>JAQMCX010000017.1:9050901-9160712 GCA_029814765.1 Acanthurus leucopareius | reverse complement strand
TGTGTGTGTGTGTGTGTGTGTGTGTGTGTGTGTGTGTGTGTGTGTGTGTGTGTGTGTGTGTGTGTGTGTGTGTCAGATTTCAAGTCAGGAATCGCATGTTTACTAAGTTAAAGGATCCTATTGGGACTTTTAAGTGAAGATCAGAACTGAATGATAAGATGCTGTGATTCCTGTATCATATATTATTATCTTTGCAAGCTAAATGACAAGACTCAAAGAAGTGTCTGAACATGGGATTTTCTGTTTTTTACTGTTCTTTCTATATTTTTCGTGTGTTTTTACAGGCCAGTACCTCAACCTGGATAAGGACCACAACGGCATGTTAAGCAAAGAGGAGCTTTCCCGCTACGGCACGGCTACGCTTACCTCAGTCTTCCTGGACAGAGTGTTCCAGGAGTGTCTCACCTACGATGGAGAAATGGTACAAACAACAACACAAGTAGGAGAGTTGTGGTAAACATACAAGCTGGTGACAAATTAAAGAACAGACCCCAAGATTCTGGATTAACATCATTCTTCCAAAGATTTTCTCTAATGTGTTGTTCTGATGATGGTGGTGGAGAACGCTGTTTAACACATTAGTCTCCTATTAATGGTCAACTGGCTTGAGATCAGGTGACTGTGAAGCTCAGTGCAAGTGATTCAGTTATCATCATCGAACCATTTAGTAACCTCAAATGTTTGTCTGTAATGTTAGTGTTCAACTTTATACAAAACAGATAGTGTTCCCTCTCTGGGCTAAACACACATTTGATGACACTTCTTAACGTTGAGAATTGTTGGGGAGTCCATTAAATCTCATGCATACTTTTAGAGTTCTTTGGACTGAGGCTAAACTAAATATTCATTGTATGTATTGTATCTTCTCCCTCTATCTTAGGACTACAAGACCTATCTAGACTTCGTATTGGCGTTGGAGAACAGGAAGGAGCCGGCAGCGTTACAGTATATTTTCAAACTTTTGGACATTGAGAATCAAGGACACCTGAATGTTTTCTCCCTCAATTATTTCTTCAGGGTATGTCAGCAGCTAATTATTCAGAAAAACACACAAATTGCATTCAAAGAACACTTTAAATCACTATGATGATTGTCCACACGTTACTGTAAAGGGATATGCAGGATTTTCCTAAAACAACAGACTCATTCAAAAGTAAGTCCTCTTAATCATCACAAATGATCCATTTTAAATGTGTGATGATGTCTTTTATTGTAGAAGCTCTGTCCTTTTGCCTGTATTTTATCCTTTTCGCCTTATTTTTTATTTTATTTCTTCTTCTTTTTTATTCTAAGTTTATTTTATGTGGCCCTGAGCCAATGATACAAGAGATTAACTCTCTGTAAAAATATAGCAACCTCAGTGCATCTCCATCAGGTCACTCCCTCCACTGCTCTGTCATGAGCTGCTGGTTTTTGTGCCTGTTCAGCCATGGGTGGGGTAAGCTAAACCCACAGCACCCCTCACAGAGAGGCAAACAGCAGAGAAGATAAGGCAAATGACTCTGTTATATTCACACAAAATCCATCTTTAAAGTACCTTCCTGTAGGGTTGTGTAGAGGTGTTGCCATGTGTATTTGTGCTGAAGAACATAAAGGCTGTGAAATAATCATAAAATAAAGTTTTTTAACCTCTGATTATCTGCTCTGTTCTCGGAAATGCCATTCCCTTCCCTCTCTTCAGTCACTCTCGAGCTCGCTTGACCACTGCTGCTCTCTGTCTAGTTGAGCTACAGGGTGCAGGTTTGATTGTTGTGTGCAAACAGTAACATATAAATCCTGCATATTATACCTTTTATTCTTACAATCCTAACATCTTGGCTCCTGACTATATGAGCCAAGATGTAGCTTGCATTGTCTTTTCAGCTTTGTATTTTAGGGATCAAAAAATACACACTCACTCACATACACACCACAAACACATGCTCAAACCTTCTGGACTGTGTCAGTGTTTCATGGTAATGTTTTTTGTTGTCTGCGTTCTTAAGGCTATTCAGGAGCAGATGAAACTCCACGGACAGGAGCCTGTGTCCTTCCAGGATGTCAAGGTAGACACACACACTCACACACACACACACAGTACAGCCAGGATTCTAAAACACATGGTCCTTATACACAATGATTATATAATTATGGCACAAATAGTTGTGAATGCTGCTGTTAATTTCTGTCTCTGTCTCAGTCAGATTTACATTTCTTTTGGTCCACAGAAGGTTTAGTGAAGCTGTCCAGGATTTGGACTTCCTGTAAAGAGACAAGTATTATTTTGATGAACATTTGATCACTGTCTCTCCCCACAGGATGAAATCTTTGACATGGTGAAGCCTAAAGACCCCTATAAGATCACACTCCAAGATTTGGTAAACAGTTGCCAAGGCGATACCGTCACCAGCATCCTGATTGACCTCAATGGATTCTGGACCTATGAGAACAGAGAAGTGCTGGTTGCCAACGACAACGACAGCAGCAGCACAGCTGACCTGGACGATACCTGAAAGTGGTTTGAAGACACTCAACCGGTCAACAAAAGTTCACTGTGTCAGTCCTGATCTGAAAGCCACGTGTCCTGTTGAAGTGAATTGAACTCTTCTTGCTGACTCAGGTTCCTCTGTTGTGTTTGAGAGAAATGTCTAACATTGTGAAAACCTTGAGAAGATAACGAGAGGAAGCAGTGCTAAAATGAAAAAGCTGAATGGTCGGGGGAAGACCAGACATGGTGCTTTGTGTAAATATTGTTCTCTATTCCTGTACGTTGTTTCCTGTAAAAAAAGGACCTCATACATGTGTTTTTGTCACTGACCTTCTCATAATAAATATTTCTTCCTCATGCCTTTTCTGAGAAATGCCCAAAAGTTTCACTTTCACTTACTTCTTTGTATGATTGAAGCTCATCATGTACATCCACTAAAATCAGAAGTATGAGGCGTTCAAATCATCAGACTGGACTGCCCCAGCAGCTCACCTGATAGAACACGAAACCCGTGAACTAAGACTTTCCTCACCACAGCAGCCTTGACACTTCAATGCATGTCATCTCCCTCTCTACCTCCTTTCCTGTCATTCTCTAAGCTATCCTATTGAAATACATGCAAAGGGCCCAAATACATATAATTAAAAAATTGTTCACTGTCAGTTTAAACATGAAGAGGGTATGATTACTACCTTTATACTAACAGTGAGTGTCTTTCAGCTCATTGTTTTGTTTGTTCAGGCAGGTATGCAGCTGTTTTCAGCAGAAAAAACACAAAAATCACTGCACACTATCTGCTGAACACCACATGGCAAACAGATGACTAGCTGGTGAACATGGCGGAAAAACTAGCAGCTTATGAGCCAGATGTCTCCTTCAGGAGTTGGTAGAGACCAGAAACAGAGCTCCTGTCCATGCAGTTTCAAATCTGCCAAGTGATCAAGACTCCAAATGAATAATAATGTTGCTTAGTAACTTCTGGTTGTTTAATAAGTCGCTGTTTGCCAACAAGCTAAACAGATCAACTTCAAAGGTGATACTTTGTGAATGTTTAGATCAGAGCTTAATTTTACTGCCCAAGTGTTCAACAAAATTGTTATGGCGGAGTAGAAATTTCTGGCACAACTTCAAGCACTTCTAGTGCACAGAGACGAAAAAGGTTTTACAAAAAGTCTCTTATTACAGTTTAACTTTAGGAAATCCAACTGTTGTCTCTTGCAACAACAGATACTTGTTTTTAAAATGCTGTAGTTAATGTTCAGTTGAGCAATGTAATTATCTTTTCAATTATGATATTTAATCTTATTTGGGTCTGACTGAAGGAAATTGTGACAGTTCATTGTTGAGTTTATGACCTGCACCTCCTGACCAATAAAAAAAACTTTACTACTACCGGAAGTAGATTGAACTTTTTTTTTCTTCAGAACATTAAAATCAATGTGAAAAAATTGCTGTAATATGCATAATAAATAAAAAACAAGAAGGGCAAACATTCAAATATTAAAGTTTTTTAATTAACAGATCAAAAATATAAATATGTATATACAGCTTCATTGAAAGTTTGTCAAAATAACCAGAACTACTGCATGTGTTTGCCTTTTTCCAAACATAAAAAGCAGGAATCATATCTTTCATTGACTTATACAGTGGAAATATCTGATCACCAAGTGTTATAAATACACTTGTGGTCTTATTATGTTGGTATTTCATTTTCAGTTCATCTTTAAAGCCTGTTTTCTAAAGAGGTGTATCCAGTAATTGTACTGCATCTGGTCTGTCACAACTATCATATCTACTGATACAAATACTTAAAGAAGCTTATGACAGCTCAGTGTCAGCAGTAAGCTTGATATGCAGCCAAAGACTCATTAAAATCTTTCCACAAGGACACTTGAAGACTGACCTCTCAACACACACACATGATGGTAGTATCGCTGTATGTGGATGTTTTTTAATCCTAACGTAGATTATTTAAGTACTAGCAGATTTTCAAAGATTTAAACTATAAAAATATTATTAATTAATCTACGTTAGCTAAAAACTTTTGGCTTTTCCAAGAAAAAACAGTATGAAGTACTCTTGTTCTTGTTTCTGTTTGTCAGCCAACTGAAGTATCAATACATTTTTACATTGTGACAAGCAAAAAAACCCCCAAAAAACAAAAAGTACAGATCAATTCAGAGGTGAGCACTGAAATCGACTAACTGCTGCTTTGTAGCCCGCCTCTATATCTCAGTAACATAAATCAACCTGCACAAAAGCATCTGAATGGTGCTGTGACAACTCTTAAAGTAGCAAACTACATCTTACAAGACACTTAAGTGAAAAAAAAGGTTTTTCAAATTTATGAAAACACTACACACGCGGAGCCTGATTGACAATAAATCAAGTACTTTAATAAGAACTACTGAACCGTTTCATTTGTTTCAGTCATCCAGATATATTGCGACCACAAGGATCACAAAAATATGTTAATAGAGCCACTGCTGCTGAGGTGAATATCTTTGAAAGTACCACATCAGAGCAGGTTGATGTGAAGCTCTGGAGGGAAACCAGCAAATGTGGATTATCTTTAAAATATTTCAAACTTTTATTTCTAAATTTAAAAACAGCAAAAAAATGAAAGGCTGAATTGGAGTGTACAACATGTTTGCAGCATACTTCATCAGTTCTGTCCCCTGATCTTTATAGCCAGCGGCAGACGATGTCAGAGACAAGAAGAACAGGAAAAGACTGAAATCAGAAATGTCTAAACAGCATCAGTATCAGGCCATTCTGTTATTATATCACATATATACAGTATCAGGATCAACAATAAGACAGTATCTAAAGCATGTGTCTGTTCATGCTGCTGATTTTTCCAGGGATCACTTTATGTGTTCAGTTTTATTCGGAGTGGACCACATCCCCGTGAGATGGAGTGCTCTTTTTCAATAAGATTCGAGGTTAAGTCCATTCACAATGATAATGTGTCAGTATTGCAAACAATTTCACACGAATTAACATTCACAGGTAAGGCCACTGCAGCCACCTTCACAGCCCTTTTAGCTTTTCCCTGCACTGTGTAATAAGATCTATCTTAATCAAATAAAAACATAGAAAAATATTAAATATTATTAATCTATACAGCTAAGTAAATTAAGGTTTTGCCAACTGATAGAGATGTGTAAAATGTTAATGGTTTGTCTGTGAGGGTCAGTTTTCAGGAGGGGAGAGGAGAAGGGACTCTGTTGGTGTCTGGAGGGTTGAGTGGAGGTTCAGGTTCCATGTCGAAGCTGATGTTTACAAAGGAAGCCCCAGACGCCTCAGGCTGCTCCACAGTAGCAGGACGAGGATCATCCTGTTCGCTTCTCTGCTGCTCCTCAAAACGACGCTCCGCCATCTCGGCCAGACGGTTCTCCTCCTCCTCCTCCTCCTCCTGCAGCAAATCACAGTGGGTGTATTATTTGACACTGTGGCTGCTCCCGGCTTCGGCGTTAATAGATTTTAGGGAGTTGCTTTATTCATGTTTACATATGAAACTGACACATGAAACTCAAGGATGTGCAGGTGTGTTTGTCCTACCTCTTTCTTCATACGGTAGTACTCATCTATAGCATATTGGTATTTAGGAGTGGTGATGCCAAACAGAGAAGCCAGTCTTTCTCCCATGTAGTCACACACTACATCAAACACAAACACACACACACATTGAGTAAAAATAACTTCAAACACATTCCAGCTTATGAAGTAGACCAAAAAAAGACAAATACTGAAAAACATTCTAACAAGTTTCAGTGAAGAATCTCATTTGTATGGTTGGTTACGATTACTGCAGTTCTCCAGAGAATTGGTGTATTTTCGGATTTCCTCTGTGCAGCAAACACCTTTCAAAATCTCAAAACAAAACTTGAAATATTTCAAGTTTTTTTTCAACAGTAAAAACCCAAGAGGAAGTGACTGGTCATTGTCAGCATAAATGCCAACTCTGACAGCAGACAACTTTACCTGAAACAGTGGAGGTGGCCATTCTCCACATGTAGAACCAGAGATATGGACCCCAGGTCAGTCTGGACTAAAATACATAAGAATAGAACCGTGGCAATTAGACCAAACATCTGCTGCTTCAACAAGAAAGATCAAATATGACTTAAGATGTTTTCTAAAGCATCAATAAAGGACCGTCAAGCTTCTTTGATAAGGACATCATCCTCTAAGTTGCTGACCTGACCTTCTGCCTTCAGCACTGTGCACTAAAACTCTTTTATCAGATACTGCCTGTGTAAGAGTTTCTTGGTTTTTTGTTTTTTTCATTTTTGACCATTTAGTGCTTTTATTAAAATCGAAAGAAGTGAGATGAGAGGAATTCAGGGTGGTAGGAGATGGGGAAATACATGCAACACAGGTCCCTGTTTGGACATGAACATGGGACAGTTTGATTTATGATCCATCCCTTAAACTTCCCCTGTATAGATGTGTAAACAAAGTGACAGGGGCCAAAAAGGCTCTATGAGAAGTGAAACAGCCTGTTTGGGTAGGGAGACTCCTTATTAGGGTGCTCCAATACCACTATCGAAAAAGTCTCAGATTCTGCCTAAAACACTGGTTTGGGGTTCGCTGAGAAAATGTGACTATGCAACAATCACATATCACATAATTAATTCATTAGAAACAGGAACCTGCTAGTTCCCAGTCCCATCTCATACACCTTTACTTAACTTAACATTTTTTACTACTCCAGTCACAGCCCAGCAAGCAACTTTTGTGACGTTGGTGACATAAATAACATTCACAGAGGGTAAGTTAGCTGTAAAAATAATAAAAATATAAAATACATACTGTAATTAACTGCTGCACGGTTTATTTCTAGTGTTTTAGGACTAATTGCCCAACTAGAACAGATTTGCTGGAGACAAGCCATATACTGTAAGTTATGATAAATTTTGGAAATCTATGGAAGCTGTGTTTCCTTACACACATAAGCCTGAGAGAAGAACCACCGCAGAGAATATGCTCTATCTGTGGCTGTTTCAGGATCAGTAAAATCCTGATGATTTCAGCACAGTAATTATCAAAGTGACTGTCAGACTTTTTAATCTCAGCCTACCGTATCTACAGCTTTGACTTCTTTCTTGACAGGCTCCTCCTCTTCCTCCTCTTCATCAGTGCTGTACTCCTCCATAGTCTCTCCACTGGCGAAGTAGATGGTCCTGCGGGGAATCTTCACCCTCTTCTGCTTCCCTGCAGAGTCTCCCATCTCCACCATTTCAAAGTCTGTCGTCGCTCCTCCAGTACTCTAACAGGAATTCATAACAGATCAAATGAACTCAGTTTACTGACAACAGATTTATAAAGTATTTGTGAGTTTATGTAGTAAATTCATTTGTACAGTCCTGTGTTTCAAAAAGTGATGAGCCTCACTTCATCTCTACTTGTGAACAACTGAACCTTTAAAAGATGCCTCTTACCCAGTCATGATACTATCACCTGTTTCCAATAAACCTGTTTACCTGTTGACTGTTCCAAATAGGTGTGTTTGGAGGATTTCTCAACTTTTTGTTGTCCCTGATTGAACTTGTTTAAAATATGTTGCTGGTGGAAAATTCACAATAAGCATGTATTTACAAAAAACACTCAAATTAATGAGGTGAAACAATCAACTCAGTGTTTTTGTACCGTTCGAAATCAACCACTCATTCAAATGATTAGCAGTTATCACATTCTTTTTTTTGTTTTAAATCCAACTTTTTTTTAAATCTGATGTTTGTGGCATGTCATATGTACATAACAGAATACTAAAATTAACTTTTGTGTTACCTGTAACAGCTAAACTGCTGTTTAGCAAGGGACAGGTATGCTCACAAGTATATTGATGTGTTTAATGGAACTGGATAAGTCCTACTCTGGTATCACAAACGTAAGAAACTTTCTCAACAAAGATATTTAACTAACCTTAGATGTTTTTAAATTACTGAGTATACTGCAACGTTAGCCAAACGAGGAAGTAGGTGAGAGAAAATGAATGGCAACGGTCCACGTCTCATGTTGACCAATGCTGAGCACCGGCGCGCTTATTAGCCTACTTTAGCTACTTTTTGTTTGTTGACTGTTAGCTTCTCAGCTAAGGAAGTCATTTACTATTTATCTAGAGAGAATTCTTTTAAGATTAAAAACCACAAAAAATGGGGAAATTGGTATCGCAGAAACTCACCTTATCAGTTTCCATAGTTTGTCCCAGTGAAACGTTGACATTGGTTAAATACATCGATAAATCTGCCATCTCAGTCGCCACTCACCACCTCACTATGATCTTGTTGTCTGTGTTGTGCTGGCAGCACTTCCTGTTATCACTTCTTCAGAATAAAAGCTTATTCCGCAAAAACTGGATTGTTTTACCATGACTATGCCTCATTGTACATCGCTGTATATAGTTTGATTTTTTTCTGTTACGTAAACAAAATTTAATTTAATTTAATTTAATTCAATTTGATTTAATAAGAAAGAAAGAAAGAAAGAAAGAAAGAAAGAAAGAAAGAAAGAAAGAAAGTTTCTCCTCCCTCTTCACAACAGAGCCATACAGTTATGTTTTAAGGGATGTCTTGTACTGATCTAATCATTAGTTTACCAAGAAACAAGAAAAATACACTGAGAATCTACTCACAAGTAAGAAGAATTGGTGTGAATCTTGTGAAAAATACAAACAGACAGACAAATTATAAAATAAGCGCAGTATTGGAATGTCTTTTTGTTTTTTCTTCTAAAGAAAAATACATGTACAGTACAGTCAAGTATCTTCAAATAATTAGTTATTTAATGACAGTTTTTGAGCAAGACTGATATTTATACCCAATGACTATTTATAGACTCTGCCTATGTTGGTTTGTGTACAGATCCATGTTTTGAGCATAACCATTTAACTTTTAACCTTAACCCTTTTAACAGTGACCATTTTGACTGATTGTAGTTTTCTAGGAGTGATAAGTCCAGGACACTATGACAGTATGCCAGCATGCAGGATACTGGGACCTAGAATGAAGCCGCCAAAAGGTATTCAACCATTTTTCATCTAATTATAACAGATGGTCTTTTACCAAAAATGACAAAATATCTTTTATGAAAAGGGCCTCTTGTGATGAAACTGTGTTTTAATACAGCATGTTTTTTAGGGCTATTTGTGAACACAATCACAGGTCGAAAAGAATTTAGTATGAAACATACCCACTATTAAGATGGGACGAAGATGCTCTGCTGGCAAACCGAAAAATCAGGAAGAAAGTAGTTTCACACTCTTGACCGCCAGGTGTCATCATTTCGCTTCCGTGTGTTTCTCACTTTCTTATCAGCTCACCAATGTGTGCTGGTGTTCACTAAAACAACTTAAACTATTATTGCTTTTCTTTTCTCTTTCATTCAAAGTAATACTGTCATCAACTGAAAAATAAGTTACCAAAGCTTTAATTTGAAATAAAGACCGGAAGCTGCTCATGTCGTACGCGTTAACTTAACGGTCGTACCAGCACTAGGGATCCTATTGCGGTGTTTTGGTTCAGTCGAGCCCACTCACCAAAATGACAGCGAGGAAGTCTGGCTCACGATTGGAAACTGAGATAGAGCGGTGCCGTTCAGAGGGTCAATGGGATAAGATACCGGAATTGGTGCGACAGCTCTCGGCCAAACTAATATCAAACGGTAGGAAATATGCTAATTTACGTGTTGCTCGTTCATTCAGTGTGTAAGGCCTTCATCCCGGTCTGAGTCCTCGGGACTTCCTGACAGCGGCACCCGATGCTGGGAGTTTTCCAGCACAGTGCTCTGGTCAGAGCCAGCTAGCTAGTAAAGGTCAAAAAAGAAACATACTCTTTTCAGAGAGGATGTTACCACTTTCTGTCAGTATAATGTGTACACACTGTTATTTGTTGATATTAACACCACAAGGAGAACTTACTCTGTAGCCATTAGTTCCTGTGGTCTGTAAGTTGTGCCCCCCATCTCGACCTGCTCTCCTGTCAAGGGGAGCTCCTCTCAGAAACTGTTCCCAGCCTAATGTCTCTTTCATAAACTCACCACATTTTAAACTGGTATATTTTTAAGCGTGGTTTCACATTAAAATTGTCCTTATTTAGGTTAGCTGTGTGGCTACGAGGCGTGATTGCTACATGCTAGCTGTCAAACTCCTTGCTGATACTGAATCGTCAATTGCACTGCTGGCAGCAAAACATGTCATTAAATAAATACTCATTAACGACAAGGGAGCATTTTAGAACATAGTTTAGTACACAAGAGCTCCTGGCAGTTGCGTATTTCTCGTTACATCTACATCAATGTTGTTGAGGTGAATATGTACAAGTGACCTCATCATACAGTTGCCTTCTTGGCAGTGATAAACCTCGATCATATGAGATGCATACAGATTACAAGACTTATATGCAAACGACACCATCTTCCAGTTTTTCATATATTTAAAATCCACCTACTTTTAGAGCTTAAGCGTTAAATATCAGTCATAATACTTGCTGAATCTAGCAAAATTTACAAACTGACAAAGAACTAGACGCTGTAATGATGTACTCGCTCATCTGCTGCAGATGTGCATGCTGCTCTAATCTTTGCCACCACTGCACATAGACAAGGTCCAGAGCTCAGAGTGGTTATTAACGCATTCAGCTACTACAAAGACTTCTGGTGTGATTGTTGATGTGATTGTCCTTGAATCTTAAACCAGTAATATTGATACATCTTTGTAGGCTGTTAGCCAAAAAAGTTTTTAATGGCTTCAGTTAGGATGTTTAAAAACCTCTGACAATAAATGTGGCAAAGTGACAAATAGCATATAAGTTGTGAGTTGTCTGTTGACTTGATTTCTAAAGCTCTGACGTTATGTAGAGCCTTGCTTTGTTTCAACATCTCACTCTCACATAAAATAAATGTGATTATATAATAGACAAAAATAAATATACATAGTTTAATAACAGTGTCTTTCCAGCTTACTCATAATGAAAGTCTATAGTAAAGGTTGGCAGTCTGAAGAAGAATTCAAGGCACTCTGTTGATAGAAAAATCCTTTTTGAAATTAAGGATAAACCAGCACGTTTGGACTCAGAAGAGTCCTTATCAGGGCATAAAGCGCAATTATGATAATCTGTATAAAACTCATCTAGTTGTTATTTGTTAATGCAGTCTCATAAAAACAGTATATAAAATACATCAGCAAAAGAGGCAATAGAAGTGCCAAATTACACCTGTGCAACCTCACATACGTGACTAGAAAAGGAAAAAAAAGACCATATTTCATTAAAAGAAAGCTGGATGTCACTGTTTTATAATTTTCATTTGACCATTAACTCAATCCCTGAAGAGCAACCAATTATTTACGTTTTCTTATAATAGTTGTTCAAGTGTAGCATCACCCATTTATTTCTTCTTCTTCACCAATGTATTTTAAAAATGCTGCCGATAAGGAATGTACTTTGGCACCAGAGAGCTGTGAGCTCTGGTCATTGACTGGGGTCAGCAACAGGATTAGTGCACTTCACTCATGAAAACACATGCACTCACTCAATTTAGAGTCTTGTTCAGGCTCTACATAATTCTGGCTGGTATGTGTAAGCCCAGGGATGTGTTTCTCCATATGTAGATTTACTCAGTTTCTGCAACCACCCTCAGACTCTGAAGAACCTTAAAAGTGTACAGAAGTTTGTCCTGAAAATGTCTTGAATTATTCATTTTTAGTCATTAAACTTATAATGTGTAAGATTTCCACATTAAAATATCTGAAATCAACTCTAACAATGGTCAGACTCAGAGAAGTCCGCAGTTGTGTTCAAGGTAAAGGTGTGTTTCATTTTGTCACCTGTCACTGACTTCCTGGGTAACACCTGTCAGAGATTGAGGAAGGGAGTCGGGTGTCCACTGCGACTAAATGTAACGTGAATAAAAGTTAAATACATTGTCTCGTCTGTGAACATTTCTGCCTGAATCAGTCAGACGGTGTCTCATCTTCAGTGGTGGCTGTTTAACAACAAAATAAACAAATCCCACAATCCAGTGGTACTTCATGATGTCATCAGATTATGTGCTTTGTTTGGCTTGTTTTGACTGAGAGACCTAAAGGAGCAGATATTACATATTGTGTGTTTAAAATGCCCACCAGTTCATTTTAAGTTGATCTTAGATTGACATTAAAACATTCTACAGAGATCGGAGATCAACTGTATATTTTCCTTAGATTGAAAATTAGTTTACTTTTGAGTGATTAATGATTTTAGATTTAAACTTGCAGGTGGATCCTAGAATGACTTCATGTATTTGGGTCAGGCCTTTTAAAGTAGGTAATGATAATGAGGTGTGTGTTTGTGTGTTTGTTTGTGTGTGTAGATGACCTTGGGGAGCTGTTGCTGGGGGAATGCAAGCTTCAGACATACCTGAAGGAAAACCCTATTAAACAGGGAGCCAGTCCCAGGGGTCCACGACCTAAACTGGTGGAGGTCAGGAAGCATCTCACTGCTGCTCTGGACAGAGGAAACCTCAAGGTAACTGTGGATGGAGTGATGGTAGACAAATTAATTGAATAATTTCGTTTGGTTCTTGTCTGTATGGTCACTTTTTATAGTTATTTCTTATTTATTTTGCATGGGGATTTCTGATTTCCTCCTATAATTAAGTGGCACAAAAATCCATAATCTGAAATCTGAATCTTAAAATTTTTCTCTTTCGATTGTTTGGACTTTTTTTAAATGTACATCTTCTGTCATTAGCGTAAGTGTAATAGGTGAAACCATTGCAGTGCACTGCGTCCCAGAAGCCTCAAGGAGCAAATTAAGGATGACAATTATTTCCGCTTAATTATCATAGATCATGTAGACTGCATCTAACCTTCAAGGGCAACTGTTCACAGACAACATAAAAATCTCTTTAACTTGAATGTGATAGCTGTACATACCACTCTCCCATCTTGTGTATTACACTTAATGGTTTTGTTTGCCCATAAGCATGGGTGTGTGTTTGGGGACAAGAAGAAGGACCCAAGAGAAATACTCGCAGTGGGTTTTGTTACACTGTTGTCTTCTATCCTTCAGGCTGATTACCTTCAGGAAGCCAGCATGCTGATGGCCAAACTATGCTATGTGGAGGGAGAATACAGAGACGCTTTAGGTAACCCAAACTACTGTGCTTTTGTTTATTTAGGCATATTTAGTATTTGTTTTTGGCTTTTGATTGTGTGTATAACATACGAGTGTGCTCATTCATTTATTGATTCATAACTGATTTATTAACAGATCAGTACAGCAAAGTGAACCTAGACGACTTGCAGCTAGTTGGAGCTCCTGTGTACAGGCTGTCTATGATAGCAGAGGCGTATGCTACTAAAGGTATAAACATACACACATGCGCACACACACACACACACACACAGAGTCATTGCCTCCTGTCTCAAATCCTCCTCAACCTCACCTCACCTGGCATCAGTCCTGTCTGCCCAGATATTTGCAGTACTGCTTTTCTCCACATGGTGGCAGTACATTTACACAGCTGAGCAACAGCTGTGGGATAAACTGTGAAATGAACTCAGTCACACATGAGGCTTCTGGTTGACTTTGCATAATAGATGTTCAGTTATTTTAAATTAATTTAAATTTAATCAAATTCTTAATTCAATTTTCATTTAAATCATAATTTGCTTGGACAGATTTGATCTCAAATAATTGCATTTATTATAGACAGGATATGAATGGGATGACTATGTGTTGATCATTATATTTTGACGGGAAAGGCAGATTTGTTTGAAAACCAGTTATCAGTAGGAGAACAAGATCATCCCAATACACCAAAAACTACACCAAAACACTGTACAAAACACATGAGATGAAATATTGGGTCGGTTTGGTTTGTTAAATGAAAACCTGACACTGGTGTGGTCACTCTTTGTTTATTTTTTTATCACCCTGAACACACTCTCTCTCTCTGTCCCTCAGGTTTGTGTTTAGAGAAGGTCCCGGCTGCCTCCCCATCCCTGTCCAATAAGAACACTGGCTCTCCGTTGTCCAGTAAGAGTACAACAGACCGAGAGCCGGAAATCATCACCTGCTATGAAAAGTCAGGAGACATCGCTCTGCTGTACCTGCAGGAGGCCGAGAAGGTTTGTGTTTGTGGCCTTGTAGTTTTTTATGTAATGTCGTCTTCAGTTTGAGCGTGTGAATTTGGTGAACTTGTTTGATAACTATCTATTACAGTACTTCATCACGCACTGTCACACAAACGCTCACCAAATATCTCTTTAGCGCCTGGACTCACAAGTGCTCTGCCATCCCCGTGGGTGTGTGATGAATAATCTGTTGACAGTGTGCAAGTTTGACTAATGCATTGCAGCCAATGACGGCCAACTGGCAAAGAAAGCTCTTCCTCTGTACAGGAAGCATACAAATCGAACAGTCCCAACATTAATGTTCATTCCATAAACGCATGGATAAATATAAGTGAAAGTGTCATCACATTGTTTAAATATAATGTGTATTGAAAGCATAGTCCTTAAAATAAAAACATACATGGATGTAAATGATGATAGGAGTTTACATATGACACATCACATTTACAGGAGTGTAATTGTGATAAAGCAAGCCAAATATTGTGTTCCTGTAATGATTTCTTTTAAATTTAACTTAAATTCCAAAACAAGAATTTAAAATGAAGGCCCAAAGCCTTTTGATATCAAAAGTGAATAAAAGTACAATTCACTGCTGTGTCACTCTCACATAGTGTACTAGTGTGCTGCAAAAGAAATCTGTATGAAATTCCATGCATAGTTTCCATTTCACATGCATAAGTTAATGAAATTTGTTAAATGAACCACTTTAGAAATGAATAGAGTGAGTGTAGTGTTTCCTTTGTAATTATTCTGCAGCAGTAGTTTTGTTTTAATGAAAATTCAGCTCCTGGCATTCGTGTTCTTCACCATTGTTTAAAAAGAAAGAAATACTGGACTATCAGTTAAACCTAGTTTAAAGGTATTTTCTTTTTAAATTAGTGCAGTGGATCCAATTCATGCCAATAAAAGGATTTGACAAATGTATGCCGAAAAGTGACTGATTAATATTCCTCGACAAGTCCAGGCCCAGTGTTTTCCCCTGAGAAATTAGTGTGAATTTGCTGACTAATCATTTGGAGCATGCGGCAAGTTGCAAACCAGAAATGAACCACATTAACGCTATGGACATAAATTTGATTCATGCCTTACACCCCACAGCTAATTATTAAGGACAATTCAATTTTCAACGTGAAACAGCAAACATGAAAGCCATTTCTTTCTTCATACATTTCTGTTTCTGCAGGCCTTGTCAGCAGGGATTCAGAACCGCAGCCCAAAGCCCGGCCCGACAGCCCAAGACCTGGAACTGGGCTACTTCTTGGAGACGGGACTACAGAGGGCCCATGTCATCCACTTCAAGAACGGGTAAGAGAGGAAAACAGGTCGCAGATAGGCAGATACAGGACCAAGGTACAGAAAAGAAAAAGATGTCTGAGACAGAGGAAGACTTGTCTGTCAGTTACTTCAGAGCCACAAAACAGATAGTTTAAAAAGAATAGGACTTTTTAACCGTGTTTACACGTTTCTCAAATTTTTAACTTTTTCCTAGTTTAGAAAGGGCGTCAGTTGCCCAAGCAGAAACCAAGAGCAACCCTTTGTGGGCACTTTCCACCCACTTTGCAGTTATCGTGTTACAAAGCTGCTTACAGCTTGGTAAAAGCAGCAAAGTGTGAACACAGTTAAGTAACGAAAAATGTTCCCACGATGTTGTTGTTATTAGTACAGCTGAGATTGTTTAAAGGCTGTAGCAGCTGCTTAAAACATGGAAAAAATGCCTTTTAGTGGACTGGATGAAACCAGTACAGTTCTTTTCTGGGCATTTTCTGCTGAGTTCAAGGTCATTGTTTTTACAATGGACTCACTGTTCTGTCAGGATATGGAATAAAAATTCAGAACTCAATTGTTGATGTGCCCCATTCATTAACATAAATTTCTGAGTCTTGAATTAGTATTTTACCACTCAAGAAGTTATGAATCTCAACCTAAAAAAAGGAAAAAAAATTAGTTTGTTATCATCACTTAGCAAAACTTCTCACTATGCCCACATTTGAAGCTTCCTCTTAGCAAAAATTGTCCTGTGCAGCATATTCACATACCACAGAGTCTGACAAGTATTGTTTTTTCTCTTTGTTTCGTCCCTTCATTGCCATAGCAACCTGACACGAGGCGTGGGCCGGTTTCGGGAGATCCTTCGGGCTGTTGAGAACAGAACCACCCAGAGTCTGCGCATGGTGAGGGATGGGTTGTGTTGCGAGGCTGGCTTCTTTTTTTATCTTGGTCTGAGTTTAGGAGATGTTTATGCATCACCTCAGGCTTTTCCTTTGGTTTACTTAAAGGCTCTACATGTAAGAGTTTGAAGAATAATACAGCATTAAACATATTTGCTGTATAAAGATTTAGTGGAGTAATGACGTCCTGAGCAGAGAATGAGGTCACACACCCGCTGTGTGTGTTGTAATTTAAGCTTCTCTGTTTGTGTGTTTTGGTAGCCAGTCCGGCCATGCATGCATGTTAGTGCATGTGAGTCCCTCCTCGCCTATATGAAAGAATGAAGAGAATGACTTTAACAAACTTATCAAACAAACAAACTTTAGCTGCCTGAAACTTTTTACATACTGATATAAGGTAGCTTGCATTAGCGAGATAGCTGGCAAGGTAATAATTACATGACACCAATATTGGTCGCCCAGCAGATCAAAAAGACATCTCCTTACCAAGCTGATTACATTGCTAATGTTACTAAAAAAACTTTAAGAACATAAAATTAATATTCTAAGCAACAAAGCAAAAGCTGAGATACACAAACTCTTACCTTAGCACTTACCTCATTAGACATTTTTCACAAACAGAGAACTTTATTCCAGTGTTCATCCCATTGAGGGTTCATGGGTGACTTTGCCATCACTTGTCTGAGAACAGGGATATCAACATCTGGAGGCTAAAAATCTAACCTTTAGAGAAGGAGTTTGATATTTTGTGAGAAATGCAAATTTGCTTTCTTGCTAGCAGTTGGATTAGGTCTGAGCTAGTTGTCTGCCATCCTCCTGAGATCTGCTTCCAGCCAAGAAGTAGAAGCAGGCACAGAACCATCATCGTGTTATTCAGTTATATAGTGTGGTAATTAGTGAGTTGCACAAGTGGTGGTTGGAAGATTTCGTTATCAACACAGCCAGGCTGTTAGCTTCTGTTTCCAGTCTCTATCCTCAGCTAAGCTTTTAAAAACTTTATATTTACTATGGATGTCAAATCTCTGAAAATGTAAAATTATTTACTCAAAAATGTTGCTTCTACCACACTAATATACATGTATTTACACACTACTTTAATCACTAGTATTTTCAAATTATCTGACTGCACAAAAATCCTCCTCTGGTGTTTTTGTCTCCTCTGTTAAAAACTGTGAAGACAAACTAGAAGTTAAATACAGATTTCTAATGAACCCACCATGAGCAAATTAAGTCAGATGCACAGTATGTAATTTCTGCAATCAGAAGTGTCTTATTTAAAACAATGGAAACAAAAAACGTAGTTTGGTGACATTATTAAGTGGTGAATTCATGGGATTTGTTTATGTTATTGTTAAATACCACCATTGCAGAAGAAAATATGTCTAACTGACTCAGAAATGTTCACAGATGAGATGATATATTTAAGTTTTAATAATGTCTTGTTGACATACATCTATCATCGTCTTTTCATATTCTGACTGGTGTTACAGCAGACAAAAGCGAAGGGACAAAATCAAAAGCACCTTTTCATTGAATTAAATGACATTTTTTTGTTTGTTTGTTTGTTGGAAAATTGTAACACAATGTAAATACACTTCAACTAAATATACAACAAATATATAGCAGTTTTAAACACTTAAATGAGGAAATTTTACGTATTGTACTTTTAATATTTGATTTAATTTGTACATGAGGACAGTAGAATTAATATTATAGTTTATTCTGTTAGAATATAACCATTTTTCATTTTTCCATTTTCATTTTCTAAGTGTATCAGAATTTAAGTAAGCCCTAAGTAAACAGATTGCTGCTGTGCTGGTGCCAGAGTGTCTTTGCCAAACTTGTGTGTGTTTGTGTTTGTGTTTGTGTTTGTGTGTGTGTGTGTGTGTGTGTGTGTGTGTGTGTGTGTGTGTGTGTATATGTGTGTGTGTGTGTTTGCGTATGTGTTTGTGTGTGAATGCGTGAGTACAGACCATAGCCAGACAGCTTGCAGAGATCTTGCTCAGGGGAATGTGTGAACAGAGTTACTGGTCTCCTCTGGAAGACCCGCCCACAGTGTCGCCGTTGGATGATCCCACACGACAAGGACACACTCACAGCAAAAACTACAGCTTAAGCCGACGCCCACGAGTGTACTCTGGAGAGAAGTAAGGGATGATGTGTGTTTGCTGCTGCTCAAGTGGGAATACAGTGGAAAATAGCCAACATGGCTCCCAAAATTAAACTGCTGCCAGTGTACTTTTCACCAGTCACTCTCCCCATCCTCTCATTAACACTTTTTCTCTGTTTTTCCCTTTTTTCCTCTCCTCTCATCCCTGTCCAACTCCATCTTCGTGACTCTCTCGGTGCATTTCTGTCTCCGTCAGTCTGTTTTGCCCTCAGGAGAACACTGAAGAAGCTTTGCTGCTGCTGCTCATCAGTGAGTCCATGGTGAGACACAGACACCCTCTGGAAAATACTTCACACCCTTCTCTAAAGCTTTAGATACTGTGCCACCTCTACATCTATATCTGTGTCTGTGTGTTTCAGGCTAACCGTGATGCAGTCCTGAGCAGAATCCCTGAACACAACAACGATCGTATCATCAGCCTGCAGTCCGCCTCTGTGGTGTACGACCTGCTGACTATAGCTCTGGGCAGGAGAGGGCAGTATGAGATGCTGTCAGAGGTGAGTAATCCCTCTGTGGGCTGCGTGGTTGCAATCATAGTGACTGTGAAAAGTACACCCATAGTACAACCGCTTCAAACATCAGTTTCATTCTTTTTCACATTCATTTTCCCAAAAAAATGAATGCTCATTATGGTCTAACTGGCTCCGAATTAGCTGCATGATTGGGTTACATGAAACATGATGAAGTGTGTCCTGTGTCTGATGTCTCCAGTGTTTGGAGAGAGCCATGAAGTTTGCCTTTGAGGAGTTTCATTTGTGGTACCAGCTCGCCCTGTCACTGATGGCAGCTGGGAAATCAGCTCGTGCCGTCAAGGTTCTTAAAGAGTGCATTCGTTTGAAGCCCGACGACCCCACCATCCCACTGCTGGCTGTCAAGCTTTGTATCGGTCCTCTGCACTGGGTAAGGAGCATCCTGTGGACATTAACTCAATCAGCCAGATGCTGGAGAATTTTTTAGACTTTTCCTTAAGCTACAGCTACATGCTTTCATAAAATTATCTAATTAAACTCCATAATCTCCTTTATTCTTTTGCCTACTCTGTGTCTGTCTACTCCCACAAACCAGTTGGATGAGGGGGAGTGCTTTGCAAAGATGGTGATTGATATGGGGGAGAAAGCAGCTGAGTTCAGAGCCAAAGGCTACTTGGCCATCGGGCTGGTTTACAGCCTTAAAGCCACTGATGGTAGGTCTGTGTGCGTGTGTGTGCGCGTGTGTGTGTGTGTGTGTGTGTGTTCTTGTGCATTCCTGCCTAGAAAGAGCAGTGATTCTGCTTAACCAGAGCACTTTGTTGCTTCATACTATTATTAGTATGAAGTTATTATTAGTATGAATTATTATTAATATGTTGGTTAGTGATTGGTGAGGGTAGGAAGTTTCTAGTATTGTTGGTAGTTATGAAAACATAGGAAGCAAGACACCTATCTCAAGTTAAAGTGAGAAAACACACAGACAGAAAAGGCATCCATTTTGGTTTCTTTTATTTTGCGTCAATGTCTTATTTAGACACATTAAGACTTCGTACAATCTTTTAGACTATATATTGTCGAAAGCCTTCACGGACTGTTGCCTTTCTTGTATTATTAATAATGTACCTGACTGCAGTCTGCCTTTATCCTTCTGTCCCTGACTCTGCCTCTCTGCGTCTCTGCAGCATCTTTACGAAGCATGCAGGAGGAGTACCAGAGGAAAGCTTTGGGAGCCTTCCAGAGGTTGGGACGAAGCCATGATGCTCTCTGTTTTCTCTTCCACACCCACATTTCCCTCAGAGTGATTGTGTCACAGCACAAATGGTTTTGAATTTACTAGCTTACTACTAGCTTTTCAATCCATTATATTAACCTTTATTACTTGCACAGTATGTCATCAGTACACAGTACATGATACTGTATACTGTCTGTACTGTGAATGTGTTCTGAGAGTGAGGCTTGTATTTGAAGTGCACACACTTTAAACATTTATTTTTACACAATCTGTGATATGGCCTCTCTTTCTTTATTCAGTCATCCTGCTTATTAAGATGCTCTTACAGTTTTCAATTGTGTCTAAATACTAAAAATCCTTTGGTTTAATTTTTTCATACGTTCTATTACTTTGTTCTCTCTGCTGCTGCTGCAGCCACCCACTTTCCCCTTTGAGGTCTTTAAAGTTTAATCTAATCATAATTAACTTTTTATTTAGCACATCTAAACACACAAACTCTCTCTCTCTCTCTCTCTGTAGAGCTCAGAGTCTGTCTCCCACTGACCATCTAGCAGCCTTCTACTTGGCACTGCAGCTCGCTGTGTCCAGACAGGTAACACAGTGTTTAGTGATAAGAAGACAAAATCTCCATGTGAATAAATAAATCAGACAGTGAAAGTTGGGAAACTTCAGAGAATTACAATTCTTTTTTCAATTTATCCAGATTCTAGTTAAAACCTCTAGTCTGTGTATGTGTGTGTGTGTGTAGATCCCCGAGGCACTAGGCTATGTCCGACAGGCGCTGCAGCTTCAAGGAGATGATGTCCACTCCCTTCATCTGCTGGCCCTGCTGCTCTCTGCTCAGAAACACTACCATGATGCTCTCAATATTATAGAGATGGCTCTGTCTGAGTACCCTGAGAACTTCAAGTGAGACTCACATTCTACCACCGCACTTTATTTTAAGCTCTCACAAGCTGGCTCCCACAAGCTGGCTTTCTCTATGTTTTGCTGGACTGAGTGTGTGTTTATGCCTGTGCTGTGTGTGTTTTAGTCTGCTATATACCAAGGTGAAGCTGGAGTCAATGTGTAGAGGACCCGAGGAAGCTCTGCTCACCTGTAAACACATGCTGCAGATCTGGAAGAGCTTTTACAACCTCACCAACCCCAGGTACACATGCACACACATGTATACACATGCAAAGAGCAGTCCTAATGTTTGTCTTGGTTTCAGTCATTCAAACTAGTGATTAACATAACTGGGTTGAACTAGTTAGGCTTTTAAATATGCCCACTTTTTTAGTTTTTTTGTTGTTGTTGTTTTGTTTGTTTTTTGTTTTTTGTTTTTTTTGTTGATTCTTTTGTTCCTCATACATTGTGCAAAATACCTGGATAAGGTTTCAGCTGGCGAAGTTTTGCCATGTCAGGCCCTCACAACCATGTATCACAGTCACAAAAGAAAGCAAGTATTCAGTGATCAATCATTTGATCCACTTCCTCAATTCATACACAGTTGCTCAACGTGTTTACCAGCAACACTTGATCCGCCCTTGAAAGAGAGGAAGAGAGCGTGTGACAGAGAGAGATGACAGACACAGAGATGATGAAATTATCATAGTTTCTGAAAATGCTGCATGGTGAAGGTACGGCCGCTTAATACAAAAGACATTCAAATAAACATAGACCCAGTGATGTGCGTTCAACCCTGTCTATCCCGTTCATGAGTCAGCAACACTCTGTCTGCTAGTAGAGAATCCATAGTTCAGTTTAGTTCATACACTAAACTGATAAACCAGAGTTGTTGAGTAATAGTAGGCATACAAACTCTTGGATCATGTCTACACTTTTGTTCATACTGGCACCCAGCCCCTCTCATTCACACGAGCAACCCCCTACTCCTCCCCCCAGGGAGTGGAGTATGTTTAAACATTAAATTAATCCTCTGTCAAGCCTCCATATTTTAGGAGCAAGTTCTTGTTGCCAGATCTATTTTGTAATCAAGAGCTATAACCAAATCACACACCCTTCATTTATGTTGCCTAATGAGTTCTCTCCAGGCATCTGTGTGAAAAGTCAGTGTCTGTTTCTTGGATTCAGTGGAGAACTTCAGTTCATCGGTGTTCTTGTGTGTGACAGTTGGCATCACAAGAAATCCAAAAAAGGACCAATAAATATGATGCTAAATAGATAAAGAATTCAAAGCAAGTATTCTTTCCCACTAAAAATACACACCACTCATTAAACTTTTAAAATAATTATGGTTTCATAATATTTGAATTTAGGAGGTGCATGAGGTGCAAAGTTATTAAAATTATTTCAACAGGACATTTCTATCTTTGTAAATTGACTATTTATTACCAAAGCATTTATTATTAAAACTGTTAAAATGACAAAAATGGAAAATGTTAGTATGGAGTCCTGTTTTATGATATATTTAACTTCACTGCAATTTTTTATAAATGTAACCTCACTTAACCTAACCATCATTATTTAGCCTAATGGTATTGGCATACTTTGACCCTCAAGGAATTCCTGTGTTGCATATTTTCAAATGTAAGGTCAGTCTTTTTAGTTTATATGATCATTAAGCAGAATTTGATCAAGAGTCAGTTCAGATGTTTCGACCAAATATCCTGATACATCTTCACTCTAACCTGGACAGACATATATTAGCATGCCAATGTCAGTGTTGTCTGTCTGTCTGGCTTTGCAACAGTTACACCTGGCATCTGTTGGCTGCCAACATGGAGTAACAGCTAATCTCCACAAAGGAATTAGTTGTGTGGTGCAACCCGTTTTAATTTAATGACGTGTAAATCTCCTCTTAGTAAACACTTTGATTATAACGAGGCTAAGTTTACTTAACCTGCAAAAACACTGGGGCTAAGCTTTGTTTCTGTCTGTTTATGTATCCGTGCCCGTGTGTGTGTGTTTGTGGCAGTGATTCGGGGCGTGGCAGCAGTCTGTTGGACAGAGCCATAGCAGACAGACGACAGCTCAACGCCATGACTCTGCCTGACTTCAGTGACCCTGAGACCGGTATGCGCACACACACACACATACACACAAGCAAACAAGCTTTTCACTACCCTCGGGACGTCCCCAGCTGAACTAATCCAGTCCTGTGTTTTGCAGTAAACACACACTCACTATTCTTTCCTCTTATCTAAAAGTGACCCTTATGCCTTTCTTGCTTTAAAAAAAACCTTAATTTTCAATGAAGATTAAAATATGAAAAGGGCATCAAGAGGGCGACAGTGTTCCCTCTTTCTTGGTTATATGTTATTCCTTTATGTCTACAGATCTTAAAGGAAAATGTCTAAAGAAAAATATTTCACTCTCTTCCCTTTACCGATGTCAGCTCATTATTGCTTTGACAATGTTGTTCCTTCTTTTAATTTATTCTGTTTAATAAGTTGCTGCTTTATCTAAGAGATATTACAGTAGTAATTGTCACATAAGTAGTAGACAGTATAAAATATTTTAAGAATATTCTATGCAGTTTGAGAACCAGTGACCTATGTTTCCTTCTTTTCTTTATTCTTGATTAATTTTGCTCATTTCTGTTTTGTTTCCCTTGTTTGTTTAAGTCTCAGGTTCTTCCTCTTCTCACTCTGGTTTTGAACTGGCCTCCCCCAACTCCCCGTCCACCATTTCCACCTTCTCCACCTTCTCCTCCCCACTGTCTTCCCCGTTGTCCTCTCAGCTATCATCCCCTCTGTCCTCCCCACTGTCCACCCCCTCTTCCCCTGTCTTCATCCTTCAGCCTCCTCCTCTCCCTCCACCCAAAAATCCATCCTTCCTCCCTCCTCCTCCTGCGCCCACCAAGACCAGGACTTACTCCTTTAGCAGCCACGTCACTCTACGCCAGCTCTCCTCCAATAGTAACCTACCTTCACGTCCACGTCAGCCTGTAGCATGTTGTGAGGAGTGACCTAAAAGGATACATGAGTTTTTTGGGGATTAGCTCATTGATTCACTTGTGTGTTTGGTGATGAAAGAATTCCCAAAATATGAAAATTATGCTTTGCTCTGCCATGAATAGTATGGTAAAAAATATTTGTCCACTAGCAAAGAGAGGAAAAACTATGGTTAGTAAGTATGTAGTCAAAACTCATTCACTAAAAAATACACTTGCTGATGTAGCTGATGTAGGCTGCTTTATTGTTTAAACTCCAACTCCAATAGCCACATCAGCATCAGCACTTTCTGTCCAGTTGTGTTTGAGTTGCCAAACCAAGTTCACCGAAACAGGGCAGACCACCTTTAAAAAGGGAGGGTCCTCTTCTTCAGTCAGTGAATCAAATAAAGTAATACATAATAAAGAAATTGTCAAAATGTAATTATATAATATATAATATTACCGCCGGACTAAAAACAGTCATAACACCAGTTCACACCCCTGTATGATATTTCTGTCTCTGCCACAACCTAAGTGGTACAGATTAGTAGCTTGCAATCTAGATTCCTACAAAGTTGGGATGCTGTGTAAAACGTTGACACAAATAGTATGCAGTTTTCCAATCAAACTGTTTACTGACTGAAACTGTTTTACACAGTATTCCTTAGCCTGTGTGGTAATGTCATCTATACAATCATGTGTTTCACCAAGAACTTTACTCCATCCATACAATGATATTGTTACTAGATACTGATCAGCCTGTTTACTCGTGGATTGTTCCAAGCAGGTGTTTATGTAGCATTCCACAACTTCACCAATGACCAGTACCATGATAACTGGTATGGATGACAACCAGACTCTACTTTTTATTTACTGTTAATATACTTTTAATTACACATATTACATTGTGTAACTAATACCCTGCCTTTTAAAGTATTCCTGCTTCTTTCCATTCATGGTTTGTCGTAATAGGTTGCATAAATTCACCCTAATGCTAGTTGCCACCCACCATAAAACGATAAAAATTCATTTTGTCCATGCCTTGTTAAGGTATAATGTCATAGGTACATTGTTTATTTGCAAAAAAAACCAACACACACAAAAAAAAGTCAGATAAATTTAAATGATGGCTTGTTTTTCTTAATTTTTTTTTAAAAAGGTGATAATATAGTCATGTGACATAGCTGTGTATGGTGTCCTGGTAGTAAAGTTGCATGCATAAATTTCCAAGATTTTTTCAGTTCTTGGACAACCTTAGCAATCTGCCATCGCAGGATCTAGCTGTAGTGTTAGCTCGGATCACTAGAGTAAACAGTTAGTCAGAGACATGCAGATCGTTAAGAGAATTTTCTCATCACTGACTCAACTAGTAAGAGGACCAATGAGCTGATGTCCCTAAAACATGATGACCGATCCCTAAAATTGTTGACAAGCTGAAATCCTGAATTCGATTGGTCATTTAAACCTCACGAGCATGGACAAGGAGTTTGAAACTAAGCTGACTAACCCTCAGAGAGTAACAGATGTGCTACTTAGTCACTTACAGCTCTCAGACCTGCTGTAAATCTCTGCATGCTAAAGTGTAAAACAGACACTGTGGGTGTGGATAAGAGTGCAGTTGAGACTTGATGAGCCTGCTGCAGTTGCTTCGTGTTTTTGTGACTTACTCAAGGTCTCAGGTGAACTTAACTCACTTGACATACACGTTTAAACACCACACACCCACGGCAGCGAGGATTGAAAGATCAGCTGATATTGATATCACAGAAAACGATTTTTACATAAATTGTCTTCTCACATCTTCCTCTTTTTTTCTGGCTGTTAGTCTCTTGTTTTCTTACTGATTTGAATCCTCCTTTCTTTCTCTCTCTCTCTCTCTCTCTCTCTCTCTCTCTCTCTCTTTGTTTCTGTAAAGGCTTTTTACTTGAGCCAACATTAATTGTTTTGTTTCCTGGTTCCAACCTTATGGTGTCTCTCCTTGTTGCCATCTCTTCTACTAATGAAGCTGCGCTAGAAAAGAATGATTGTTATTTAAACTATATTGTTTTTCTCTGAACATGATTTTCTTAGTTGGTCTGAGAACCGTTACACGATTTAAAACTGTGATAATAAAGTCCATCATGGTAATTGAAAAATCACTGAAAACTTGATAGATTTTATAGTTACTGTAGTGCAGCTTTGAGAGTGATTATGCTTGATTTTAACCATTGTGATTTCAAAATTAGAGATATGCTTGAATACGGAAGTACTTGAAAAATACAGACAGTTGCATTTTTATTAATAATTTACATGTGGTGATTAACACTTTGAGAGTCTGGAAATGCTAAATTACTGTAACTGTGCATGGGGCCTCATTTTGAGAACATATTTGGACCTTAAAAAGTACAGTCAACACAAAGTTGTAATGAGATATATAGCAGATAAAATTAGCCTTTTTTGAGCTTTTAGCAAATTAAATGTTTTACTCATACAACCACAGATTATGGTGTTTTAAAGGCAACTGGTAGTTGCCTCTGATGTGATGCAGCCTTACGGGCTGCTGTAACATATGAAAGCACCCTAACTGTGGTTTACAGACTTCCTTTTGGATCAGCTTTCTCTTTCTTTTGTTTTAATTTGGATATTTCTTCTCTGTCTCTTCCTCTCTTTTAATCATTAACAATCGTCTTTTCTGTTTTTCCCAATCCCTTCGTTTTTCAAGGCGGCCTTCAGGACGCTAACACTCTTGGTTTTTCCTCCATGTTTTCTGTTTGTAAGTAGCCATCTAACCTCCATCTGACCTTCTTTTTTTCATCCATTGTTTCATCCATCCTTTGGTCCCCATTGACCTTCCTGTTCCTAACGAGGTTCCAATATATGTACAAAATCTGTATGGAGGAAACGTACATATATCCTCTGCTTTAACAACACGTCTGCAGCCAGTTTCCAGGAGAATTGTATTGTTTTTATTCTGCTGGTATCACATTATATGGAATACAAAACAATTAAAGGAATACAATGACTTGAAGGAAAATCTCTCCAAAATTCTGATGGAAACCCTCTGGAGCGCTTTATAGAATAATACACAAGCCTGCTGTTTTACAGCACATTGTAAAAGGCAGATGAATACATTATTTCTGACATATTTATCCTTTTCAGTAAAGCAAGACAAGAGAAGATGGTACAGAATGATGCCAGAAAAAGAGGAAGTAGAAGCAGCTTCTTGCTTGTAGCACTAATCATCCGTGTAATGTGGCTGTAATGTTGACAAATACTAATATTAACACAGCTGCTGGCATGGGACATAATTGCTGTAATATGATAGAAGTGTCATGGTTAATTTATAAGCAAGAATAAATGATAAGATAAGAAAATAATTGGTTCAGGGAAAGCAAAGATAATGACATATTATTGCTATTCTATTAAAATATGGATTATTTTCACCTCTGTGCATCTATTATTAATTCATTTACATAACTCTGTGGCTATAAAAGTAGCTGTTTATGTTCTGCATTACACTGGAAGCAGGGGGGGGGGGACGACACACACTGTACAGTAACCAGTCTCTGCTGAGGTGAATGCTGGTATTTTTATCCTGTAAGTCAGTGTATTCCTTTAACTCGGTGAGCAGCTTTAGTGCATGTATTGCTGTGAATTGTCCACATATTAGGCACAAGGCATTGCAGGAAGTTTCCCAGTAACCTTTCAGTAAATCTGCAAACTGGTAACTACATTTTTAGTACAACAATGTTTTTTTGCCTTAAGGTTTACCTTTTTTTACTTTTAATTTAGTTCATAGATTAACCAGAATATTAGTGGTTTCAGTGACAGAAACACAGATGAAGATAAACATTCCAACTTGTTTGACTATTCACTAACTGCGTAAAACATTAAGAGGGAGGGGGGAGTGAAGAGAACAACAAATGGGATGAAGATAAATGTTCGACTGATATAAGGTCTAGCAGTGAGTTTACTTTAACTTTTCAGTAATCTGCTGGCAGACAGATTATTTTACACATCACAAAGCAAATGTTTTCATCAGTATTAAGTCGGTTTAGGCAAAATTCCAGTTTGTTACAAAATACTTTGACCTTTTTTGAATCTGTTGCACCAGGTTTGCATTTTACACATTACTTCTTAAAATGTCTCCTCACGCCAGGCCTCTGAACTTCAGAAGCATTTTTGTTGCGTGCAAGAGTCTTTTTGACATTCTCTAAATCCATGTGTTACACACACAGCTTTAGTATTCAGATCTTCTCTTAAGTCTTCTATGTTATCCATGTTTTAGAGATGGTTAGTTTATGTCCCTTAATACACAAACAAACAGTTTGTATCAGTGTTGTTACAGAAGGAGAAGAAAGAGTGATTGGGAGTTTAGACCACACCATAGACCAGAGTAATAAAAGAAGGGAGTGGGAGGTCTTTGATATAAACAAAAAACCTTTATTTAGAAGCTGTGGCCACCACTCAGTTTTAGTTCAATCAATGCTGAAAGACAGTTTACTGTTTAGGGCTGTATCGAATATACTGAATGTCATTTTTTACATTTGATAAATGCTTGTTGTCATACTTGATGATGTCATCCTCCACCAAGGCTCTCCCCCCTCAAAAAAAGGCATATTTTGTAACAGTGCACGTGCCCAGGATCATTTGTATGTATTTCCCCAAACAGCTTGAATGGAGGAAATTATTTTATGTTATTATTTTTCCTCCAGAAGGTTACTGCCTAATTCTTCAGCAGCTGTCTGCCTGCGCCTGTCCCTCTGCTCTGCACGTCCAACCCAGACATCACAAACATGATTTGCGTGAATGTTGATTTAGAATTCTAAATGTCAATGTTGTAAACTAAGTGTCAAAGCTATGAACTATTTGATACAGCCCTAGCTGTGCAGATATTAAAAAGGAAATATTCATCCCTTCAGGCTGCAATTGACAACTCAATAAAACCAAAACAAGCCCATAGTGAAAATGTTGTGTACCACAGCTCTGTCTCAAGATCATTAACTTTTTTTCTCAACCTTTTTATGAGATTCTTTTCAGAATTGTAGCAGTTTTTGTATTTTGCAGCATTTGATGAAAGCATCAAGCAACAGAAAAACACTTTTATTTAATTTTAAAACAATAAAAGCAATTTTACATATTAATGAAAGTCTAAATTGCAGACATATAACAGATTATAATGGATGTTTTAACATCCTAAAATTTTAACATCTGGACATGTTTGTCCAAATCATTAAATCACTGGTAACTGATGTTCCAAAGATCAGAAATAACTGTATAAATAGTCATATATATATTTTATGTAACAGTAGTATTACAGGAAAATGTGTATAAAGATATTATTGGAGTTGACAGCACAAGCATCAGGTTATGTTTTCGCTTCCAGATCTGCAGTGTGTCTGCAGTCCCATGTGGCCATTTTGCATCCCTAAAATAATCTGGTTTAATTTTAAATGCAGGGACAAAATCCGAGACACACTTCTTTCAATTACTAATCAGCAGAGTGCAGATTGGTGCAGTGTTTATGCATGGTGGTGCAGAAATTAATTCATTTGAACCTGGTTAATCCAGGGTCATAACACTGTGTGCTGCAGCGTGTGGAATGGTGTGGACTGATTAAAGGCTTTAGTGCAGGAACGGGAAACTGTGTGCCAATGTGGGCCTGCAACCATGAGCTTTTTACTTCAACCAAACCCTTCAGATTTCACTGTTCCTCCTTTCTGTCTTAAGTTGTAGGAATCAGTGAAACCTGCTGGTGTGTTTGGTTTAAAACCCAGCATTGTGGCACATGGCTGCCTAGCCCTGCTGTAGTGGTAAGTCAGTACCTATAGGAGACTGTGTGTGTGTGACAGTTTTAATTCTCTTCCCCCAGGTTCGGTTCATGCCACATCCATAGCAGCCAGTCGTGTTGAGCAGGCTCTGTCTGAGGTGGCCTCCTCTCTGCAGAGCAGTGCCCCAAAACAGGGACCTCTGCACCCCTGGATGACCCTGGCTCAGATCTGGCTGCATGCAGGTAAGAACACTTAAATACGCAGTGCATTCATTCATATTCCTATGAATACATTCATACTAAATACATAATGTAGAAAAACTGCGTTAAACAAAAAAGTAACACTAGCTAAGTATTTTACATACTTCAGAGCATGTCTGGAGCGGAACTTTGACATTTACCCCTTTAGGACACATGTGATGGTTCTCCTACCACAGACTTCATTAAACAAATAGACTGGAAGTTGTAGGGAGTGTACTGGCATTGGCTCGAAGGACTGTGTGTACAGTAACGGTTGATGATCTTGAGATTAGATTTCCTGTGAAGGAGTGCGCTGGAGCCCTCATTCTTATTTCTACATCACCAGCAGACACAACTTGTAGACTCAGTCATAAGCAGATTGAAGAGTATACATAAACAGATGCTGGCAGCACACATACACACACACACACAAACACACACACACGCATGCATGCATGGACAGAGGTTGTTTGTGGCCCTGTTTATCTCTCCAGCTGCTTCCTGTCAGAGGTGGTCATTTCCAGCTTGGCGACACAGCTAATATAATCATTCAATCAGGACAGACATGCAGACCGTTCAAACTCATTTCCTGTCCGTCTCACTCTCTGTTTGTACCCTTCTGTCCTCATCAGAGCGATACACAGAATGCATTAGGTGACCTTGATGCCGAAAATGTTTTTATTGATGCAATTTGAGGGAGAAAAATTGAGTTATGCTTTGTCACTGCTTGTCATTGTAATTTTCTGCCTCTCCCTTTTGCAATTTCAAATATTCCTTAATGAATAAATGCATATTTCTCTCTGTGGCACATTTTATTTAAATTCAAGGGCTGCAAGTCTAGACTACTGTTAAAATATCTCATTTTAACCAGGTCAGTTCTGAGAGATTTAAAAATGTTACTTGTGACGGGGCAGAATCCTATTTTGTACCAGCAGCATTTATGGAAAGTGCAGTCTTAGAGGCTGCCAGTTATTTGGCCTTTACCTCATTTGTTTACAGTAATTATACCAAGCTGCCAGTTGATTCAACAAAGAAACTGATGCATGTTCAGCATTCAAGTAAACCAGCGGAGAACTCACTGCAGTTGCAGTTTAAGACTCCTGACTGACCTTCTGTCGTGCATCTGTGTTTCTCTGACAGCTGAGGTGTACACTAGCATGTCGAAGCCTGCAGAGGCCTCGGCCTGCACACAGGAGGCCGCCAACCTCTTCCCTACATCCCATAATGTTCTGTATATGAGGGGGCAGATAGCTGAGCTGAGGGGCAACATGGATGAGGCAAAACGCTGGTATGAAGAGGCTTTGTCCATCAACCCGACCCATGTCAAGACCATGCAGAGACTGGTAATACACAACACACTTACACACTCTCAGACATTCTTCATCTCCGTCCTTGTGTTTGGTCTCTTGAGAAAGTAACAAATCTTGCCCTCTACTGTGTACATACTGCCCTCGGGTTTGTGTGTTTTATGTAATTAGCCATGGGCCCCTGGGACAGCCCCATTAAATCTTCTGTGACAACAGGGGACAGTATCTCACTCCTTTTTTCTATGTCTGCTCCTCTGCCTCTTTCTCATATGAAGTACTTAAGCCTCTGTTCACAAACTCAATTCAAATCAAGTCAGTATTATTGATATGGGGCCAAATTACAACATAAGTTCTTCAAAAAGCTTAACATAAAGAGTAAGTCGAGACCTCACTGTATAGTTAATTTATTGGTACTCAACATTAAAGACAGTTTATTTGCTCCTCTATCATCACACTGTATAGGGATCAGCAGCCCTGTCGCAAAAGATAAAGCCAATGAAAATAATGTATCTCACTGATGGTGACATGCATAGTCAACATTCATCAAAACAAGCTAACAGATTATAAAACTAATAATGTTCTCTCTCTCTTTCTTTGTCTTCCTTTGCCACTCTTTTTGCTTTTTTATTCTCCTCAGGGTCTGATTCTTCACCAGCTGCAGCGCTACAGTCTGTCTGAAAAGGTCTTGAGAGACGCTGTGCAGGTCAACAGGTGTGTGCATGCGTGTGTGTACGTGTGTGTATGCTTACCAATTTAATGAATCGATTGTAATATATTGTGACACTTACTGCAATTTTTTTTCTCCTTTTTTCCCTCTTGCTTCTGTCCTCTCTTCTTCTCTATTTTCTTCTCTCCTTGCTTTCTCATTATCATCCTGTTTCCTGTTTTCCTCTCTTTATCCACCTTCAATACTCTCCTCTTTCCTCCTTTACTCTCATCCTCTCTCTCCTCTCCTGTCCTCAGTACGGCTCATGATGTGTGGAATAGCCTGGGTGAGGTCTTGCAGGCTCAGGGAAACGCTGCTGCTGCCACCGAGTGTTTCCTCACCGCCTTAGAGCTGGAGGCCAGCAGCCCTATTCTGCCCTTCACCATCATTCCCAGAGCGCTATGAAACCCACATTTTCACTGTTTTAGCCTCAGTACTGTAGCACAGTGGCACAAAAGATGGACCTGCAAGCTGCACATACCTTATACACACACAGCATGCCTGCATGCCAGTTACACAAGGTTTTACTGCCATACCCTCAGATGCACACACACTGTATACAAAGGCACATTAACACATTAACATACATACGCGCTTTTCCCTGCCACCCACCTTTCCCACAATGCCTTGCTGTGGCTGTGACTCCTGACTCTGTGTATGTGTGTGTGAGTGTTTGTGTGAGGGCATGTGTCTGTTTGTTAGTGCGTGTTGATCTGCACTTTTTCTGTGCCTGTTTGTGTCTGTGCATGTGCACCCTTTGTCTGAGTATGTGTGCCAACATGTGGCTTGTGCATATCTTTGTCTGGTTGTATGTAATTTGTGGTATGATGTGTGTTTTTGTTGTTTTCTCCTGTTCAAAGATGTAAATAAGATTTCGTTTGAGGTCCCACTCTGCAATAGCTAGCATTCAGAAGCCTAAGAGTTTACATTTTGTTTACATGTTACTTAGTCCAAAATACACACACAAATACTCACAAGTTTCATTTTTCTTTCACACACTGAGGGTAAAAGAGTAAATTTGACAAAATTGGGTTATCTGCAGGTCAACAGTTTTGTTTCCTTAACGTATAAGCCAAATATGACTGATAATCGCAAACACACACACACACAAACACACTTGCTGTATGACTGGCTGAGGAGAGTCAGATTTTTAAGAATCTACTGGAAAATGGACAGAGATGCTCAACAGATCACTGAGGAATTGATCAGTCAGTGAAGTCTAAATGCCAAAACACAGGCTGCATTTACACACAAAGGAGATCAGATTTGAGCCTGCAGAGGTTTAATAGACAGCCATTTTTTCCCGTATGTTTAAATTAAAGCACATTTTGTTTCATGTTTACAACATTTACATGCTCAGCCATATTTTCATTACACTCTATGATTTGACAGATGCTCTCAGTATGTCCATTATTCTGCAATTTTCCCAAGGGAATCTTTGAAGCTAACCATGGTGTCAATCTTCCCTGCTAACTTTTGGCAAGAGAGCAAATTGGCATATTTTTCAAAATGTCAGACTGTCACTGTAAAAAAAATTCATTCCCATAAAAATAATATCTTTTTTCATCCTTTATGATCTATTTGTGACAGCTGTTTGTTTTCTGTTTTCTTTAGTATGAGCAGCTGTAGTTATGATTGCTAAACACATTAGAGTGCCTATAAAACTCAGAGAAACTCAGTAATGTTACAAGAAACAAGTTTTCTCGTGAACTCAAGGAGAACTAGGGCTCCAGTGCAACATTTAGATTTTAAAAAAACGGAAAATGGTAAATTAAAGATTCTGCTGAATACATTTTCCCAAAAATCAGATTTCCTGTTGCGTGTAAATTCAGCCAGTGATTGTATCATCTTTGTTTCCTGTCACAGTCATGTTACAACTAGATGAATATAGTTTTTATTTTCGTTTTGATTTTTGGTTATAAATACAAGATATAGATGTATATTTGATTGTTCAAGTGTATTATTATTATTATTTTAGAAGGTAAATTATAATTCTATTTTCTGGAGAGTGATGTTACCAAGATGCTGTTGGAGGAATTAAAGGATAAACAGATTCAGGTTGTTGATATGAGCTTCGTCAGTGAGTCCTTTTCGCTGTAAATGAATGACTGAAATTAGGATCATGACGATGAAAGATAATAAAAGTGTTTAAAAACAAATGGGACCTCTTGTCTTTTTACTGTATTCTAAATATATATTTTATGTATTGAACATTAAAAGCATTCAAATTTCTGCTCAGATGATGAGACAAAAAATATTGATCTTCAGCCTTAATGTTTTGGTGTGTGTAAACCTGTGTGTCTGTGTGTGGTGTTCCCTCTGGCTGTGACCTCAGGGCCAGCAGTGTGTGTTACTTTCTCAGGTGTGCATCTGTCAGTGGATAGGTGTGTCCTCCTTTGTGTGTTTTTTATGAGAGGATTACAGCACTGACAGGCTTTGTCCAGGAGTGTCAGGAAGCCACAGTCTCTCTCTCACACACACACACACACCCAGCTACTCAGTTTCCTGCTGGGGTCTCAAGTATCACTTACAGTTAGTTCCTCTTAAAGGTCATGGCCCCTGCCCAAAGATGCACTGTATATGGGGCTGAAATTGGTCTCTTGGTTGCATATTGACCATTCATTTGATTAGTATTACGCTGTTAAATAACTAAACAGTGGGGGATGAAGTACTTTGGTCCTTTACTTAAATAAAAAGTATCAATACTATACTGTGAAAACAATTCACTCTTTGTTAAAGTCATGCATTCAAAACCTTACTGGAGTAAAAATACATAAGTATCATCAGCAAAATGATCGAAAAGTATTAAAAGTAAAATACTGTTATTGCAATGACATGTTCCCTCTCAGTGTTTTATTATCATGCCTGGTGTTTTTGGATTAATATCACTGCTGCATTAATGTGTATGTTGCATGTTACTGCTGTAGATGTTAAAGGTTGAGCTAATTTTAACTTCTTTACACTGTTGGATAGTTTATTCTACAGTACTGCATCATCTTCTATGACATCACCATGTGTTACTGATCTCATGCGTTACCACAAACCTCTGTTAAGTCCTAAAAAAAGCGTGTTTTTGGCTTTGAGATGACTAATGTTGCAGCTAATCAAAAACGGTTGTGAAGAGTTTTTATAGCTCACGAACCACAAGAATTTTAAATTCAAACGTAGCAAAGTTTAAAGAAATATATTTTTCAGGAAGATTGTGAAAACTTGTAATCTGAAAAGTAACTAGTAAGTAAAGCTATTAGGCAGTTCAGTAAAGGGTACAATATTTGTCTCTGAGATGTAGTCAAGTAGAAATATAAAGCTGCAAATAACGGACACAATTAAGTAAAGTACAAGTACCTTGAATTTGTACCTAGTCTGTAACTAATTATAGTACATGAGTTAATCACTTTGTTAAATTGCACATTGTCATTTGAAACCATTATAAAACTTAGAATTAGAGAAGGGCTGACAACAGGTTTCTTTCCTGCATGAAGGCAAAACAGAACTTGATACCAATGTTTGTTTGTTTGTAGTTGTTTTTTGGAAGCTAGTGGTTCTCACCCATTACATTTATTGATAGTTTAATTAATAAATAACGACATTTGGAGATATGTGAATTTCAGATTAAAATTCTTAATCTTATATCTAAGCCTAAAAATTGCCACAAGTACGTGTTCATGTTGCTACAAATCATCCCTGCTGTATTTTAAGCCCCCCAGCAGTACTGCACTACTCAGACAACATGTTGTACACACTTTGAACACCCGAAGAAGGAACAAATTTTACATCAAGTACAATCACCTTGTATACTTCACTATATTTACTGGTAATACTGGTTTCTTTTACTTGAGTAAAATGCTGAACTTGAATTGTATTTGCATATTCAACTTTTGCAGTGTATACTTAAACATTATACATGAATATTTCCACTAAAAATTCTTTGTCTTGTTTGTTTTCCCTCTATGGTCAATGAAAGCTTATACCTGTTATTTCCCTGAAATTATATATTACTAAAACACCTTTTTACAATAATCAATAACTTATCAGTATTTAAAGAGAAAGTTCATTTGAATTGACCCAGCATCAAGTTAATTCAGGGTGTTGTCATTGAAGCCTAATAGCCAATTTCTCCTGAGACTTCTCCTGTTTTTGACAGTGGTAACAGTTTCTCATTTTCACAACAGGAGGTAACAAAAAGAGGTATTTTTATTTTGTCACTGCAAACCAACAGTAGAGGACACACCTGTCACTTTAAATGTTTACTGTAAAGGCTGAAGTTTGTTTACAATCGAGTAATAACTGCATGTGCTTGTGTCTCAACTACATGACAACATTAACATACATAAAAATCTTGAATCTAAAATGGTTAGAAAAAATATTTAATTCCAAAAAATTCTGGTGATATTTATTAAATGTTTTAAAATTGTCAATAAAGAATAAATACAGAGACTGTATATGGCATATCTGCCTTATACAGTAGCAACGGATATCCAACTCTCAACACATGCACACACACTTGGTCTGCACTCCATCCTTCAGGCTGTCAGAGGATGAAAAACTTAAATATTTATGTTGCTGAAAGCTGGAGCCAAGACTGGGGGATTGTATGTCTGTGTATGCCTGTGTGTGTGTTTGAGTGTGTGTGTGTGTAAAGAACACACTGTAAATGTTTGTGAGATGATTTTGAGGCAAATGTAAGAAGGAATCTTCTGGATTGGAAACCCTGCTAATAACACTGGAGTGGCAGCTTACTAATAGCAAGCAGTGAGCAGCAAGATATATTAATACTCTTCAGACAGTTACATAACCACAGCTACTGTGTGCGTGTGCATGTGTGTGTGTGTGTGCAACACATGGATAAATCCAACACCACCTTCACTTCTCCATCCCTCTCTTTACTCTTTGTCCTCCCCATCTCTGTGTCTGTCTGCTTCTCATTGATGTCACATTAAGAATGAAAATCTACTTTTTATATAAGCAGCATCAGTACCAGTAGCACAAACATTAAGTTCTACAGAAATCGGCTGTAGCTCCTCACTAAGTAATCACAGTGAAGTGGTAAAGTCTTTATTAGGCTTAAAAGGTTCACCTGCTTCAGCTGTTCAGAAAGTCAGACTGTCAGCAGAATAAAAGGCCTGAGGGACATATTTTAGGAAGACAGATTTTACGGGTTTTAAGATGAACCGTGAATCCTTTTTAATTTCCTCGTTTCATCCCTTGCTCTCTTCCCTCTCCCTCAAGTCCTGGGTTGCTATTATTGTCTTTCAACCTCTTCATCCCACCCCCCACTTGCCTCCTCTCTTGCTCTCTCCTAAAACTCCCACGGTCTTCTGCTCCCTCTTTCACTTCCACCCACCCCGAGCCTGGCTCTGTTGCCTAGCAACGCCTCCTCATTTGCAGACAGACCTTCTTGATGATCTGAAGAAGTCCTTGTGCTCCCCCCCCCATCCACATTGATTGTACCATTAGATTACAGATGAGATAATGGTGTCCCTACCTGACATCATTGTTCAGGACACTGACATGTTGGTCAACTTTAAAACATTCTAAAATATATTGGAATATTAAAACAGTGAGTTTGACAAGTCTGTCCTTTATTTATTCTAATGTCAGAAGTGCTTTTTTGTAAATAGGTGTGACAAGGCAAGATAATTAAAGTAACCATGGTGATGTCTTCATAAATGGAGTGTTTATTCCTGATTTTTTTTTCTTTTCCATTTACCATACTGAGCAATGACTTGGCTACTCTGCAAATGCATAAATTATTTGGGAAAATGAGATTAATTGCAACTTTTAATAGCATTTTTCTGTTCTGGTGTTTGTTGAATACTTTGCCTGATCCTCTGATAACTGCTCATTGAGAAGATATAGAAAGATCATTCCCAAAAATTTTTTTGTCAGTGCTTTTGCTTACACTTGCAGTAAGAAAGAGATCACATGCAGTAAGTAGCACAGATGAGCCATTTTAGGGCACTTTTCCAGCAGAATCAGTTATTGTAGAGAACACGGCACTTAGCCCATTATTTTTAAAAAAACAAACAAGTCGGAGACTCAGTACAAGATGTTAGTTCATGGTGTTTTATTGGAAAAACAAAATGTAAAGACTAGCATGTACAACTTGGAATGCAGATCAACTGAACTGAAAAGAACAGTTGGACTGGGCCGGGCCTCGCCGCACCCACCCACCCACCCACCCGCACGCCCACCCATACACCCGCCCACCCATTCACACAAACACAAGATAGAAATGCCACAAAGCACCGACCCTGTCCCCACTAAACTGAAATTAACAGCCCTGTAGAATCATGACAGACATGCAACCTTTGAGGCAATATACTACGCCTAAGTCTCCAACTCTGCAGAAGCTGATTCTCAAGATATTGATATTGCCTAAATGTTGCTCTTGTACATCATCACCTTTAAAGCCCACCCCACCCATCCAAATAGTCTAGGACACGCCCAAACCCCAAGGGGCTCAAATCTATGCCCCACCCAGGCTTCACCCTCAAAAAGGTAAACACACAAAGGATAAAGCGAATATCCTGACATGCCAGAAACACAGAATCTAAAATGAGTTCTTATTTATTCCATTTTACTATTTTTCTTAAAAATATCTCTGTTGTCACTGACTTCATTTAGGTAAGCAAACTGCAAAGGTTCCACTGGTTCAGTCACTCCCATCCATCTGTCAACTAACCCCTCCTTCCTCTCTGTGGGTCTCAGGCCAACCTGAGGCCCAACAACAGCCTTCTGCCACTGGGCTTTCGACAATAACCCATCTAAAGCTGCATGCATGAAGAACAGAAAAAAAGAAAACAGGAAGTCATAGAAGAAAGGCGATTGGCCAGCCGATATAATCATCATGACATCAGGCAGATGGAACCAGGAAGCAGAGGAGCAGTGGCCAAACCAGCCAGCTGCAGAGAGGCTGCTTGGCTAACAAGTTGAGATCTGATTGGGCAGCTTAGCGCTGGGGGGCGGGATATACAAGCCAGTACATGCAGATTAATTTAGATTTTTCTTTTTGTCTTTTACCTTTTTTGAACTTGTTTATATGGACAGATTATCAGTTTTCCAACATTCAGTTTAAGTTGTCTATACAGAACAGTATGAATAAATGTAGATTTTTGCAATAGAGGTAAGTGAAACATCTGACTGATTTCCTCATTGAATGTGAGCCCAGTTCATTTGGCGGTCATCATCTGAACAAATTCTGCATAAAAAGAAAAAAAAATATAAGACATCAGACATTACGAAGTGATCAACTTGTGTATAACACAATAAAAAAATCATTAAACACTTCCCTTAACACACAGAATAACACAGAGCGACTGTCCATCAGTTTGTCAGCTTACTTAATTTAGCTATATCTCAAAAATAATTAGTCATAATATTAAGGACAGAGGAAAGGAGGTGGTGTGCATAGCTGTTTTGTAAAAAGCATTATGGCGGTAAATGTTTTCACAGACTACAAGTACCTTCATAGTTGACCTGTCCGTCTCCATCAATGTCTGCTTCTCTGATCATCTCGTCTACTTCCTCATCGGTCAACTTCTCTCCCAGGTTAGTCATCACATGACGCAGCTCTGCTGCACTAATGTAACCGTTTCCATCCTGGTCATGACACATACATCATTACGGTCAGTCACATGCAGTCTACAACAGTCAACTATCATGATAATGCCAAACAGAGGAAAGTAGTTCATTAAACTTAAAACTTAACTTCTGCTTAAACCAAATAAACACTATGAATTTCAATTAATGTATGTAGTTACAACACAAACAAAGTTCAACAGACAAACAAGCTGACCTTATCAAAGACCCTAAATGCCTCCCTGATCTCTTCCTCACTGTCAGTGTCCTTCATCTTCCTGGCCATCATTGTCAGGAACTCAGGGAAGTCAATGGTTCCATTGCCTGGAGCAGAGAGGGTCAAACGTCTGTTTTTAAAATAACTGGTCAATATTGTTAAGAAGGATGTTCAAGCAATTGGATGAAAAATTTTCCACAGACTGAGGCAGAATCAGCATACCATCTGCATCCACCTCATTGATCATGTCCTGGAGTTCAGCCTCCGTTGGATTTTGACCAAGTGACCTCATGACAGTGCCCAGCTCCTTAGTGGTGATGGTCCCATCTCCATCCTTATCGAACAGGGAGAAAGCCTCCTTGAACTCTGAACAATCAAAAGGAGCAGAGACAAGGATAAAAAATTATCAACAACTGCAGTTATCAACAAATTACAAAATAAGTAACAAAATTGACATTGCAGGTGATAATGCATGGACCCATACAGGGAAATGTGTTTTTATTGCTAAAGATGGTGAAGTACTCTTTTTCTTTGTCCTCTTACCTGCAATCTGCTCTTCTGTTAGTTGGTCAGCCTAAAGAACAAAAATAGGAGACAAGAGGAAGGTTAGAAAGGGAGAAGAGATTAATCAATACATTTTTTAAAATACTAAAATGATTTAATTTTTCTGGTGTTAACATTTGGACACAAATAGTGAGAGTTTTAGTAAAACCATGTCCGCGACCAGTGCACTTCTTTGCTTCCAAAACGTTACAAACCCAATTTCCTTATCAATAGCTTTTTAGAATCAATAATCCCAGGTTTGTAATAACCATGAGCTGGAGGAGACCATGTGATTATTGATTCAAATGGAGGCAGGCTGATAGTATATGCCACTGAAACAAACAAGTGTTAAATGTGTCAAGAGATGCAACAATAATGACCAGACAAAAAGAAGCAGTTTAGATCTGAAACTGGCATGAAATACGCTTTAAGCTACACTCAGAGTAAGCGTACTTACACTAACATCTTTTTACAAGGAAATCATTTCCACACACTATCTCCAGACAGTGATGGGCTGAGTGTTTGGCCATCCACAAGCCACTCATTAACATCAATATGCCACATCCTGATGCTTAAAGCTCCATGTAATCCATTAATTTTATTGTGTGTGCATCTGTGTACAACCTTTATGTCACCAATCTGGATATCTGTAAGGTCCGCCACCAGCTTTGCTGCCTTTGGTTCTGTTTTTTTCACTTCTTCACCTCTGTTTCCACCTCCTCTTCCTCCTCTATCCAGCCTTAACCCACTGCCTCCTCTGCGATGCTTCAGATCCACACCTCTTCCTCCTGCACCTCCACCAAATGCTCCTGATTTGATGCTGAGACCATCAAGTGCCCCCCGCACCATCACCAAGCCCTCAGCCAGGCACTCAGCCCGCTTACTGTTCTGGACGCCCTGTTTTTTAACATCAGCCAGTTCAGACTTGGTTTTCTGCAGGCAGTTCCTCAGGTCCTGCATCTCTCTGACCAGGCTGTCCATGCGGCTAGATGATGAGTCCATCAGCATCTGTAAAAAGGCTCTGTAGTTTCTCTCCTGCTGCTGGATGAGCTCCTTGTAGTAGAGCTGTTGTTCATCCAAGAGGTCATAGACAGTGGACAAGCTCACCAGCTCATCCTCTGCTGGGAACAGAGTGACTTTCATAGGCATCATGATGGAATGATGGCAAGAGGGGCAGCAATAATGTCTTAAGGTGGGAGGGATAGGTGGATGAAAAAAATATTGGCCAGACATTTATCAGTTGCTCCTGATTTAGAAAATTAATTGCCAAAGTGAATTGTAGACAGCAGTTTTTTCCCATCTCTTTGAATAGTTACATAATTGTATGGGTGAGGATAAAAAGTTGAGGTTTCATCTTGGTTTACGTAAACAGCAAAACACATTACTTTAATTAGTATTCCTGTTTGGGTAAATAGTTGGATGGATACATTTATAAAGATCAGATGACTGGATACTTGCAGGACTTGTCTTTCAACCTGGCCAGATAGAGTGAATGGCTGGATAGATGACAAAAGTTTTCAAAATCCCTCTGGAGTGGCACAGGTCAGTGAAGTGGCACTGACCTGTCAGGCGACGTCTCTCTCCTCCTTGAGCCAGATGAAGAGCTGATGAAAAAGCTGGTCCTTCTGTTGACGTTCTCACGGTTACTTGTCCATCTGTCTGTCTCTCTCTCAATAAATCTGTTTGCTGTTGATCTTTCCTTCTGTCATTATGTCTTGCAGTGCCGTGAGTGTACGTGACCAAACACTGTCCTTCCTTGACTGTATCTGACTGCAGCTGGGGAAGAGTTTAGAGAACTGTGCTCCCTGTGCCTCCATGTCAGTGTGTATCTGTAAGCCTGTCCATCTCATAAGCAGATGTACAGTAAAGATGTTTGCACTGATGAACAGTCCACCTCCTGCGGTAGTTCAACCGATGAGGAGCCTTCAGCACTTTGACAGAGAATCTGAGTACAAGCCTGGAGGCCAGGCCAGAGGAGGTCACTCAAATGTGTCAGGAAAATAGATTCAAGGTGTTTCAGAGTAACAGTGTCCAGACAGGGGGAGGTCACAAGGGTTTTGTGTGTATGTATACGCATGTGTCAATCTGTGGCCCTTTCATCCTGCTGCTACAATTGCAGCTCCTAGGGAGGATCAGCTGACTGGTCACTGGACCTCCTGTATAGCATCATGGGTCACTCCAAATGGCCCCCACTGGCAGGGGCACCTAACCACATGGATACAACTATTTCTGTGAGTGGCACACTGATTCTTGGCAGTCTGCCATGAGTCAGTTTTGTTTAAGGTAAATGAGCCACAATGTGTTGTCAAATGAAAAATAAATTATACCTTGAAAATGGAAATACTGCCAAAAGCTGGCCTTACAAAACACAATCTATTGTGTCACCAGTATGAGGACAAGTAAGAATGTACAAGAACTCTTGTTTATCAGAAATATTAAGGAATATTAAGGAATAGATAGACACTACTGCTAACAACAATACTTAACAAATTTTCTTATTCCTTATAATTCTCATTTCTTCTTTCTACAATACACAAGTATGTTTTGAGAATTAGTTGTTTTTTTCAATATTTTTTTTCAATTAAGACAAAATAACCAGCAGAGTGATTTATGAATTCAAATGTTTGTAACATCAATTAAAATTTAGAAAATGAAGAAACTATTGTGAAAGCTTTTAAAAATCATAGCATAAAGGTGGACATGATAACTTATTCTCTAAATCATTCTGTATTTGTTTGATCTTGAGGATAGAAAAGAGGAGAAGTGAGAATATTGGTCAAAACTTAAGTGTTTGATCTTAGATACTGGCACTCCCAATCAATAATAATGAATCTTACAGAATCTGACCAATTATAATGACAGCAGTAAAGCGTATGTGTTGATGTATATGTGTGTGCGTGCTCTAGTGATGGTTAACAAGCTGCTAACCCCTCTAATACCAAAGCAAAATTCCTCTCAAGGCGCTGCAGTGTCTGGCAACACAGACCACGTTCCTGCCAGATAGTGCAAGTGCACATGTAATCCCTGTGATCTACTGTTACAGCACCCATTTATAGCATTAAGAGCTGCATTTTATTTCAATTTACTACTTCGTACACTGCTGCTTAATAAAATCATAAAACAAACTAATTACCAACAACAGTTATAGATGCGGTCATTTTATAGCTATAACCTAAGTCTGTATCTTCATAATTGCCACATTTTAAAATAGGTTGGTTATGTAGAGCAAATGCTGATACGTAAAAAACACACATCCATTAAGTCTATGCACACTGTAGTAATTTAAGCTGACTATGAGTTGTTGTTGTTTTGCCTTACACAAATTGCACAAATGATAAAACGTAACAACTGCAACAGAACATGTGCCAATCCCACTGCTCCCTACTTCCTAAATTAAACTTTGTTAACCATGTAGCTAATGCAAAAAACATACCTATGATAATAAATTTACCTATAGCAACTATTAAAAAGTAATATAAACAGTAAGACATTTTTAATTATTTCAAATCTACAGAGGAGTATCAAAAATAATAGTTTAACATAGCTTGTCCTTGTCATTGTGAAAACTTGTCAGACTTTGTGTAATGACGTTGCTCGGTACACACCCTGGACCCCTGATGCAATAAAATACATTTACCATTATCAATGGTATGCACCCTATTTTCTCTAATATGCTTAATGCTACACTGTAAAATAAATAAATAAATAAATAAAATAAAGTAAAATAAAATAAAATAAAAAATCTGTTGAAATTATAAACAAAAGAAACATTAGTGTTAATAAAATCCATCAATTACATGTTCACAGTTTCAATCATGACATGTTTTTTTTTCATCACAACAAGACCAGTCTTTGCTACACAGCTTTCATTTCAACAAAAAAATTACAAATTTGGTATTGACAAAGAAACTCACACGAGCACTTCTGTGTGATCAGCTCTGATTGACACTGTACCTTTTCATGTCAGTGACAAAACAGGTGATGCTACACCCCTATTGAAACCATAGAAATAAACCAAAGGTTTTTTTTTTTAGCTTTGTACACCATTATGTGAGAAAGACATAACCATAGTGATGACCTGACTCAGATTTGATTTGTCACTTGAATCTTATTTAAATGTTCAATACTAAAGTTTGACTACATAATCCTTTTTTTCAGCACAAAGTAAACATTCTACAAGTCTCACATTTAAAGTGGAAGACTAATGGTGATGCTTTTTTTCCCCATCTGTGATGTGAAAACATGGGATTTCCATTAAGTCAGAGAAAGCAGAAGTGTGTGTCCTGCTCATAGGTCAGTTATAAAATTCCTGCATACCACAGAGTCTCTCCTGCTAGACTGCTAACAGCACTTTCAGCAGGGCTAGCCCTCGAATCATGCAGTTTCAAGCCATCCAGTGCACTGATTAATATAAAATATGGTGATATATCGCTTCTTATTCTTTTTTTAGATGTTATTCCTGTGCATATTTCTAAACTTTATCTGTTAATCATGCTATTGCCAGGCACACTGACTGAAAAAACTTGACAAACATACATTTATATTTCTATCATTATAACTATATACTATCAAAAACAAAGTTTTAACACTGAAATCTGCCAACAAAACTCATTTTGTTTGGGACCCACTAAAATTATTGTTTCAAAGGCATCATCACAGTGAAAAACCTGTCAACATCACTGTATATACCCTGCATATAAATGATCAAACAAAGCTGTTTATGAGCTTAGCTACCTAACGCTGGCTGAAATAACCAACAGTTCAAACTACTATGAATTATCTTATCATTAAGAGGAAGTATTGTCTGCCATATAACAATTTTCTCAGATATCTCAAAAATTAAAGTTTTGTCTGTTTGGATTTGTCGACTGCTGAGACCACATATCAACAAAAAGCAATTGCTCCAGCCATTCCTCAAGTGCAAAAAAAGAAAGACTCATGTAAGTACACTGGTTTCAGTCTTTTCGAGAGTGACCTGTGGGTTGTTATAATAGCAATATAGTCGGCAAATATTTACTGCCTGGGAAGTAGATAACACTTCACTATAGAAAGTGATCTGCAAGCACAAAACCAATGTCTTAGACAATGCACGCATGTACAAAGGATGAGACAAAAACAGTTTTAGCTTCAGCAAAAATTTAGCTGATATATGATCAAATACTAATTAACTACAAACTTGAATTAAAGTGAAAGATTGCTGAATTATATTTTTTTTAAAAAAGGTATTTACATAACTGATTAAATTTGGTTAAGTAGAAAGCTTTGCCTATGTATTGAAAAAGACAGGAGTCTGCTCTATGTTGAGCAGATTGCATCAGTTAAATCAGGTTTGTGTCCATTTAAGCCTCAACTATTACCCAAAGTAAAGGTCCATTATACCATGTAATCCTTTTTTTTTTTTTTAAAGTAAACAAAGAACTTTAAATGTGTGAATGTAAGCTCTGAAAGCTATAATCTACCAACTATGACTGGTGAATGCCAGGGACATTGAATCTGTACCCTAAATTTTGCATTTACAGACAAACAAACTAGATTCTTTAGAGAAACTGAGAGGGAGGTAAATATCTGATAACATTTATGCTGTTTTCAGACTGTTAAAAATTAAATATTACTATACTGTGGTGAAGTGACCTTTTAATATACAAGTGTTACACGATATTCTGTGACCTAATTAGGACTGCCAGCGGTTACCTCTACAGTTTTCACAGTTTTTTACAATAGCAATTATGATTATGGTACAAGCTATAAGAGTATGCGATTCTGAACATTTAAGATAATGACTAGGGTTTCAAAGTTTGACTGATGTTTTAACAGAAACAGTTTATTAGAAATGCAGATTTGCCTGAGCCTACCAAAACCTCACCCATCAGTCTTTGTCTGTGAATCAGTTATCTGATGTTCAAGGATCGTTGTAACACTTGCATCAAAAATCTCCTGCAGAGATCGATCAAAAACAAATGCGTTTCACTGATCACTGAACAAACTAAATAAACAGCTCTAAAATGCGAAAATGCATAGCTGACTGATGTTACAGCTGCAGATAACAGAATAGCAGTCATTAGGGATGTAATGGTAGCTGTGATGCTAACACTGGCGGCCAAACGAGTCCCCCACCTCAACTAACGTTATTGACAATATGTGGCCACCTGTAACACACATGAAACTCCTGCCAGTTACAGGTGGCCAATATCGTTATAATATCATAGGCGTGTGCTAGCTTAAGCAATCGTGACATGATAAGCTTCTCGCTCGCTGTTACAAGCCGCTATGTCTGGCCGCCAGTGTCTTTACAGCGAGTTGGCTAGCTAACGACAACTCAACATTACACCCAAATCTATCCCACTCCCGCAATCTGCAGCGGAGGGTTTTGGAGATTTCAACAAACTGACTCAACGGGGGAAACGTAAGAATCCCAAGCTGGTATTCAGTAAACCCAACACAATTTCAAATGGAACATAACACAAGCCATGGTTAATGAAAGACTTACCATGTCTGTTTGAGTTGAAAACGGTGGTGTGCTAAAGCTACAGGAAGAGAGGAAATGGACGGCTGCCACTGAACAAGGCTGGCTGGAGGCGGGCAAGCAAGACGAACTACTGCTCTACGGCACACTGTATTCATCCGCCGTGTTGGGAAATTCGCTCAGTCAGTAAGGCGCTCTCGCTCTCTATCTGCCCGATCTAACGTCAGTGCGCGCGCCTACGCACCTGTGCGTATGAGTTGGTATGCGCGTGCTTGTATCTGGGCTTGTTGTGTTTCGTACCGACAAGTTTAAGAAGTTTAAAAACAAGTCTCCGTGTTGACGGTAAATGCACACATACAGGATATTTGATGTAAAAAGGTCTGCATGCCTTGCAAGGCCTGATTGGTCCGTTAGGGTGCAAAGGGGGTGAGGATTTGCTGTCAGGCATCATCAGGTATTGGCACCAATTCTTAAGTCTTCTGTTGTAGCATGTGTTTTGAGTTCAGAATATGTTTGCATTATCTATAGTTGCTGTAAAAGTTGTTTTTGCTAATTGTGTTTTTGCTAGTTTGAAATAAGCCCCAGAGACTATATCTATAGAGAGAAAGCACCTCCGCTTCCCCAGAACCTCCCATGTGGCACTCCCATATTTCTACAGCAGCCCAGAATGGAGAAACCAAACACTAGCTCCAGATGAAGACTTCGATGTCTTTAACCACTTTTAAGGCCACCTTTCGTTTTCCCACACCCTTGGAAGAGGAGGGTGAGGTTAGGAGTAGACAACTGGTTGCAGTCAGAAATTTTGCAGCCAGATGCTACTAAATCTTGTAGAGCAGGAGTGTCAGTTTTTTCCAATTAAATTACATACTGTTCTATTAGGAATATGCACAAAATTAGAAGGCTTTCTGTATTGTACTTTCCCTAACACCTTTACATGCATGATAGGCAAAACTGAACCCAGGGCCCCATCACAGCTGCCCACTTTGCTGGTTGTTCATCCAGTGTTGACGCCCTATAATTGGTGACCTTATTGACTGGTATATAGAATTACAGTATAGCCACATAACAGCATGACTATGTTAAATGAAATAAAGTCAATTTCTCCACTGTTGAACATACAGTGTTAAACCAGACTGACCAGGAAATGCTTTTACAAATTTATATGAAAATCAGCTTAACCCTGCTTATTAATTTTTGCCTCAGACTCAGGGAATAATAATGCTATCTAGCTTTAAACTTAAGACTCAAGAGTAATGACACCATAATAAATTTAACCTCAGTTAATCTTTATCTTGATGACAATAAATTTCTCATCATTCACATCTAGGGTATCATATTTCAGCTGTTACTAGTAAGATATATTTCTCTGACAACTGGTTTATTGGTCTGCAATTCCACATCACTTATGCAGGTACTACAGCAGGCTGTAGCTGCAAACTTTCACATAACAATGCCAGTTTCACAAGATGCCTCTTTATATTAGAGAACAGCCAAGACAGTTTAACGTGTGGCAAATTATTAATCATCAAGTAAACCAAACAATAAGAGGAGTCTTCATCTTTCTGCAGTATTTTTATACATAGTCTTTGAACAAAGGGGAGATCACCTGATTAACTAATACAAGAAGGTCTTATATCTCTCTGCTCCACCTGAACCTACGCAAATGCTGAAGCAATTGTTATAAGCTTTTTTTAAAGCTAAAATATTAACTTATAAAGACTTTCACACTGTTACATTAGGCCTACGTTATATTGTTGGAATTTAATAAAAAATTTGGGGTTGCAGTCTAGAGCAGAATGGTATAATGTATGATGCCTTTCCCAAAGTTCATCAGATTTTTTCGGGAAAGATGATCTCATGTGTCTTTTATTATTATTGCATTATCCTCAGCTTACCCCAAGTCCTATCACCAGGCACCAAAGTCTAATGTCTGTTGGCTCCCATTGCTTGTGGTTATTGTAAAGCTTTAGCAACCCTGACCTGTTTAACTGCAACAGACATCAAACTTAGCTGTACGTATGTTATATTAAATACATTTTGATATTTATTACAGTGTGAGTGTAACATTATTATCGGTTCTAATACAACAACCTAAAATGGTTTTATTATTGTTAATCTTTGACTTATTTCATAACACTGTTATGGGCGATTAACTGTGTTTTTGTTAAAAGAAAATAAAAACTATAAAATGTACTGGATGATTTTGAAGGGGACAATTTTGTTAGAGGAAAATAGATAATTGTATCTTATAAATAAGGAAAATGTTTAAAACAATGATAGTTTGCCTTTGTAAGGAACGAGCGTGAAAAGTGACTGAAAAGAAGTTTCTCGTATTTATTTATGCTTCCTTTGTTTTACGTTTAAGTGCCAAACAAAGTGACGGACTATTTTGTGTTCAATAGAGTTTCATGTAGGCGGAAGGATACGTTGTTGGCTGACGGCAGATGGGAAGTTGCGGTTTTGTTTTTGAAAGGCAAAATCTGATTGGAGAAAGCAGACCCGCAATTCTGCTTACTGAAGAGGCCGCTGATTCGCTATGGCGGATCTGCAATGCGTCAAACCACGGCGCGGCAACGGAGGAAAAAAGGAGCCACTCCACCAATAATGTGTACAGAATATTCTGTGCTGTGTGTGATGGAGTTGGGAGAAAATTTTTAGGTAATTTACAGGTCAGTTTTTAAAGAGTATCGCAAACTCTACAGGGGGAAATACTTATTAAAACTTATAGGCTAAAATTAGGTCAAATTCCTAAAGTATGTCTAAAATTTTTATTAAAGTAAGAAAATGATTTAAATAACGTGACGCTGAAAAAACAGCAAAAGCACGTAGTTATACCATGACATTTTTATTCACACTATTCATGTTGAAATTTTAGAATAAGAAAAAATCTAAGTCATAGCTGACTTGGCAAGAATCATGTAGAAGTAATAACCTCATAAACACGACACTGCAGTATGATGTTTTTCTATTCTTGGTATCTGGGTAAGTTGGTGTTTCACCGAGGTGCAGGGATAGGTTACAGTATCAGTTTACCTCATCATCATCTGGAGTCTCTTAACCCAGATGTTTGTATAAAGAAGTTTGAAACAGTTGAAGTATTTGTATGTGAACAATTAGAAATATGACAATTATGATTCTATTAAATGCTGAGACAGTGTCATCTTTTCCCCCTTCTATGTGTTTCTTGATTATCTCAATATGTGTTCAGAGTTTCTTTCATGGAAGTGTGACATTACTCTTCACATCCACATCTATTACACACTAAACATGGAGCAGTGTAATGGCACCATGGTGTTTTAAAATATGATATTTCCTTTTTTTAAAAAAACCCTTCAAACTCAGCATACATGCAATTAAAGCTAATAGGCATAAACAAACCTAAAACACACAACACATAAATTAGAATCATACATTTATTGAAAAATTCAGGTTCTAAAACAGCCCTCAGTTGATTGCTGTGAAAAGTCCATGAGGCATAATGTACCTTACCCATCTTTGGATAAGATCACTGCAACTTTACTGTTTAATACTGCAGCTTTGTGAGTGTGCGCATGTGTCTCTTTTTGTCTTCAAGTGTGCCAGCATGTGAGTTGACATGTTGCCAGTAAAAAAAACTGAAGTTCGTCAATGAGATATATGCCTGTGTGTTCAGTCCTCCAGTAGTATATCCAGTTCTTCTAAAGGCAATCTGAGTCGGAGCTCTTTCTCTGTCATCAGATCAACAAACTCCTGCATATGCTCAGGGAAAAGCTGCACCCCATCCATGTACAAGCCCTGATAGCACACGTTCATACACATCCAAACAAAAACACAGAGAGAGAGAGAGAAAGAGAGAGAGAATTAATTTCTCGCACATATTAGAACTGGACAGATGCTACTGGAAATAAAACTTTTTTCTGTGTCTCACCTTAGCCCAGGGGATATTCTGCAAGGCCTTGTAGAAGATCCCTTTGGCTTTGTCCACCTTCCCTTCTGACACCTATAAATACAGCAAGTGCATGGTCATTACATACACAGTAAAGACAAAAGACTTTATACTGACAGTCAATATTTGTGCATCCAAATGTGTAAATTACTCAGAGTAAGTCTATACAGACTGGTCTTACTGTGTGTGTTGGTTCTTATACGTGCTTCTATCTCTAAGTCAATATTTGGAAATTGAAGGAAAAAAACAGGCAGCACTGTAAGGTCAGAGATTAATCAGTAGGATGACACACAGGAGAAAATGGTATCTAAAGGTACAGCAGGCTTATAAAATTAATAATGAGATAATCATGTTTGATTTTGACTCCTTGGTAAATATTTCTGAAAAACCCCGTGTTTTTAATACAGTTTTGTTCTTAAAATGCTACCTTAAAGATTTATGATGGTAGATATTTTTTCATATTTTAAAAGAGAATTGACAGAGATAATTGGGCCTGTTCTAGCTTTTTATTAGTATCTCTAGTCAGTTGTTGTAATAGTTCCTAACTAAGTAACCGCCTTACATAACTAACTAAAATTAATACATTACTACCTACTATCACACTTTGACAGAACCTTGATTATTTTAACTTTTGAACCTGCCCGTTTTTTTTTTTCTATCATTTATGCATCTTTCAGCTAACCGACAAGTTAATTCTGTGAAAAACAAACATTTTTCACTGACGTCTGTGTTGTTATGTCTATGATTGGCTAATTGTTGAAAACAAAAACTGCCCAAAACATCATTGGTACCCATCTACCAAGCATCAGTGATATCGGGGAGGTTAGGTGCTGCGCAGAGCCAAGAGGATACTAAAAGACAACACCTACCCCAGCCACAGCCTGTTCACCCTGCTGCCGTCAGGCAAAAGATACTGAAGAATCCCCTGCTGTACCACCAGACTACAGAGCAGCTTTTTCCCTCAGGCTGTGAGACTACTTAATGCACCATCTGCACTCCATGTTTAATCATTTTATCTTTTTATACAATCAATTAATCAATCAATCAAGAGGGAACCACATTTTATTGGTCATTATACAACTTGTTGTATGATGACCAATAAACTTCCTTGTACCCTTGTATCCTTGTAAAACGATTGCAATATACCCCTATTTGGTATTTTCCCTTTGGCTGACTGAATCAAGAATAGGACATAAGTTTCAAATTGATAGCGTGTCCTCACAAGGGTAGTAAATGTTTGAGTTTGTGTGTTTTATTTGCTATCTCACCAGGAAGTGCATGTACATCCTCCAAAGTAAAGGACAGTGAGAACCCATCTCTGTTGCTATGGTGCTTTCAAAAAGTCCACGGATACGGTTGCTGAGGCCATTCTCTGGCAGGATGGGCAAGGCAGCGTCATGGCAACAAGACCTATAAAAAATGCATGGTATGTTTTGTTATAAAATCAGATTTTGTTATAATTACTATTGGGTAATATAAGACATGTGAATTTTGATAGGGAAAATATATCCAAGTTATTTTTCTGGGCATATACAGACAGAGAGAAAGGACAGAGAAAACTATGATCATGGCATCTTGAGTGGCTCTCTTGAGGTTACAGTGCTTGCAGGATAACCCTTCACCTATCCTTCATCTTTTCTCTGTTTACCTCTGAGCAGTGTCCACCAGCTGCTTCCTTTGTTGTTCAGCAACAATGGAAAAGAGGCGTGGCACCACACTGCTGTTGCCCCTGGTTACAGAGTGAAAAAAGCGACGCGCTCGGCCAGCACTATGGTAACGGTTCTCCACCTGAAACAAAGGTCGTACGAGGATAATCATGCCAAAACAATTAAGTTCTTACTTTATATTAAATAAGTTAAAAAAAGCTAGGAAAAAAACACATCTTGAGAAGCAGCAAGAAGATGTTATTAAAGCCACCCAGTGACTGATTAATTTCGATTTAACCCATTATAAATAAAAAAAAAGCACCTTTTGGTATGAGGTTGAGGAGACAATGGCTTACCTGTACATATATGTTCCAAAGCAGAGCGCTGCTGGGCCAGGTGGAGAGGGCAGAGGTCAGCATCTGTCTCAGTGTTGCCAGTGGAAACACACTGATGCTGTTGTGGTACCTAAGCAACAGTGCCTGCTGCACCGCTAATGCCTCACACTCACAAGCTAGCCTGTTAACAGAGAGCCTGCTGGTATGGCTGGAATTAGCTGCAGACTGGCTGGCATCAGTGCTAGTAAGCTTTTCTCTCTCATTACTGTTCAGCTGCTTGTCAAGGTGTAGCGTGCGATGAAGCTCCTCCATCCTCTCTCTAGCCTGGCTATAGACAGAGTGAGCTGCTTGGATGCCCATTGTGAGGTACTGGAACAGAGCGTAGCATCCTGCCAGACCTCTCAGCTTCAGATTCTCTCCTAGCAGGTCCTCTGAACCTGGTGGTAGGATGATTGGATGACAAGTAAGGTAAAATGAATGAAAGATGGGAGACATAAGACTTTTGGTCCTGTCATACTATTGAAAACCACAAGTGTTTCCAATAGCAATAACAAAAACTTCAGTCTATTCAAGTGTCTCAGTAAGACATGATAGTGTGGCAGTGAGCCAGTCTGCAAAACAGCAGGACTTTAAAATCAAAGCAGCTAAATGAAATTCAGCCTTAATTAGTTTTATTATCTACATCTGTGCTTTTCCTACTATGACATGTCAAAATGTCTGTTAAAAATGACTAATAAACTTGGTGAAGGACATTTGGGGGGTTTCTTTTCTTCTTAAGTTTGCAGTGGTATGAGGATATCACTTTCTCTGTGGGTTACCCTGGTTAAGTAAACATCTTGGATATCTGTTGCTGCCACTGTAGAAATTTAACGCTACTGAAATAGATACTGAATGTATGATTTTGTAGTGAAAAAAAACCCCTGAACATTTTGAGTGATGAGCTCAGCCGTGGGTTAGTACTACAGCAGCCAACCAACATAAGTTTAGCTACAAAGTTTTTTAAGATAAAAATAGTCCATTTCCCTCGAGATATTACAGTATCTGATTTAAAGATTACTTGAGCACTGTTGGTAGACAAATTAAACTGCTTAAATAGTCAAATCAATAGTGACAACTAGGTTATGTGAACTACTTTTTGAGCCATGGTTTGTTTCTAGTTCTCCAGCAATACACAATGATGAACAGCCATCTTGCTTACCACTTATTCCCTTCACAGTTTATACACAATTTCTTTTGACCTTAGCAAATTTTGATCTTGACAGTTCAAAATCTTATTTAACATATCTAAATAACCTATGCAGTGTACTTGGCAGGGCACTTGGTACTGACCATGAGTGAACAGGATTTGTAGTACATGGGTTAAAACAAGCAAAATCACTACTATGTTCATTTTATAAGATACATGTAACATCTCTTGAACAGAGGAGGCACACAAAAGTTGTTGATACTGTGAACCTTTTTTGTTGGCGTCTGTGTTTTGGAGGTTTTGGTCCAGGGCTGACAAGCTGGCAGTCAAAGCCTGTTCATATGACCTCCTGGCTCTCAGGATGGAAACTGGGGAGATGCACTGGGAGGATGAAGAGGACGATGAGAAGCTACCCTCTGCTAGCCTTGTCAGTACACAAACAGCTGGGGATACGGTGACATCAGTCAGACCTCCTCCTTGGACACCTGCCCCATCCTCCACCTCCAGCTGGGCCCACAGCAGACACAGCTCACAGAGGGTGGGGCTCCTTAGTCCTTTGGATCCCCCTATCGCTGTGGCTGTGGAGAAGACTTTGCGAGCCTCGTCAAAGTTGCCAAGCATCCACTCCAGGTGGGCGTACTCTCGCCACAGCACCAGCGATGAGCGGTTGTGGGGTTCTTTGAGCAGCTGCTTGGCGACACGCTTGCTGCTCTTCCCTTGAGAACGGAGACGCTTTTTGTTGCTGCTCTGCAGGCAGCGCAAGACCTAAACCCATCAAACCGAACAATATAACCCAACAAAAAAAACTTTCAGACACTCTTTTGACTTGAAATCAAATTAACCCTATGTTTTTTTTCTTCCAAAAGTCAGATCAACTGACTCTTACCTTGAGTTTCTCATACTGCATCCAGCTGAGTGACAGGACAGCCTGATGGTGGGCAGGAAGGACATGTTGCACCATATGAAAGACATTGGTGACAAACCTCTCACCCTGCTTTCCAAGCCCAACCCACTTCCTTGTTCCCTGGAGAGTGGTCATATGACCTACAGAGTTAAACTCGGGGTCAAGTAGGTCGTGAGAGGTAAGAGGACGCCGTTGCTCGTTCCCTAGGATGTAACATGGAGTCCAATTAGTCACTGCCTTCACCTAAGTTTAATGCTTTAGGGTGATTTTTATATGTGCAAAAATGCTAATTAGTAATTTTTCTAATAGATGAAGTCATTTTTACCTGGAATTAGGAGGGAGAGGCTTTCCACCATCAGGCCAGATTTCCAGGGGGCAGCATAGAGCACAGAATCCACAGGCAGCCCCAGGAATGAAAAAAAACGGAGAAGAAAACGGAGCTGGAGTTCTGGTGAAGACAGACAAATCAGGGAGGGGCCGATGTCATCAAACAACACCTACAAATGGAGAGATGAGGAAGTCAAACAAACTGGTCATATATTTAGTGTCTTAGATTAAACATATCGCAAAAAGGTTCCAAGCATATCATATGTGAGCTGAGACACTTCTAACCAGTACCTGTCTGTCAGGGTCCTCACAGTCCTCCTCTGATTGGCCCTTGGCTTTGTCAGGCCTCCAGGGCAGCCAGTGAGCGGCTTCACGAGATGACTCCACATCAAGCCAGACTGTGCGTCTGGGCTGGCTCCGATCCTTCACCTCCTCCTCGTCCTCTTCCTCCTCCTCTTCTTCCTCTGCAGTCACATAGAAACACACACAGCAGAAAATGAAGCTCATTTTGTAGTTGTTATAGATTTGAGTTCATCCATTGAATCTATTTTGAAATGATTGCAGCAATTAACCAATACTAAATAAAGCCTCTTTCATTTTATTGGAAGGATATGTGTGTGCACGTGTTTTACCTGCACTGGGCTGTAGCCACCCTCCTCGCTCTTGCTGGAGCATCCAGGCCTTCCAACCTCTAGCTCCTGGCTCCCCAACCCTCGCCTCCCCGCTGTCCCAGAATGGCTCAAAGAACTCAACCTGTACACACAAAAAAATACAAGTAAAATTAACTGGCAGACAAATTTTTTGCAAAGGTTCGGCAAAAACAATGTAAACAGTGTTGTTCTTATGCACATGCATAATATGAAAAAATTGAATCTGATCAATTAAACATTGCTTCCTGGCACTTCACTTAGTCTGGCTCAGTCCAAAGGTACGTAAATTATCTATAAGCGTCTTTAAAGCTCACTTTAGCAATACACTATACATTTCTGTGTAAAATATACAAAAATCATGTGTAAAACAGATAAGTTTCGGTTTTTGGGTGAGGTCATGTGCTGGACTATTTCCTGGAACAGTGGCTTTTTAGAGGCTCTGCTTGTTGCCTGGCAACCCCACAACGATCCAGGAAATTATTACTGTAACAGGAGAAGTGTATTTCCTAAAATATTAAAAGATTTATTTGAGTTGTCTCTATAAATTTTTATTTCATCATGTAATCAAAACTATTAATTATCAGTAGCTTTAAACTTAAAATACTAGCATTAGGTTTAGTTAAGTACCCATGTATTTTTGTGCTTTCCTAGGTGTGTGTTTGTTTGTGCTTGTGTGAGTGTGTGTGTGTATGTTTACTTGCTGCTTGGTGGACAGTTTTCGCACACTGTCAGGTTTGAAGAAAGTAAAGTCAATCATGGCCTGAAAAAGAGAAATCGCCTTCTCTGAGTGACCAGACTGACGCAGGAAGTGACACTGTAGGGTAAAGATATCTGGACAGGAAGAAAAAAAACTTAATTAATATACAGTAGGCACACATACAGAGCCACTTTGTGTTTTACAAGTTATTCAAGTTTCTCTGTCTGTTTATTTGTGTTGACTTCCTTGTAACAGAGTTACGTAATAAAACTGGACTAAGTAAGAAACTGAGTAAGGTAAAAAAATATGGAATACAGTTATACAGTACTGTATACTCTATACAGTAATACAATTATACAGTTATTACTGTATAATCAGTTCTCTCAGAGTAGAAAAACTGGATAAGCACAAGCCAAACAAAACTTGGTTACCCAGCATATCCTCCTCAGTCCCTGGCAGGGCTGGGTGCGACACCATGCTGCCATCACGCACAGCACTGAGTGTGCTTAGACACTTTCCATAAGCAGAGTTGACCTTTGACACAGTGAAGTTGCTGAAGTAGCACTGTGTGAACAGCAAATACTCCCTCCACAAGGGGGCACTGTTTGGGTGGAGGAACACCTGAAATGCAATATAAAACACAAGATACCTCCATGTTAGAATGATTATAAGCTTCAGGCTCAGAAAAGCCTTGAGTGCAAGACTGTAGAAGGTGATTCATTTAAAAAAGAGTGAGGCAGTGTGTATCAAAATGAACAAAAAATGGAAACAAAAGAATTTCCCACTCTTTTATGACAGAGAAAAAAGACCACAGCTTTAATTACACTTTTATTGTGCATTGAGTCCAAATACAAAAGCACTGACTGAGTAACATTAAAACACAAAGGCTGTAGACACTGACCAGTTTCTTCCATTCTTTAGCCAGAAGTGAGGGCTCCCAGAGCTCTTGACAGATCCTGAGCCTCTCCAGCTGCAGAGCTATGCAGCTGGGGTTGGTGGCCACTGCGCGTTCTGCAATGCTTAGCTTTTTGTCCAGGACTGCTCGGTGGGAAGACTTGCGTTGCTCAGAGGAATCGCTGCCCTGTTGCTCCTCCTCACCTTCAAACACTGTTGCACTCAGTTCATCCTAGATAGAGAGAGGAGATGATGAAGATGAGAAATAACAACACTGCATAGAAATAACTTCATGAATGTCTTCATTGTTGAAAAATGGGAGGAATTAAAGTAAATGTTTGGTTTGCTGATTATTGTTAGTTGATATTATCACTTTTGACATACAAACATATTGTCTTCAAAAACTTAGCTAACAGGGTAATGATAAATGTCTGTCATTGTTGGTGAGAATGATGACAGCCTTAAAAAAAGATTCTCGAACTTATATTTACATAAATACATTCATATTTGACTAACTTTTACACATAATTGTAGTACTTCTAAATTATTCAGCCTTTTTAAAAAAATAATATAATATACATCCCTGATCTATTTAAAAGATTCACATCTCCAGTAGCAGTGAATGCTCTTAGAGTGCCACAGACATGAAACAAAATGTTGGTTTTAGACTTAAACTGGGATTTTTTAATGGTTAGGAGAATGTAGAGTAAAACGTCTCTTACCCTTTAATGTCCTTATTACAATGTGTACAAACCCCATACACAAATACTGCCATGTAGATATTTATATAAACACAAGCTTAACTGTACAGTTAAGTCTATACAGTAACAAAAATATAGTATTCATACCTGGTATGATATAAATTTCATCCATAGCTGCGTGTCTGCTGGCTGCTCTCTGAGCCGCCTGTTAAACTCTTCAGTCCTTCCGGCCAAAAGTGCAGCACCCTGTCCAGTCTGTGTGTCCTGCTTCTCCTGCTCCATCTGCTCCGGCTGTCCCTTTCCTTGCAGCCAGAGGGCAGTAGAGGAGTCATACACACCCAGCGGATTAATTGATGATGTCTGAACTCTGTCACCTGAAATGACACATCGAAGGTTGGAAGTTAGCTGTGAGGAGTAAAGTTACAATGTAAGAGGACATGCCAAAGATTTCAGGCACAAAAACAGTGTACTCAAATGCTAAAAATCTGAGGACACATTCCATTCCACATTAACTAAAACCTGCTTTAATTTAGATGCTTCTGTGACTTTTTAAATCACACCAAAATTACAACACCAGGTGGGGTGTTTGCTTAAGTGTAAACTATTTTAAAGTTTAACTCCACAAAGTTTGTTGTTGTTAAATTTTTTAACCTGTCTCTCCTCCTTTGTTCTCCTCATCATCATCCAATGGGAGGAACAAGGTGGGGCTGATGATTTCACTGCACTCAGGAATCACAGGTAGTTTAAGAACAGGGGGCTTGGACCTCAGTAGCTGGCGACTGACTGTAGAGAAATATCTGTCTGTTGCTTTCTTCTTGTCCCCCCCTTTCTGCTTCTTATTTGACTCTGAATCCTCCCAGCTGATTCCCTGCCTGCGAGGGTTCAGGCCCAAGGACGAGCTGCCTTTCCTCTTATACCTGGAACACACAAGTTTCAAAATTTATCTTTGAAATGATAATTCACTAGATTTTTTTATAACCAAGTAAATGTTTACAGTCTCGAACTCAAAGATGCGTTTGATGTTTTTGATTTGTAATAAACTGTAGAACTAGGTACTTGGCTTGAGCAGGGATAATCAATACTGCAGACATTGAATATTTATCACATTAAAAAATCCCAGGAGGAATATTTACCAGCACTACCCCCATGTTGCAGAGTGTATGTATGTGTGTATGTGGTACCTAGCTATGTCTCCTCTGTACAGGGATTTGTAAGTCCAGTTGGCTGGTTCTGCTTTACGGTCCACACAGAACGGCTGCTCTATGGGTGACTGGAGATCATCCAACCAGGAGAAACGACTTGCTAACGGAGCAGCCAACTGCCTGCATGTATGCGAACACAACCCCACATACACCAACCATAAACACAGAGCAGAAATAAGCCTGTGCTATTGTGTATACTGTCAAGAATGTAAACATGTGATGTATAAGTGTGTGCCTTTACCCATCTGCCTTCTCCTCCCTTTTGAGGTCACTGGGATAAATGGTTTCAGAGTCAGAACCACTGCTGTCTGAATACCTCCCACTCTTCTTTTTGTGTTTTTTCTTCTTTTTCCTTTTCTTTTCACTCTTCTTTTTTCTCTTTTTGGGTTGTGCATGACCTTCTTCCCCTTCTTTCTCCTCCTCCTCCACAGAGCTCCCCTCTCTGCCTACACTGAGGAGTGCAAGGGGAACTCAATATTAATGAGAGTCATGAAGAACATGACTCAAACACCTCAAACACAAACACCTTCCTCCAGCAAAATTAAAGCTCTGACTAGTTATCAAGTGCCTATCATTAAAAGTAATAGAAAAATAACTTATTTAGCAGATTCCAAAACATAGTTACAGAGGTCTTCACCATGAAGAAATGCAAATACAAGTAAGAAGTATGGGTACATAACAACAAGAAACATATTAAGAGGAATGCAGCATTTAAAGAGAAATTTAAGAGATATAAATCACTTCTTTGACCATACAAGTAAAAAATGTCCAACACTGTGTGTCCATGCAAAGACACTAGCTTTCTTTTTAACTTGTACCTTGATTCCTTCTTGTTCAGTCTCTCATCAGTCTTCTCAAAATACCGCTTGTGAAGAGAGAGGGCATCTTCTGTCTGAAAACTTTTATTTTTCAGCCAGTCTAATTCTAAAAGAATATAGTGACCGTAAAAAGAGTGTTACTTAGGAATCAAGAGGACAGAAAAATCATGATGGTGTTTACTTTGTCTCCGTTTACATGCAGTGACAATATTAAAATTCTAGTTGTGTTTATTAATCACGTATGGACTCATCATATCCTATAAAGCAAGAAAATAACCTTCTCTTATCACAGTCCTTTATAATGTTTAAATTTTGTCTAAATAGAGCTTGATATCCAGATTTCTCCATGTTATGAGTAAGGGTCATGCTTCAAATATTATCCACACCAAAAAGACTCAAAAACAGGATACAAGAGTGCACCTAAAACCTTATTACCTAATATAACAGTGATGTTAGCAGAAAGATGACAACCATGAGCATCCCAAATACAACAACCAGGCATCAAGCACTTTTATTTTAACTTTTGCAAATGAGCACTATCGTCCACGCTTTAATGTCATATTTGGACACGTTTTGATATTGACGTTCAAGACAGCTTACTTAGACTGTTTTCACATAGTTTTTAAAATGGTATGCATTGATACTAAGGCATAGGACAACACTGAATTGCCAGCCCTCGGTAACTGTAGTTATCGTGTACTCTATCAGTTCAAAGAGCAGGTTATAGTTACAATATATGCAACTTAGGCGTCATAAACGCCTCAGCGAATAACACACTAACATCGTACAGGAGGCAAAAAAGAAAAAAAAAAATATCAGGCTGCAACCCGACCTCCTCGAAATAAAAACTGCCATGCCATGGTAACTTACTTCTAAAAACAAATAACTAACTTAACTTTAAATCTGACGTCTGTCATTTAGCTTCAACGACTAGCAGACGTTAGGCTGACCAGTATGAGCTAGCTCGTGATACAGCAGGTTTATCGGGACAACAATACTACAAGTTTATTAATGCAATTAACCACTGATACAAAAACGTGTTCTACATGAGTGAATGAGTACCTTTGGTCGAGCTTTCAACTTTGTTACTCTCTACTTCAGTAAAAGCTGGAAACAGCGCCATGATAGCATGTCGCACATAAACAGTCGCGGGAATATGACGTAACGATCGGTTTCAATGGTTTCCCCACATAAAACTTTCAATTCATTTATCAAAGATTAGTTTCATGCGTAACTTGATTGGGGCATTCTTCTTATTCAGGGCAACTTCTTTACAAATGTTTTTCCTTTTTCGTCATGATATTAAACTTTTATATTAAATTAATATATTATTTAAATGCTTCTAATTCTCAGAGACAATCCTAACATTTGTTAAAGTGGCATTACACTTACAAACAGTTGTTCATGTGTGTGTGTTCATTGCAAAAAAAAAGAAGAGAGAAACAAAAGCCAAGGAGAATAATTTTTAAAAATTAGGGGGGGGGGGGCTGCTCTGGTTATGTTTAAGATATTTAGTTATATATCATTAATTACTATAAACCAGTAGATTACATGGAAATAATCATCCTCATTTAGAACTGCACGGGAGATGATGGTTCATATTCTGTCATTATGAAAAGAGACCATTTCTTCCATTTCTGATTCCCCCACCTACTCTTTCCTGCCTTGCAGTAACCCCTTGCCACCTTTTCAATCAACTCATCTTTCTGTCCAACTGTTCGTTCTTTCCCTTAAAAGTCTTGCAGCACATACGCTGCTCATTTCCACTCACTCCTTACCAGATTGCTACTTTGCATCTGCCCTTTCCAGCTTTTGTTCAGCCTGCCTGACTCCGCCTGCTTGATCTATGGTATAATGATCTCTGTCTCTCTCCACTCTGGAGAAGTTTGCTTGTCTACCAGGTTTTACTTGTTTTACTTTGCATTAGTAGAATGAACTTTTAGCTTAACCTTTCTGCCTTTGAGTTGTGCATTTGGATTCAAGCTTACTATCTCTCTGTGCTGTTAATGTCACTAAACTTGTGTTTTCACTTTTTTTGTTTTTGTTTAAAGATATAGAAAAGCATAAGCGTAAAAATGTTATATGATAGCGCAATAAAATGTTTTAATTGAGCTACCATGAGAAGGCTCTGCACTTTGCACAATTATTCTGCAATTAACAACAAAACTAGGCATGTTAGTTACATTACAACTTTAACTGTACATAAAAATGGAATTTGTGTTGAATAATTTCATTTCAGTTAATAAATATTTTATCAATAAATGTAAATATCTAAAGGTCAGAGGCTTCAAGACAGCATGAACTGAAAGCTACCCGCAAATTCCTTGCCTGTATGAGGAAACGCCCTTGTGCATCAGGAAAGTTGAGCATGGTAAAACAATAATTAATTAATGTCTCTTCTTCCTCCGGCTAGACATGACTTGTTAATTAAGTAGCCCTCATGTCGCTCATTAAACAAAATTACACTGAATTATCATTATGTAATCACGGAAAAATGTATGGCATTATGGCTTTTTTCAGTATACTCACTGATTTAAGTTTATCAGAGCATAACAAGACGGTGGGGGAAGTAAAGCTATATTGCGGTGAACAGAAAAATCGTACGTTAGTTTTAAGTATAGTTCCTTAATAATTACTTACGAAATAACAGCGGTGTGTACTAGTCAACCACTTTACCTTTTTATTTGATCAACAGGGGTGCTCATGTAAGAGATCATGGTCCCAACGAAACTCATTGAGAGATTTATTTCTGTTCACTTTCCAAAGAAACTTGATTGTTGCATGTGCACAAAAGCAGTACATTAAGGGTGTCTTGGCAGAAACCATGGTGCAGAAATGCTGTTTTGTATTGAATTCCATTTTGTACTACCAAGGCAACGAAGCCCCAGAAAAAACAATCCAATCAAAAACTTGACACCAAGTTTTCTCGACCAATGAGATGTCCGCTGTTCGTTAACGGACATTTAGTTTATCCAATCGCGTTGATTGTCCACACGTATTTGGCTTTGCTCCTACCTTGTCAGTTAGTCGTTGCTAGTGTGCAAGAGCAGTAGTGACTTTTCTCGTGTTGTTACACAAGTTTTTAATTTCGACGAAATGAGGGAAATCGTACACCTTCAGGCAGGTCAATGTGGAAACCAAATCGGAGCAAAGGTGAGAATAGTTTGAGTTTGAGAATAAAACCATAACTTGCTGGAAAAAAGCGCGACTGTTTGGATTGGGCGGGCAGACAAATTAGCTTACTTAGCAACAAAGCTAATGATAGCCTCGGTGTCCTCGATTTAATTCGCAAGGGTCATGCTAGTTAACGTAAGCTAGCTAATTAACACTTCTTCCACTTTCTCTGATTCCAGTTCTGGGAGGTGATAAGTGACGAACATGGCATTGACCCCACTGGAACATACCATGGGGACAGCGACCTGCAACTGGAACGAATCAATGTCTATTATAATGAGGCATCAGGTAACGTTTAATTTCACTTTGCTCAGCGTACGGAGCTATAGAGTTAGATTATCTAATTTCCATGGGAGCAACTGTAATTTAATACCACCCGGAAGGTCTAGTACCGTGGCCATCCAGTAGGGGGGTCTTTATCCGGTTAGAAGTGGCTAGAGATCAGTCTTGAGCCTATGAGCATGCTAAACTCTACTTCCTGGTTACTATCGCCCCGTTTCCAAGAAACAACAAATCAACAAACCCCCAGCAAACAAAAATATCCAAATCGAAAAGGAGAGCGTTAGTTTTAATGAACTGTAACACATGCAAAGCCCATAGAAGCGACTTACTTTATTTTTTTAAAAAACGAGACATATTAGTTATCAGTTTATGAGAGACAGCAGATGTTAATTACATCGTCATATCAACAATAGTAGATTATACTTGTAGTCGTTTCTGGCAAAGATAAGATTTGCCAAAGTCTTAAATCACTTTTAGGAGTTTCCCATCTTTGCTTGTCACTGTTTTGTGACACTCTGCCGGAAGAATTTAAGTATTGGCAAGCCAGTTAACTGTTATAACATTACTTAATAGCTTTGGAAAAGTAGCGTTGTACAGTGTCAAAACTACAGAAAGACAACCCAGCTCAGTTTTTTATAGCCATTCCACACTGCTTATAAATCAGCAAAATAGGAAGTTATCACCACATCTTGATCTTGAGCCGCAAAATGCTTTTTGCTTTGTTTGCTCAACAACTCAAAAGGCAAAGTATATTAGTATATTATATATTATATATGTAATAATATAAGTAATAATAGTTTCCATTCTGTTTGTTTTAATGAAATTATCCACATGTATTTTTATCTTCAGGAGGCAAGTACGTTCCTCGTGCAGTGCTGGTTGACTTGGAGCCAGGCACAATGGACTCTGTGAGATCTGGTCCCTTTGGACAAATCTTTAGACCCGACAACTTTGTCTTTGGTAAGAATTATAAATGTTGATGTTTTTGTGCTTCTTAATCTGGGTTGATGAAATAGCTACTTTGTGATTAAGCTTTTAGAGTCACTGTTATTTTAAAGTTTGGTATCTGTAAAGTAGTTTTTTTCCAGAGTCGTGCAGGAGTTAAGGTGCCAGTCTTTTTCAGTGTGTAAACTGCTCAGTTAAAGTAAAATATGTTTGATCTCGCATGTCTGATGAATGCAAGTGTAGTTCGATCAAGAAGGTTTTAATTTCTGTATTTGTATGTAACACAGGCCAGAGTGGAGCAGGTAATAATTGGGCTAAAGGCCACTACACTGAGGGAGCCGAACTGGTGGACTCAGTTCTGGATGTGGTGAGGAAGGAGGCTGAGAGTTGTGACTGTCTCCAAGGCTTCCAGCTGACACACTCCCTGGGAGGAGGCACCGGCTCTGGCATGGGCACGCTGCTTATCAGCAAAATCAGAGAGGAGTACCCAGACCGTATCATGAACACTTTCAGCGTAGTGCCTTCACCTAAGGTTCATATAATACACAAGAACTTTTTAAAATTAAGTACCCTCTTGGTTCTGCAGTGTACTCTAATCCTGTTCCCTCTTTCTACCTTTGTCTACCCTTTCCCTTCACCCTCCCACTCCAGGTTTCAGACACAGTGGTGGAGCCATACAATGCCACCCTCTCTGTCCACCAGCTGGTCGAGAACACAGATGAGACCTACTGCATTGATAATGAGGCCCTTTATGACATCTGCTTCCGCACGCTAAAGCTCACCACACCCACCTATGGTGACCTTAATCACCTTGTCTCAGCCACCATGAGTGGAGTGACCACCTGCCTGCGATTTCCCGGCCAGCTCAATGCTGATTTGAGGAAACTGGCTGTAAACATGGTGCCCTTCCCCAGGCTGCACTTCTTCATGCCAGGCTTTGCCCCTCTGACCAGCCGCGGCAGCCAGCAGTACAGGTAGAGAGCCAGAAACTTGCTTCATAGAGACTTTATGGGACCCTAAAATTTTATTTTTATGCATTTAAAAATGAATCCTGTTTTATTTATTTTTTTCTTTTTAGGTTACTGACAGTCCCTGAACTCACTCAGCAGATGTTTGATGCCAAGAACATGATGGCAGCCTGCGACCCACGTCATGGCCGTTACCTTACAGTTGCTGCAATCTTCAGAGGGCGCATGTCCATGAAGGAGGTAGACGAGCAGATGTTGAACGTGCAGAACAAGAACAGCAGCTACTTTGTTGAATGGATTCCTAACAATGTCAAGACTGCTGTCTGTGACATCCCTCCTCGTGGACTCAAGATGGCTGCCACTTTTATCGGCAACAGCACAGCCATTCAAGAGCTGTTCAAGCGCATCTCGGAGCAGTTCACTGCCATGTTCCGCCGCAAGGCCTTCCTTCACTGGTAGGTTAAAAAGAGACTAATATCAGGGCAGTAAGGGAAAAGTCTGTGTAACTGGCCTGTACTTACCCACTAATCGTTCTTTAAGATTTTCTCCTTTTTTTGCACAGATATAATTTATTAACACAAGCTTTGTAATAATACCAAACATTTTACCATTGAACTTTGATTAATATGTCAAAACACCGTTGAGTGACTTGTTACTTCTTTCAGGTACACAGGAGAGGGCATGGATGAGATGGAGTTCACAGAGGCTGAGAGCAACATGAATGACCTTGTGTCCGAGTACCAACAGTACCAGGACGCCACTGCTGAGGAAGAGGGCGAGTTTGAGGAGGAGGGTGAAGATGATATGGCCTAAACACCTGCGCTGACCCTTTTCATACTATGCAGTGGTTAAGGCTGGGCAGTATGGTTCACATATAATGTTGCTTAGTTGATAACTGACGTATAATAAATCATTTGGACAAGAATTTTTAAATGTTGCACTGTAACTGGTTTGTAATAGTTCCACAACAGTTCCACAATCATCAACCGATAACACTGCACCATATCCAGCCTTAGCAGGAGCGCAGAGGATTTCACAAGCCTGTGTTTTTAAATGTTGTCTGTTCTGTTATTACACCTATTTTTTTGGCCTTCCAGCTGCTCTTTTCTTCCTCAATGTTTTGGATGTAAATTTTCTTAACCAATCCCATTTCTTCTCTATATCAAGGTTATCACACAAATGTCACTTCCTCTAAGTGGCAAAAGTGCAAAAAGAGAATGTTACACTGACCAGTTAAATTCCTGTTGAATTTGACTCTTGCACTGTTTTAGACAGATTGTAATCTTTTAGAATAAAACAATTTCATTTACAAAGAAAAAAAACCTTGTAAATGCACTGAACACTATAAACTGTTGGAACAGGTCTACATTATCATGAGTGTGGTTTTTCTGGCATGTTATGGAGTTTTTGATTTTAATAAATATTTTTTTAATTGGTGCTACACTATTTGCATTTCTACTACTCTTGTCTACTTCTTAATATGACTGAAGTGACCTTCCAATTGAGACAGGTGATTTTTATCACTCAAATTCTGAAGCCTTTATGCGACTTCAATGTGTCAACTAGACAGGTTCATCTAAAAATGAGATTATAAGTGGTTGATGAAATCCTCTCTTTTTTAGCATAATCTATGATAACATAGTTATCATAACATCCTTATGACACCTATGCAAATGAGTGATAGATACCCGTTATGTAAAGTTTCTGTGAATAGTACCAAAGAAGGGACAGACCACAGATCTGATAAAGTCTGATATCACCTCATCCACCTATTTAATAACATTAAAATCTAAACTTTCCTTTGACCCTTAAACCACACAAGCAGCAACAGATTGAGTGACCTTTGACATCTGTGTTTGATGGCCCCATGCTGTATTCATGTGCAGGACACATAAAGTATGTTTGTAGAAGATTTATATAAATAGAACAGAGTTGAGTTGAGACTGCTGATTTAATTTTGGATGTCCTCAAAAAGAAAATTCAGACTTGCTACCCAAATTACAGTGCAAATTTAATCAATATTGAACTACAAACTGTTCCTTGTGACCATTTTTTTCTTTTTCATTTATCTTAGAGATGTGTAAAAATGAACTGATTTTTATACAAGATTTCTTTAAAATGCATAAATGTCACAGGGTATTGAGAAAATAATAGGAGTTTGTGGGTGGACATCTGCAGTGTAAAGCTTCACCTGATAACTGCAGCTGAAGGAAATGAATATTTAAATGAAAGACGGCACAAGGCACCCACATCATGATAAAAACCTGTTCCTGTTTCCTTATTTCACATGCAAAAATGGCTTAGGGAAGATATGGTTTATGTTTTATTCAGTATAGTATAGTATAGTAGTAGTATAATATTCAGTGGCCTTACGGATTTTGTTTTATGATATTGCTAGAACTTTGCTACTCATGATAGTCACTGCAGATGGATGGATGGATGGTGGAATGGCTATCAGATGGATATTGAAGTATTTGTGGATGCTTACTTACACAAAGGAAAGTTTAAGATGAAGGGAATGCAACAAAAGAATAAGTAGTCATTCTAATCTTAGTAAACAAGTTTGGACATGTTCGACCAAAAGTATAACAAAAAGTACAACTTTTACTATTATGTTACTAACTGCATGTGACAAAGGAGGGCTCGACATTCCTTGTCCATGGTGCTTTAACATATATTAAGTGATTATGTGAGGAGGTTCTTTTAGATTTCTTTAAGCTAACCAGTGGAGCCCTCTAGTCCACCCAAACATGATACTAGGTTATATACACTCATAAAAAGATATATAAGTTGATATGGTAGCATTATAATTCGGTAGTAGTAAGAACAAGATAATTATTAATCAGTTCTCAACAGATTTGCTCTGCTTTTTTGAATTATTAAAATTTCCATTCACAATGATGGCAGGGCAGCAAAAACGTCAAGAGGAATGTCCTCATCAATCTTTTTCTTTCCTTGATCCTATGTCAGTAGTTGGTATCCACCAATACTGGAGCTGTTGGGATGCTTGCATCTGCCCAAATGGCACAATCAAAATGGAAAAGTCCAATTTTGGCCCCACATCAAGTTTTTACCAGAATTATTGTTTAATTATTGTTTATTGTCAGCTGAGTGTCATTTTCACTTGCAAAAGCAACAGTCAGTGCCATCCAAAAATGGAAATGTTAAAAAGCTACCTCCATGTTTGGAACACAACTCTGTACTGAAAAGAACAATAAGAATGATTTCAATTAAATATAATAAAGCCATTACAACTGAGCCTACAGCTTCTCTTACTGCCATATTGCACCTTTTAAAGCTTCTATTGATATTACTACTGAAACTAACTCCACTGTTTGCTTTGTAATAATTCCAATGTTACTACAACTTAGACAAATATATGACAGCTAGGACTTTTACTTCTGTTACAACAACTTATGGTACCCCGCAAAGCAGATATGACTGACATGACTATATTACTAGTCTGCCGAGATTTTGGTGGAGGCAACTGAACCTACAAATCAGAGTGGGTGTCTGCATAATTTTGGTCATTTAGTGAACCTTTTTTTAACCACTAAACCATTTAACTTGTCTGCTGTTGTGGTGAACTCCCTGTAATGACTCAGAAAAAGAAGGCGAAGGTCTTGGGTCAGCCTGTCACTCCCCAACCTGAACCTTTATGAAACCCTTATTTGTGCATGCTTTGAGTGTTGTTCAGAGTACTAACCAGTTAAGTACAATTTAATGATCGCAACCAAGGTAATTACCTTTGACAGTATAAAACAATTAATAAAATAATTACCCAAGAAAAAGGCTGTGTGTGAAAAAATAAAACAAAATAGGCTTTTAAAAGTTAGCATAAATGTTAGCTAAGTTACTGTTACTTAATAATATATTTGCAAACAAACAACAACCAAATGTAAGCTAAGAAAGCTCATTGCAATTCAGCATTCAAATTACTGATGGCTAACAAGCTAGTGACCCAAAGATTGGAGGATATTTTTTAGATAACAAAAATGAAGAATTAGCTAATTAAGTACTTGCACAAAGAAAGAAGGCCAATTTATTTTTGTTTTGTAATTTAAGGCTTTGAAAAGGTTACATTTATATTACCTCACAAGCTAATTACCAAGAAAAAAAAGGAAAAAAATATAAAGGCTTCAAAAAGTTAACTTTAATGTTAGCTACATTAATGTCAGGTAAATATTATAAGCAAACAACAAGCTAATTACAACCAATGTCTTGTAATTTGTGCTTGACTTATAAATCCATTGCCCTGCAATCGAGGAAAGAGAGAAAGATGACTTTTTAATACTTAATGGCAATTGAAATCTTATGGATGACAAACATCTGACTGTGGCTGACCTTTGCTTTCTTAACAATCTTCACATGGGTGTGAAAATGTTGAAAATAGCAGTAGTAATACTTAGACAGTAATATTTTATTTGCACTGGCAGCTGTGACAGTATGTTACAGTTTGTCTTTTAAAGAAATTCACCAACATTTATAGAAGTCTTTGTTTGCATAATGCTAATGTATTACCATCAGTCCATAGAGAGAATGCAAAGAGTTGGCATGGACTCTGCAAAGATCTATCCACTTCAGCTACAGTCCAGTCTTGTATGTAGTGCTTAAAAGTCATTTACACTGTAAAACAGACACGTGTACAAGTGTAAACACAGAGCAAAAGTCAAGGTGTGTTCGCCTCCAAGACCAAATATAACACCTGAAACAACATAACAGATGCAAGTCGCCATGAACACATTACACCAGTGTGAGTGTGTATGGTATCACCACAAAAGAGCAAATAGTCATATTTTCATTAAATCTCAATTTAGCAACATGTGTCTTATATATTAACTGTTTGAAAAATTAAATGAAAGGGTATCTCAAGATTTTTGTTTTATGAAAATACAAATTATGATGTGACATTCTATGAAACAGCACTCATTTATGTAAAATAGTCACTATGAGAAGTGTAGGCATTATTGTTTAGACATTATTGGGTTAGGTCTCTTTGACATGTAATGTGCTGGGGTTGAGCTATAGATTTTGAGGGTTTATTCACAGCAACACTGTGGACCAACCATGTTTTCCATATTTTATGTTTTCCATCACCACAGGTAAATGCCACTTTATAAAGGGTCAAAGTCCATTTTTAATCCAAGATCTACTACAGATAAGAGGAATGAATAGAAACAAAGTAAATACCACTGTTAACACAGTGGTAGATATCTTAGGCACGCTGTCAGTGCTTTGTTTTGATTGTAAGCATGACAAAAAAACCCCAAAACAAAATATATGATACTATTAAGTATACATCATTAGTTATAATACAGGAAATCTCCGGTCAACCTTAGGTTTTACCAAAAGTGTAGTGCCAGTATGCTTAATTTTTCATCAAAATTTCCCCAACTTAATTTTTTCTCACATTGGAATCAAAGAAGTGGAATAGCAAAACAAAAAGGTAATAACTGCACTGATAGAGAGAGGAAAGAAAAAGGACCAATATTGGAATACATACAGAGAAAAGGGAAGAGGTCCCACAGTAACTCCAATAATAAAATAACTGTAACACTCCCACTGACAACATTGGTGAGGATGTATCTCTCAATACTTGAAATTCAGTCAAGATTGTCTGTAACTGCAATAAACTGAATGAGGGCAATGAGCTCTTACTCGACTTTAGTGGAGATATTTAAGGGAAACCTAAAGGGGAATAAAAATCTTTATGGCCACAGAGTCAAAGGTGAATGAAGATGGGAGAGTTTTTAGAGGAGGAAATAAGGCCCCACAGGATGAGGAATATAAAAGGGGAACAACATCAAATCTGATAACAAGTTAGTAATTGAGATGAGAGGCGCTGTGAATCTCCTTAATCTCTTTTATCCAAATAAGGGTTACACTATTTTATAGTGTGCTGGTTTAAAAAAATATTAAATCAGACATTAGCTTTTCATTTAGTGCCCAATTTTGACAAGTCAGTGTCAATTAATATGATGAAGGTGATGTAGTTTGTCAAACTACATATTCAAAGTTTCATTTCTCCAAACTCCACTGGATGTTTGTGAAAAGTGCTTCACTTGAACTGAGTGACATTTAAACTACATTATGGGCAGCTAAAAGAAAATGCTCACAATATCATTGTTTTAGTTATTGGTGAAATTAAAAAGCACAAGATGTCTGCTGGAGGACCTTACAACACTTAAATACCAGCATCAATCTTTAAACTCATGATGTACATGTAAATACTCTCCATATAACAATGTGCTGCTGCAAAGAGAGGCAATGATAATAAAACAGCACATTTTAACCCCTCCATAACAGATGTGACAGTGCTTGATAGATGTAAACTGCCGTCATGTACATCAGCACCGACTGTTCTCACATGCATTGAGCTGCTCACACCAGTCTGATATTGCAGAAGTCTGTTTCAGAAATAAAAAGTACATCTGACAGCTCTGGCATGGAGTGAAACTGGTAGCAAATTAACTTGCCAAACAGGACAAATGATGGGAGTAAGTATCCTTCTGTTGTGACGCTGATGAGAAAAGATGACTGCGTTGAACACTTTCTTTTTCATATTTAAGAGCATCAGAGGTTAGTAAGCTCATTATGCATTTATGTGGGGAGGGGGTGGCCACTGTGGTAACTAAATACAGTTACCCCACCCATTGAAAGTTCCTTAAATCTGCCCTTCTTTGTAACAAAGTGTCCTTTCATAGTGTCCCTCTTTGTTCTGTCTCACATCTCAGCCTCTGAATGACTGATGTGTGTACATACAGCTTTGATTCACTGCAACCGTTTGGCATCAGTGGAGCTTTCTGTCTCCCAAAAGATCATTTGCAGGATGTCAACAAGCAGAGCTCCACATCACTGTAAACTATCATCACCAGTGGTGGTTGAGGACTGACGCTGGGCTGCTTCCCGTTCCTGCTGAACCTCTTTGACAGCCAAGATGCGGGTGAGCATGATCTGTAGAGTGGTGCCCTCTAATGGTCGAGCAGTGTACCAGTGAGAACTGTTGAAGTCAGACATGGAAATTTAAAAAAAAAAACATAATTTTTCTTAAAATATGAGCATAAAGAGACACATTTGTTGTCCCATAAATAGTGCAGAAGGTAATATTTAAACTTCCATTAAGTTTTTCGAGAGGAAGTCCTGGTAATAAGTGACACATGCAGTCATCATCATTACTTAATTAGTTACTTTAGTGTTATAGGACTGACTGACCTGTGTGTGTGTACATTCTTTTCAGGCAGAAGGTAAAACACATCACCTCTCTTCTTCACCGACTCTGGGCTGTTTGAGATCAAGAGGGCACGGAAAATTAAACATTTGCTCACTTTCATTAGATGCATGGGCCATTTTTGGTTAATGCTGCCTTCATGTGTGTGTTTGTCTCACCATCTGGAGAGGTAGAACTCATAGAGTCGGACAGGACAGTGCAGAGGGTTAGCAGTATTTTCAAGAATCTCCAGGTCTCCCTCTTCGTCTGCCAACCCTTTTCTTAATCTCTCTAAAAACAAAAAGTACTCAAACTCATTAAAGGATTTTTGCAAAAACACTTTGCTTCTTCAGACAAGGAGTCCATTTATAAACCTGATCTCAGTTCTGAGAAAAAGGGTGTATATTATTTTTCTTAAGGCTGATACTGAGAGTTTTTTATTGAACTTGGTAAATTTCTTCGGCATTGAACCACTTTAATTTGAGAAGTCATACATGTGTTGCATTTCAACCCCCACCTGTTTCCTCCCGGCGTGGCGTGGCACTGCTCCTTCTCTGGTATCGGAGGTAGAGGACTTTGCCGGTTCGGCTGCAGGGTTTGGAGCATCGAGTGAAGTTGGTAAAAGAGAGCCTTTGGTGCTGTGCAAGGGTGGTGAAGTGGAAATTCTTGGTGCAGAAGAAGAGCAGCGTGTTGAGCAACACTATGGGGGAGTAAGCACCCAGCTGCTTACACTCCCACAGGTAGGACTCCACAACACGAGATGACATAACACCACCTTGAGGAGGAGAGAAGAAGCAGGCAGAGAGTCTCTTGTGACTGAAGTTGTTGACTAAGCACCTGATAATAGTTTCAACGCAGCCACGACTGAATTAATGAATTATAAATGTATTAAAAGAACTAGGTTTGATGCCGGTGGTTTAATATTTATAAAGCAAATCTTAACTATGAAAATGTTATAAAGTATTAGAAAACTAAAGTTTATGTGGTCAACTTGGCTTTCAAAGCATAAAAATTAATTATGAAAGAACAAATTTTATACTTTGAAACATGCACTTATATTACAGCAGTATTAATAGAATTTTGCCAAAAACATTGAAATATGATCAGCTGTTAAAGCTGATATTATGTAATTGTTAGCAAAGTGCTGCCTAATCACAAATCCACAAGAACAGATACATTACTGTATAATTAGACTACAGCTTTCCTGACAAAGTCCAATGGTCTCAGCCCACTCCTGGGGACAATATTTTGCTCCCTAGCTGAAATTAGTCACTATGTTCACCTGCTAGTTGCCAAGTTTGTCTGACTTTTGGTGCTAAGCAGCCAGTGGGGTTTATCTGAACTTTTTGTGAGCAGTAATACGTAGCTGAAATAGCGTGGGTGATAAATCTAAGTTTGTTGTTGCTAACTGATTCTAGATTACATTTAGTCTTGACACATTGTTCATACAAAAATATTAATTAGAGCAGCTAATTATGAATATTATTGCGTGCAATTATTCAATGTAAATACAATGACTGTCTGTTGCAGAAGAAAGCTAACCATAAATAAAAAGTATGGGTGTGATTTCATGTAAATCATAAGGATTACAGTGGTGTGTCCATGACCATACCACTGGGTTGTAGCTTAGGTTTCCATAGCCGCAGAATCCCAGTCAGCTCCTTGGCAAACTGACTGTACAGCTCATCAGTAAAGATGTTCTCTATACGTCCCTTCATGAACAGGTACTGTCCAAGGAAGGAGGACAGAAGAGAAGGGATCAATAAAAAAGACATTAAAAGAATCACAATGTATTCCAGTGTCACAAAGTGGGTGTGTTTGTGTGTACCTGCTGTATCCCCAGACAAAGATAGAAGATACTGTCAGGGCTATAGGTCTCCCCATTAGGCCGTCTTACTTCTTTGATGAAGCGAGACAGAGCAAAGCTCAGCTCAGCAGAGTCACACTGAAGGACGTCCTCATTAATATCAACTGGATTGGCTGCAGGGGAAGACACCATAAAGAACAACTGGTGTCAAATAAAATGCATTAAAATGGAACTCATCAATGCATCAGAAGAAGAAATGTTCTAAAATAAAACTGGTGTAGCTGAAGTACTGATGCTCACCCTCTCTTAGTTGTTTGTTTCTCTGTTGAACCCAGCTCTTCCAGGCTTTAACCCCATACAGGTGGTTCACTTTGGGGGCAGCTGGCATTGCCGCTTTATTCTGATCTGACTGAACAGTTCGCCTTCGACCCTGAATGGACAAAAATGCAATAAATGCTGAGGGCAGTGGGATTTGGTTGATAAAATTTTAAGGCTGCTTGCAAGCAAAAGGGTGGATTTTGAAGTGGGCGTTTTTTGTTTTTTTTTCAATAAGTGTAACATTCAAGAATGTCATAATATCTAACAGTGGTACTTTTTGTTAACAGGGTTTCTGGATCTGTAACTTCTACTATTGGGATTCATAGATTTCTACAGCAAGTGATGGCTAGAAAATTAAAGCGCTGCCTCAAGTAAAGTAAAAGGTTTTATATCAAAAGTTGATAAAATTGTCTTTATTCAGATTGCTGATCTATCACAGGAGTCCTACCCGTTTTCGGCCTGAGAAACCTTCTCTTGGTCTCTTCACCCCTCGCTGTGGGGCAGCTGGCTTCTGATCCAATGATTCTGCAGAAACACACACAAAGAACCTGTGAGTGAAAGCCAGTGTGTGTGTGTGTGTGTGTGTGATGTTGAACATATTTATGATGTTAATCATTACCAAATATGTGATATTTTTTGGTCATTTGCATCCCAAAAATTAGCACATTGATTGATTACAAATTCATTTTGGGGTTCACTTTAAGTTACATGATGTCTTACCAGATGGAAAGTCAGTCTCCAAGTCCATTATTGGAGAGGAGGGGGGTTGATGCTCGGCGCTGGTGGTTGGTGGGTCGCTCGTGCTCTCTTCTGGCTGGGTTTTAAGCAGAGGATCAGATGACTCTGCGCTCCTTTCTGAACTTACAGGAAGAGACAGGTGGGCCTGTGCTGATTTTTGCAGCTGCTGATCCACACGGATTATGGGAATGACCAGGTCAGACATCATGTCTTTACTAAAGGAGCTGCTCTGGCCTGTAGCAGATGTACAAATAAACAGAGATAAGGTGAACTTGGGTATTAGTACTGATTAATGCAGCAAAATTATGACACAAGGCTTCATATGATTTAAATATATATAAGAATCAGGACTTAAAGAAAAAAAAAATTCTAAGCCATTACTTGCACTGAAAACAGGCCCGACTTTATGTTTTATTTCTGTCGTAGCTAAAGGTTCTGACTGAACTGCAGCATCTTTCATGTCCTTGTTCTGTGGTGGTACCACCACGGGCACTGGAACCTGTGGAAAACAGATGGAAAGAGTTAACACCTGATTACTAAACAGAAAATAGACTAATCATTGTGGATTCATAAATCTTCAAATGTGATGGGACGCACAGGCAGGGGCATGGCCATGGGAACAGGTGTGTGCTGGGAGTACATATTCATAGGCACTGGAATGAAGACTGGTACTGGGACTGGCACCATTAACACCTTCACTTTCTCCTCTCCGGCTGAAGAGCTATCTGAGGGCAGAGGAAGAGCTGAGGAGGGAGAGAGAGAAGGAGGAGGAAGGACGAGGTATTAAGAAGAAGTGATATCAAGAGATGGGCAGAGAGATAATTAAATAAGATATAGTCACAGTAGGAAAGGAGAGTTATTGATAGTTTTAACTTTTTTGAATTGAAAATATTTGTTTACAAATTATTTTTGATTCAAAAAAGTTAAAACAAGGTAAATTTAAGAAGTAAATGTTAAAAAGGAAAATATATGATGAAATCTCACCACAATAAAATATACCAAATGACTACAAACAGTCACAGCTGCATTTTTAAATGACTGAGAAACAAATAAGCAAGAGAATATGCTGCTTCTTGGTCGGACTTAAACTGAACGTAAATTGATCACTTTTAAGAGCCTTCTTTTTATTCTTAACCACATAACCTTTAAATACATTCAATGTAAGGATACAAAATATTATTTATTGTATCTTGTTTCTTGCTACTAAAAAGTCCTAAAACATTATCTTAAAAACATCTACACTCACATTTATTATCCTCAAACATCTCTATCTCGTGTGTGTTAATGTTAGTCTGTAATTCTTTACATGAAGAAAAAAAAAACATTGATCTCTCAGCTTTTATCATCGCTTCTGAATAGTCACTTGTAATTGGTTAGTTAACAATGATGAGGATCCCTGATGAATGACTGAAATGAGAAAAATAGTTTTTGATACAAACAAGCTTGATTTCATTAACATTAGCTGTGTCATTTGTCACACCTCTAGTCTTTATTTATCTTTCAAAGTCTACTCTGGAATTACAATTAACCGGAAAGTGTTATGAGGTCTCCTGCCATGAGATTTCTTTGATTGCAGTATACGGGTGAAACACCTGTACTCGTGTAAAAAGCACCTCATTCTGTGCAGTTATACTTGCAGTCCTATAGATATCGTTAACAATTAGTGTCTTCCTGAAGACATCTGTGAAAAAATTCACCGCTTATTAATGAATCTTTCCTTGCATTTTTATCTTATTAAGTACTTCACTGTCAAGCTTAAGCTTGCGTCAGCGGTCCTGCATTTGTCCACTCCTGTTTTCTTGGGACTTCCTTTGACTTTTTTTTTTTTTTTTAGCTTTTTCAGCTGATTGACTGCAGACTTTTACTAATGCAGGAAAAACTGATTTCACAGGTATGTTACTGAATGTCTGATACATGACAGAGTAGTCTCGTGCCCAAACTTCACAGGTAGGTTTGTTTTTTAGTAATTTCAGTTTTTTTGGCATTCACAGGGCACTGAGACTTGTAGATTCTCTGATCGTTTCAACTGAAATTATAAATTTTACTCATTTATGATAACACTGACAGAGCCCATTTATGTGTGTGTGTGTGATAGGGTAGATGAAATCTGAGACAAAACAAATGCACACAAAACCAGAATTTTACTCACAAATTAAATTTATTGACTTTTTTAATGTTATAAAAACAAACCACCGTCTTAGGGTGTTGACAATGTTCTTTTGAAATAAACAAAAAGCTGGAATGCAATATCGTAATCATTTCCATGTAATTTTCAAAATGAAGACAAAAAACAAAAACATGCAGTTAGAATACAGAGGTAAAAAAAAACTTACAACAGACAGCAGGTTGTAAAAGAATTTAAATGTAAACACCAGTAATGTAATACAGGGCTGGAAACAGTTCATTTCTGCTCAAATGTCAAAGGCAAAGCTGACTTGATCTGAAAGCAGACGGATGACCTTCTGTTGACCTCGGTTCACATGACCACCTCAGTAGTGTGGTTAGTTCCCTACATAACATAATTATAGCAAACATTTAAATGTAGTGTAACAGTAGAAATAAGTCAACTGAGCATCCTGTTTCCTTCACTGAAACAGTTAAAAAAATTCAAGTGATTGTAGATTTTTGGCCCTATGTAAACCCGACACTGCAGGTGCATCTCAAGTTACAGGTGGGGAAACAGGCCAAGAGTGACTGGGAGCTTCAGCTCTGACTGAGTTTATTAAGAACGGTCCACCTTTATATCCTAGTTTAGTCAACTTATTCATCAGTCTATGTGGCAGAGAGCGAACCATATTCAAGTGACCTCCACCTACAATCATCCATAAAACAACTGGTCCACACCCGTTGTTTATCGGTAAGAATCTAGTATTGTGCCCTAACTAGTCGATACTTACATAGTTTATTTACTCTGAAGTGAAAATCCAGCAGAAATGTGTAACTGTTTTACAAGGAAATACAAAAACACAAAGAAGTACTTAATACTAATTCAGTACGCAAGTATTTCAGTCAAAGTGAAGAACATTTAGCAGCATGGAAACAGTTCCATTAACCTGCCTCCAGTTCAATTTTGGCATAAATGGGTTTGCACTGTTGTACAGAAGTTTAGGTACTAACTTTAAAAAACATAAGAAGTTTAGACCCAAGTAGACCTAAAAACTGACCCATTCCCTTCACTAGAGACCTGTGGTGGACCAATGAACTGTGACATGCGAGTTTTCATGTGCTGAGGCATGTAGGCCCTAGTGACCTTAATGAATATGAGGATCACATGTCACTGCTTGTGAAACCATGAATGACTTTCAGGCTGTATTGTAAAATTATATCACATTATTGGATGAGAGAGCAGTAGAAACATTATTGTGTGGGTACATTAGGTAATAATAATAATGTGGTAGCACCACCCTTTTACATAATATGAAATATTGGATTCACACATTTGTACAGACTTGACAAATGTACCAAAATTGGGATCTACTTTAATGACATGTTCATGTATTTTTAAACAGATTAATGAGGTAAAAATTATTTTTCCTTGACATGTTATGGTCTGATGGTCAGTGAAGCACTTGAGGAAAACTGGTCTAAACCATTAGCCCATAACCTACAAACACTTTAAATATCCCCCTACACAAAATAATACCTTTTGTGGCAAATGGAGACAGAAAGCCATCTGTACTATAGAATGGATTATAAATACTGCTATCTTTTGTTCATTTGAAAAAAAAACAAAACAAAAAAGCACTCCTTTTAGTGCATAATTTCCCTGCACTGCCTGAATGCAGGTACACTTCCATGCATCTACTGTAAACTCATTGGTTTTTTTTTGTTTATGCCTTAAATAAAGTCTATGAGTTCAACTTAGGCAGACGACCACAAAAGGAAGTTACGATCACTAAAATAGTGTAAACCAGGTAACGCTGCAGCTGTTTAATCTTTGTCCAGGTTGATGGGAGATGACAACTTCTCATGGCAGCAGATCAGGAGGCTGCAGAGAGAAAAACTTGGGTGACACACTCGACCCTCTTAAGTCAGTTGAATTTACTTGGAAGCAGTCATCACAATTTTAAACAGGCAGCACACAAGCACAGACTAGGATAGCGGATACAGCTGTGGTAGAAACAATAATCTTTTTTTTTCTATTTAATGGTGCTATCAAACATTTGGAGTCTATCTTAATTCCATTTTTTCTTTTATTCTGAAGGCTCACCTTGTGTTTCCAGTTCAGGAGCTGTTTTGTAGATCAGTCTGGTGTGGTAGAGTTCAAAACAGGGCACAGGACAGAGGCTGGGCTCTCCTAAACACGTCTTACAATAATATGATGTCTGCCTCCTCAATGTCCCTTTGTTCTGCTCACAGTCCTCAAGTTCGCAGTGCTCCCCCTCTTTTCTCTCATCATTAAAGTTTGTTTCTGTTACCCTCTCTGCCTCTTCTTCTTTTGCCCTCTCTGTTTTCTCATCCTGCATCTTCCTCTTCTTCTTCCTCTTCTTCTCCTGCTCCTCCTGCTCCTCCTCCTCCACCCTCTTCCTCTTGTGTTGTGAGCAGACCTTGCAGTCAGCGTCACTCTCCCTCTTGCCCAGGAAATGGCGTCCAGTTAGACGTGCAGGCACGCCGTTGCACGGCTGAGTTTCTCCTTGAGGTTTTGGTGATGGAGCTGGAGATGTGGATGCATCAGCAGATGGGCGGCCAGGTTTCGAGGAACTATCTAGCAGAGCTGGTGCAATTATTGAAACAGCTGGTTTTGAACAGTGAATAATTGAGTGAACCAAAAGGATAAGTGAATAAGATGGTGTGCACAAAAGCACACACAAGCCATGGCCTGAAGGACAAAAGCTACTTGTATCAGTTCTACTAAAAATGGTATTTCATTGTTGCTGTTGATGCTGCCTGTGTGTGTTAGCTTTGAATGAACTATAATTCATTTTTGATTGAAATAGTATAAACAATAGACAAGCCAAACACACCCCTTAAGTTTCAACAAAATTAAACATATGGATCATAATTGTCTTCTCAGAAAAGCCTAATATTTTCCCACTGTGTAGAAGATCATTATTAGTCTGGTATATTATTGTCCACCTTGTGCTAAACAAGCTAAATATTATGTCCAAAACAGTATTAAAATAAAGTTGTTTTTGCTTTGGTGACAATTAAACTGTTCAACTCTGATTTCCTCATCTGATTTGTGTCATAGGAAAATATTACAACACAGCAAGTGGCTCCTAGTGAAATTTAATACTCCACTACCAAGGGCTGTTTGGTTTGATTAATAAAAACAAGGAGACATTTCAGAGGAATTCTTCCACACCCCAGCAGAGGATTTTAGCAACCTGTCAACATTTACTTGATAAATTTACATCTAAACTGCTGAAATGCTTGATGTTTCATATGTCTCTATGAGTGTGAAATTAATGTCCACCTGATATTTGGATCCTCTGTAATGCATTCAATTGTCAGTGCAGCTGAAACTTTAGTACTCAAATCCTGCTGTGCAGCCACTTCATGTCCAGTGGAGACAACGACAAGGGACAACTAATCTACTTGTTCTAGTGATTTTCTTGTAGTTACCTTCTGATCCAGTGGGAGACAGCTGGCAAGAGACCTCTTGGTCCATAGTGAAGGGCCGACAAAGAACTGACTTGTTTTTCATTTGACGTCGCCGGGACACACACACTCGCATGGCGTCAGTCTGAGTACTGGCCTGGAAACAGACATTGACGACTACAATTACTGCTTCACGGTCATTTTCCTCCCTCATTCAGTCAAGTTTCAGTTTACACTAATGACAGACTGTATGGATTTAAAAGTCACCACTTTATGCTGTTTGTAATTGGTGTGAAAGTTCATCATAGTTGCCGCAGGACTTCTTAAATTAGCCAAAAACGTGTTTTGTGAGGTTACTCTGACACAGATCTTTGATCTCCAAAATCTATTCAGTTCATCCTTTAGTTCAAGTGGATGTGCTTTTCTTAATTTGAATATGTTCAGTCAAGGTGTTCTATTTCTGTTCTTGAGGATGGTATGAAAAACCTGGACACATAATGCCTCTTGCTGCAGCTGTCCCAGAAACAGAGGCATTATTAACAACAAAACAAAGAACATCAGATCCAGTGCTTAATCAGAAATGCTGCAATGGTCTTTTTTCTTACCAGCTCTTAAATAATATATTCAGAACAACAAATATTTACTATTTTTAACACACACACACACACCATACTTACATGGTCTAGGTTCTTGCCATCAACATTGGAAGTCGGAAGTGCTCCTACAAAAGAGGAAAACAAATAAAGCACAACGCATTCATCCCCATGTGAGAAGTGTATACTATAAATACATATAAACTTTTTGAGTGAATTAAATTCAATATACAAACATTCTTCTAATTCTGCACAATACACATTAGAGCAGCACAAAATTGTATGAATCAGCAGGGCGGAGCTAGGTAAACATTGTTTGGGTTACTGTGGCGAGTGTACTTTGAAAACACCCAGCCAGAGATCCATGTATGAACATACCAGTAAGAGCAGTGTCTGCTGACACACTGGGTTGAGTGGCAGAGCCATTGGCCAGTGAAACCACATCAGCTATGACAGGATTCATCTTGGAGGAGTGGTGGGGCTGTGCTGGGGCTGGAGGAAGAGAGAAACATACTTAAGTTACAGTTTTGATTATTTAATTTTTGGTTTTCACCTCATTTGAATTTTTCACTCAAAATTACATACCATTAATGCCAAACTGATACACAACTCTCATGCAGTGTGTAAACAAGTCATACCATGGTACCTGCAGCATCGCAAATAATATAGACTGTAGAGAATTTTCTTCACAAGGCTTGTCACAGCTGAATACAAATACAAAACATTCTGCTGTGTCTTTGCCAACACTTGGAAACTTTAAAACAATTGAATTTAAGTTTATCACGACAGATTGACATTTGCTGCTGTCTGATTATGAGCTAATAGAGGGTGAATGTCACACTGAAGGCTGAACCAGGTTTCCTGGCTTTGCCATGCAAAAAGCAGACATGATGGCACAACCAAATGGAATGCAGCCACTGGTTTAGGAGCAGGCAGGTGATATTTTGTACTCCTGTACTAAAAAACATTAGACTTAGAATTTGATGATGGATGGAGTATTTCTTCACTGTCAATCAAATCTTATCAAATCATACCTACACAATCCTGATGAAACAGGTCTGATGAGTTCTGAAGTGTTCAATTTTTCATAACACATAAAGTGTTAATGTTGCTGAGTTATTCATGAACATTTCATGTTTGAGAGAATATTTTTTTAGATTTTTTTTTTTTTAATTTAAAGCCAAGTTTCCAGGAGCTTTAAAATTTTAGCCAGATCAATCTATTGTAACAGTTTAAATCAAATAGTTAAAACACTGTAGTAACTGTGCTGTGGTAACTAGCCACATCTGCTTTTCTGATGCTGGGGTTCGTGACTAATACCATTTCAGATGTGTTATTTTAACTGGCATGAGCTTGTTGGCATGGAGACAGTCCAAGGACTCAACATCATACAGTGAAACAGTGATGTGAGATGTACCATAGGGAGTTTGAGGGGCTGTTCCAGTGCCATTACTGCTGGTGTGTTGGCTCGTCTCAAAATGCAGGTGGCAGTACTGCAGCAGGCAGGGCAGGTTGCAGAAATTACGGACTGAACCCAAACACTGCAGCTTCTCATTCATGTAGCCCTGTTTCCTACAACTGTCACACCTCCCCATCTGAACAGGAGAGGAAGAGAAGGAGCGAAGAAAAAACAGAAGGAGAGTGAAGATGGAGACAGAAATATAGAAAGATTAACCAAAGGAAACACAACTAAACTGATGGTTCAATGGCACACACATTATAGTGGGACATCTTTCTTTACCCCATAGTAGAGTACAGTGTACTGGGACATGCAGTGGGGTCTACAGAACTCCTCCATCCTGCCTCCGTAGTGACTGTGCAGCATCTTCTGGCTGATGCCAGAGCAATAGGTGCAGGGACGCCAGGGATGATCCTTGTTACGAGATGTCAGCTCATGTTTGAAGAGTTGTTTACAGCCTGAAACACAAAAGGGCTGTGTTTTATTTTATAAATACCATATTTTATAGCCAAACCTGCAGTTCATCATAGTTTTAGGCCAAGGACTGTCAACCAGCATTAATCAGGCATTCTTCACTTACAGTTTAATACTTTATTAAGCAACTTTAAGGATACAATTCATGTCTACTTTGCCACAAGACATAACTGATAACATTGTAGAAGAAAAAATAAAGAGGCAAAGCCATTGTTGTGCCTACTCACTTTCACTGCAGAAGACCAGGTCCTGTTGGTTGTAGCTGAATGTGTCAAAGAGCACTTTCTCCTGTTTACAGCTCTCACACGTTACCAGGACATTCTTCTGGCTTTTATACAGCTCACAGCACATCACACTACAGAACATAGAAATACGACCCTGCAGGCAAAATATATCATTAGTATTATGACCATCATGGTGAGTGTTATATCAGGTGCAATCAAAAACTTCTGAGAATATTCCTGCTGCCAGAGCGCTGCACAGTTTTTTGCATTTAGCAGGTGCATTCAATAACTACTGGTTGTAATCCAAGCTGCACTGCTTCATCACCATCAGCACCTGAGTTACATTAATTTTTGTGACCACTGGCACATGTGCATTTGCCGTTTCCTGACTCTAAAGCACAGGCAGTCTGTTGAATTCTGAAGGGTCTATGTCAAAAAGATGACCCAAACTTTATGTTAAGGATGATAATGGGTGAAAAGTGCTGTGTTTACAGTTACAACCTAGGGACCAAATAGCAGTCTATGCAGGAGAAAAGGCAGCAGTTTTCAAGACTGGAAAAGAGGTTAGCATATCCAAAGGCATGCTGATGGTTTCTTTGACATTTTCAGGGTTGTACATCATGAATTCCTCCAGCAGGGTTAGTATTACTTTAATCTTCTGAGGAGTCTGAAGAAATACAGTTGGAACAAACAAACTGGACTGTGCCATAATGGCAGCTAGGTTCTTCAATATCACAGCTCATGAATCTTTCCCCTGCAACATCAGAATTGTTGCTTCTCCTACTACTTGCTGCATTTGCTCCCAATTACTTCCTCCTTTTTTACCAAAATGCAGTTTTTAGTAATATCCATAGATATCCAGAAGTTTCAGGTTCATGGTGACATTGTAAATGCGCATGTACAAGTTGTCACAAATTGCATGTTACTAAGGTGCTGATGATGATCACACAATGTCACCTTGACTATCTACTTATGAAAGTGAAGACATTCACCTGCCTCATGCATAGTAGTGTGCAATGCTCCATCTGTGTGCAACAGGAGCACTCTCAGAAGTTTGAGATAGCATGTAGCATTTGTCATGCATTTAGCTCTAAGGAAGTTAGAGTTAAGTATCTGTATAAATTGTATTGTATACAATTCCCCTTACCTGGTTACTAAATAGCAGCGGCTTACTGTTGAACTGTTTGGTGCACTGATGGCAGGTCAGCTTGGAGGGGTCACTGGGCCCTCCCTCTGCATGTTTTAGGGGCTGACCAGCAGCTACTCTGACCTGGGCTTGCCCTGGGACAGAGGAGGACATGGCTGGGTAGGGAGGCACCAATGGGGGCACTGAGGTATGACTGGGATGGTGGCCCTGATAGGGGACTGAAGATGGGTTGTCCTGAGGGATGGGAGGGACAGAGCCAGCTCCAGCAGAGGGCCCCGGTTTGGGGGCATCTTTTAGAGAGGGGTCCCTGAGAGAGAAGCCTCCATTGATCAGGTCTGGCTGAGAGATGACCCCAGACTTCTGTAGAGATTATGGGGACAAAGAACAACAATGTCAAATCTACAAAAAGAAAAGTTTAGACCAACAAATTCTCCATCAGTAACTTTTGTTAGATACAAAAAAAAGCTGTACCCTATATGTAGAAACACATTCATAGGAGCAGAAGTTACGAATGGTGCCATCAACCATGGCCAGATGATACTGAGGAACAGCTGACACCTTGCACAGGCAACAGGGGAATGCAGTACCTAAGGGAAAAGGGTAACATTAAAAAAACAAATACTGCTAACAAAAGACACTTGCCCCATGTTGCTTTTGTTATGTAATGCAACATTAATTTGAGCTTCTTTTTTTTTCATAAACAAGTAAGAAAATTATTAGTCACTGAGAAAATCTGAACCTCCTTCAAGTTCTGACTTTAAAACCACATATTAACAGCCAACCCAGGTGTGTGAGTGACCTACCAGAGAGGATGTGTTGAGGTGGTCGACTCATTTCTACACAAGCACATGAACAGTATAGCTGAACTTTGCCCTTCTGGTCTCGTTCCATGATAGTGGAGGACACTATCGCCATCTTGTGACAATAGGCACACTCTATCATCTTTTTGCAGGTCTGTAAGAAAACATAATTAGCACTGTAGAAATGTACCCTTGCTATACTTGGCATTTGCTTGCTGCATGTAATTTTTTTATAAAACTTGACTTTAGGTTACATCTCATTTCAATTTAAAATGGCTAATATGCAAAAATGGCCTGTATAGCACAAGAGATCATCCTATACTCCTGTATTAATACTGAAAACCTCTTAGAGATCCTCTAAATTTGTGGTCAAAAGCCTGTTTTGTGGAGTCACAGTGACTTTGATTTTTAACAAAGAAATTTTAATCCCTTCATCCTTGAAATTTCCTCAAGTTGTTCTTGAGAGTAGGAAGAACAACCTCATAACATAATAAAGTGAAACACAGAGATATACCTGTTTGTAGGTGCCAATACAAGTAGGACCACAGAAGTTGAGCTGAGTTCTTTCGATCGTGAGTGTCTGACAGGAGCCTGAGCTGCTATTACAGTAAAGTCCGCAGCCTTCACAGCAGTTCATAGCCAACTGCCGCATCTTGCGCCATGTTACAAAACAGGCATTACTACAGAGTCTGTGCAGACGACCTTGATGGGTGACCTCATGCTCAATCACCTGTAGAGGGAGAAATGACCACAGTGAAACAAAAGAAAAGGATGGTGAAGAAAACCTGACATCTAATTTGACACAACACTGGCCTCTGCTGTAAAAATTAGCCTTTTGTGTCTCTTACCCTATTAGACACTTTGCAGACACTGCAAAAGGGTTTATCAGGCAGCCGCTCGGCTGGTTTCTCAAGCAGCTTCTCAGGCTTCCTTTCCAGTCGCTTGTCGATCCATTTGTCCGGAAGCTTGTCAGTTTGTTTCTTCTTGTGTCTAAAGACAGACAGACAGAACTGGCCACAAAAGTGCAGGTAGGTGCTGTCTTCTGATGGAATCGTGATCATGTCCCTGGGCTGAACAATCTCTCTGAAAAAAGAGAGACACATGAAATTAATGTAGTAATTTTTAAAAAACACAGTATGAAGGAAGGTTAAGCCTTGGTGCAAAGAAAGTGGCAAAGAGAAAATTTGATTTAAGATTTCCTTTACATTGACATACATTATTTTCATTACGCACTCACAAGATGAATTGTTGCAAGAAAAAAATGCCACCAAGACTATTAACGTAGAAGCCACTATGAAACCTTTCATTTTATGTCTACAACAGAGGAAACATATTTTTATTACATTAATATTAATCAAGTTATACATTAAATCAACTTTTCAGGAGTTATGGTGTTATATACCTATACATACAAACATACTTGTAACAGTTTGGGTAAGGAAAATTTCTTTTTAACAATGGTATAATGATATATAATGATATGTAGGCCAGTGTATTTACAGTTTTTCAATCATGCTACAATAGATTGGTAATCAATTATAAAAACAAAACAAAACACAAAACGCAGGCATTTTGTCTAAAGCATATTCAAAAACATTTGCTGTCAGCAATATGGCACAAATGTTTTACTGTCTTGAGGCATCTTTTACATTGACATATTTAACAAACCAGCTCTTCATGTATTCACAAACCAGGCTTTACAATGAGGTGTGGCAAAGAAGCCCAAAGCAAATGTAGCTTTGCTTTAAACCAGAGGCTACCAGTGTGTTCAGACACAGTACCTGTTGCACTGGCAGCAGGATCGGTTCTTGTTGGCTGGAGGCAGATGGCCGGTCAGACAGACTGTGGAGCAGAAGAGCTGCGTTGATCCTTTTCTTTGGAATGCTGTTTGACCTTTCAGCAGAACCTACAAAAATGACAAGAAATGGAAAGCTACATCAGTGCCAAACACTTCACACATGAAAACTATTCATAACTGTGTAACTAACAAAGCTGATTAATTGATTAAATAGCTAATAATTTGCTGTCCATACTCCATGTTAATGCAGAGAGCATGAGTGGTGAAAATGGTGTTTATTTAAATTGTTGCTATATTTTAACAGTTTTTCCTTCATATTAAGTCTATCTTAAAAAGGTGTTTTGTTTTTCAAATGAAAGCAGCAGCGTTATGACATTACCTTAGAGCAGCCACTGCAGCGAACACTACCGGGAACGGGGGGCTGAGGTGGGCGTGGAGGTACTGGTGCCAGTGCTGGTAGTGAAGTTGGGACTGGAACTGGTGGTCTGACAGGGAGAGGAGCCATGGCTTGCAGCACAGCACCTCTGCCTTGGATAAAAATGGCTGCTGGAGGGGGTGCTGAAATTGCAGCTGGCACTTAGGTGGATAAAAGGGAAAAAGTTGGTAAAGGCAAGAACTAATATTTTTTATCACTTTCAACTGAAACCATACAAGATAAATGTGCAGTTTTAAACCACCTGCTGTTGATAACTTTGAGACTTTCAACCACATTAGAGAACGAAAGTAGGAGAACTGGAAAAAAAAGACATATTCTACATATTCTTCTCAGGGAAATAAATTTTTTGTACTCTATTGTTTTTGCACATACCCACACACACACCTGAAATTAACGCATGCATGTGTTGGACCTATCCACAAGCATTAATGTATTGAGGATTTTTGGGCCATGGGGTCGCCACACAGCCAGGTGTCCTGTGCAACTACTGATAAGGTCTTGCTCAAGAGTACCTTGGCAATGTCTTGGAGGAGAACTGGCACCATTAGCTTCCAGTCCACATTCTTACCAGTATTGACTGGCTGACTAGTCTATGCTGAACTTGAACTATGGCGGTCAAGAACTAACTAGCTGAAAAGTAGCTACCCTTTAACAAGAAAATGTCGAAGAGTGAATTTAATGATGAGGAGCTAAGAAAAGCGCAACTGAAGGACTAGGGGGAGGGCATGGATGTAGTGGATGAACCTTCATGTGTTCTAATGTTACGATTTCAGTGCTTTCTTGCAGGTACACAGTAAAGTTGATAATGGTTGTTCATACTCCCTAACATCAATAAACTACTATTGGTTAGAAATGCAGATGGGTTTTGGGGCATAAATTGTTGAACTTTAAAAGAGGCTGTACCACCTTAACATTTTGATTTTAAAACATTAAACAGTCTGGCCATATATTAAAAAAGCTAGATATACGACTGCTTTGGAAAATGATTAACACTAACGGAAGGTTTAGGCAGATAGTGGTTATTTGGCTTAAACAAACATAACAATGGCTCTAGTCCTTGGTCTTTTAAGTACAGCCAAATTCAGTCAGTAGCTTTTGCAGGCAGTAATCAAACTGCCTCTAACATTTCCTGTGGGCAATGATTTTGGCCAAAATGTTTGAAAAAATTCCACACAAACCCACTCAGTTCTGAGAGGAGGTCTAATCACAAAATAACTAAAAACACCTGGGTGGTTGTAACATGAGCTTGTAGCTTGCAACACGAGTTTGAGCTTTAAAATGACGTCTCTTCAGACACTGAGGTTGCACTTGCAAGTCCAAGGAAAAATATTATTGTGCATTGTATTTCTTTTCAATTTAAAGTCAAACTGAAAAATTATCTGTATATCTAAACATACATATCTGTAAAAATATACATACTATCATATCTCTGTAAATTATATGTTCTCTGCTTTTCTTTAAGTTAAGTTGCAGTTTACATCAATGCCTGTCAAGACTCATATGACATACTTAGTGAAGACATTAAATCAATTTGACAAAAGTATATTTTTTGGTCATCTAGAAGCTGTTACTATATTGGCATGTATATTTTCTGTGAATAATGAGAGACTATCTGTACAGAGGATCACAGAGGATCACAGAGGACTAACAGGAGAGCTGCATCGCACACTGCAACAACAATCACCAAAAACTCAATGGCAGCAAAACCAATGAGCTTGGAGTAGACTACAGTTCTTCAAATATGGATCTGGTCACAATCTTCCCTTTAAGATGTCACAGTGAAGTTGATGATTGACCTTTTGAATGTATCACATCATCATTGCATTACTATATTAGCTGTGAGGAAATGCTACCCCGCATTTCTGAAATATTACATCCACAAGAATGGGACAGACAGCTTGAAAGCATTATTCCCCTGGTCACAACGATCACAGATGCATAAAGACATAATTATGGCTAAAGAAAAGGGTGATAAAGGTGATGTCAATTGGTTTAAACATAGATTAAATAACATAACTTGGTTAAGTTATAGAAAGTTGACATCCTAATTTGATTTAACATAACTACTGGCAAGAATGTTATAATGAAAAAGGTGCTCTGTTCAGTAAAACACGCTTGTAGGTTGCAGTGAGAGAAGCACATCTAACAATAAAAAAAAGGATAAAACTCACTGTTAGGGGATGCAAAGGCGTTTCCTCCGCCTACAGAGTATACAGAGCTGATCCTCAGCTCTTCCTGAGATAAGAAGGTTCATTTAGTGGTTAAATACGGCTTCCACTCCTGTTATTCAATATGAAAACTGAAAATCTAGCTCTTACACTAAACATAAGCAGCAAATATATACAGACAACTTTCTCTCCCTACACCCACCTCCTGATGCTCCAGCTCCTCTTTGATCTGTCTGATGGAGCTCTGAGGAAGTAAAGCAGCGTCGTAGCCCTCATCAATGGGCTCATCTTTGATATTGATTGGAGTAGACATCTGAGGATTACTGTCCTCCACTGGAGCTGCTTCTGACCTCTGCAAAAAATAAGAGTAGTCACAATTACAAACTAAAAGTTTAAAAACTATTGGAAATGCAGTTTCTTAACCTTTCCAGGTCCTTACCTCTCCCTGCTGGCTGTCTTCTGTCTCCTCTGTCTGGTTCAGAGCGCCTCCATCTAAAAGGTTGGAAAGGAAAATGTTCATTTAAAACATCACCAACTTTACCCAACAGTTTATAGGTACACATGCTTTGCTATGGCCACCACAAATGACAAGAAATAATGGAAAATGAACATGCAGTTCATTTGTCATTCAGTCATTCATTCATTAATGTTGTGATTAAAGAAAGCTGTTGGATTCTTGTGTTTATGTTAACATCCAGTCCAAGGAAGGCACTGATACTGGGGCAGCTTACACCAAACTGTCACACACCTCACCAGCCTCAATGAACTATGTTGCCTTTTATTAAAAGTTCCAACAAGCCCCAAATAAACTACTAAAATAAAGAGAAAATACAATAAAATATGGAGACAAACTAAATGAAACGAACTTGTCATTTTCGTGTGACACCACTCTTGGTCTTAACTGTATAACACATACTGAAAATATTCATAAAAAATGTGTCTAATAAAAAGTTGCAAATGGTTCTATTTAGTTTTTCTTTGCATCTGAGCTGTCAGCCTCCTTTTTTTACTGTACAGAACAGCATGTCAGACTGCTCTCTCAACAACTTTCTCCAAGGTGGATTCAACATATCTTTTTAAGGCCTTCAGCTGCAAATACAGGCCAACCACAGCCAACTGTCCCACCACAGTGCAAACTATAGGGTTGTGACCAGTCGTTTAAAGTCCATATTTCCACTTCCATAAAGCTGGCAGACATCTGAGAGACACTGAAAAGAATAGCCAAAATCAAAGCATAAAAAAAGCACAGATATCTAGACTTTAAAGCCTAGTTAGATGTATGTGGCTATTTTATTAATACATAGGTTTTGGTTTTGTTTTTTTTTCAATATATAATTTAGCTTTTTGTTCACATGCAGTTTTTGGTCACTGAAAATGGATCTTTGGAAAATAATGGTGAAGATATTCAGTGTTTCAATTGTGTTTTTTTCTTTTTCACTCAACAGAGATTTATTTAAAACAGTCCTTTTGTGATCGGAATATTTTTTTAATGAATGAGGGAACAACCCCTCTTCCAAAAATACCAGCATACGTGTGGACAAAGTTTTAGTCTCAAGTATTGGTCTTGCCCCTAGAAAAACTGGATCCTTTGTGTCCCATGGTCCAAATCAATAGTGTCTCCAATTAGGTCCTCCCAGGCTGGTAAATTTCCATTTCTTAAAATTCCACACAGCCAGTATGTTACAGGCTCTCTGGTAAAAACATGTACCCCAGCCCAAATATCCCTGATGATATCATTGTAACATGGTGAGAGTTATTTTCTGAGACTACTGGAAACTCCTTCCTGAGCCACAAAGAAAATTATACAACCACTTAAACTGAATTTAATGTGTAATAATAATAAGAAGAAGAAGAAAGAAAGAAACAGTACAGATACAATAGGGTCCTTGCCCTGGCCAGGGCTCGGGTCCTAAAAATGGTGGAGTGTCCCTTTACTGACAGCTGCCTCATGGCTCTATGGGGATATTGTGATACAATACAACATCAGTGATCAGTCTTATCCTTTCAAATAGTCTAAAATCTGACTTGTACATCTTACCCTGGCTGTTGTCAGGTGTATTTCCCTGGGAGGAGTGGGAGGTGTTAGCAGACCCACTGCTGCCTTCCCTTTCTTGCTCTTCCTCCTCTTCCTCTCTGGGCTGATGAGAAAAGGGACTGCCTCGGGTTATGCTGTTCCCCACTCTTGGTTGGCTTCTTTTACTGTTTGTCTCACCCATATGGGCATCTTCCTCCAGACTGCCCATTGGTAGGGCAAAGTGCCAGTCTTCATCATCTTCAAGACCATCCAGTGCATCATCAAATGCTGCACCTCCACTTCGTCCTGCTCCACCTCCTTCACTAGTTCCCATAGTGAACAGGGAGTGTCCGTCTGAAGTAGGGGAAGATATGCGAGGATAGGAGGACTCTCCCGTCCCCTCGTCCATCTTGTCTTCCTGTCTGCTGCCACTGCTATCTTCTTCTTCTTCTTCCTGGTTGCGTTCCCCTTGTCCTGAATTTTTGAAAACTCCCCTTGTTTCCTCCTGACCTCCACTTTTTGAAGACGTGGCAGAGCCCCTGGACGAGTCAGCAAAGTCTCCAAGGCCCATCACTTCATCAAACACTCTTGATAAGCGCTCCTCATGCTGTTGGGGTAAAAAGAGGAATTTCAACAGGAATTTTCATGTTTGGCAAGTAACTCGTGAATATGATGCACTCTAATCTTAATACTGCTGAAATGCAAGTCTATTAGCATGACTAAAAGACTGAATTCAACTGTGCTCTCCAGTCCCTTTTGTTGTCCTAAAGTTTGCTGAGCTTGAGCTGAGTTTAGCTATACTGTGCCTGGAAGATGCAGAGAACCTTGTTTCAGCTGACATACAATGTTTGCTATTGTAAAACCTTTTCCATATGTATAAACTTACATGAAACCTAAGCTTTAATTTTACATAAAATTACACGTTTCTGTTCTGAAATTAATCTGGCTGATACACCTGACTTCAGATTTCCAATTTTCACAGTTATGATCCAGTTTACAGTTCTCTATTGTTGCAACCTAAGTTATTGACCTGTTACCCCAAAGAAGCAGATACCAGATTGTATATTTTATTAATTATCTGCTCCTCTCATTTAAAAAAAAATACATTGAAGTGTTTGCTGAGCCATTCAATGAGGAGTATTTGTTTCTGTACATTTAAATTTTTTGCAATATATGTGATAAAATGTTACAACAGAGATTTATTCCCACATATAAATAAATTAATGAACCATCAGTTTTAACAACATCACACAAACCTCTTCCTATTATCATCTATCTAGGACAGCATAATACCACACTGTAAAACTCTTTGTCACCAACCTGACCTAAGCTGCACATGTACATAGCAACTTTATTTTTAGATCAACAATGCATTTATATTAAGTATCAAGAGTACTTACGTATCCACTGCTATTGGTTACTTGTAAGATCAGGAATTAAATTTGACCATTATTTTGTATTTATATTGTTAGAGTAGGAAAGCGCAGTTGGAACAAATAACAGATGTCATGGATCTTTTCTGATTAGAAATTTGACAATTAGACTTACCAGAGGCTCTGCACTTGGGTCACCTAAATGGAAAGCAGCCACTGTTTATGTTTTTAAATGCACCTGTGCTTTTCCTGTTATCACATGTCAAAATGCCAGCAACAAAAAGGTCTATCAATCTTACCACTACACACACTCCACATCTACCTCTATAGGCTCCACAGATTTGCCCAACAGGTACCCATCCTCTGCACAGTCTACCTCCAGTAACTGATTAATTTCTTAATACAATTGGCTGCAAAGCCAAATATGCCCATCATGTTTGCAAATCAATATAATTAACTATGAATGACATCACTTCAGTCATCTGTTTGTGGGCAATATTTGTGGGCAGTGTGTTTGAAATAGTAAAATGGGAGGTTATCATTTTATCGCTAAGTTCTTACCAATTATAATGTTATAATAAGTTCACAGCTTACTGTTTGGATTCACAAGAGAAACAACAGTCCTCTATCACACCAAATTACGTCCTTTCCCCACTGACTCTAATCACTTCATGAATAATGATAGTGGATCTAGTCAGTGTCTTTCTATTTATCATATTCATTACAGGCCTCATACTGTTCAATCAGTTCTAAGGAGGGGACGCCCCACCAAACTCCATTTAAATATGACAATATACAGCCTTTTGGCATATTTGTTACCTTGTTCTGATGCACACACCACAAAACTAAGACAGTGTGGTAGTTGTTGAAGTCTTCAAGTAACGTAAATAGGGCATTTAGGAGAACTGCAAGGCAACCCTCAACTTAACAAAAATCTCCCCTCTTTATTGTTCGCAGCAGCCCTCCACGATGCAGGAGCTTTGTGGACCCAACAATTAACAGCAACACATATTTATAGTGTAGGATTACTGAGGGCTTTTGGCATTCACAACTGGAACTACGTCATAATGTGTTAAATGTGTTTGAGTGCTGATTATTAAATTGGAAGGCTGTTAAACTGGGCTTTGGCATAATGGCATGCATTAGTGCTGGATAGCAGCAAGCTACAGGGTTGTACTCGTAAGCTAGCTTGCTAACGTTAGCTTAAAAAGCACTTCTCGGCCGGAAGCTAGTGCACATGAACTAAATGTCATATTTGTTGCTAGATCAGCTAATCGATTCAGCTTTCCGTGCGATTTCTGCAATTGTCATTACCAGTGTACATATTTCATACCTTTAATCGTTTAAGTCTAAATTCCTCCGAATCCGCCATGTTTTAATTATGCTGCAGACGCCGCGCTTCCAAACACCCGCCCACCTATTTTTTTTCTTTATTTCACCCACCCACTTGAATGTCAGCATATACGAACGAAAAAGATGATGCTGTAAATTCAATGCAATGCAAGACGAGGCTAACCAGCTAACGCCGGAAAGTTTTGTTTCAAGCTGTATTCATAAGACGACCCCATAGTGTTTTGGGATAAACTTTTTGAACTCATGAACCAATGTTATATATACAACGGCAGCTTACTGTAAGAATAAGGAGAACGACGGTTTTAAACAGAGAAAAAGAAAAAGCCAGATTTACAGTAAGGACAACGACGACAAAAAACCTCTTTGTTAGGTACGGCATTGCCGTACTATTGTATGACTTTTACTCTTGTCACTATAGGTAGTATGTGATCACAGCTTGATCCACTGAAAAATAGCCCTGTTGTGTTTCAAAAAGGTACTGGGTCGTTGCAAAAAGGTTATGACACTTACTTTCCGAGTCCTCAGATGTTGAACACACTCGCACTCACAGTTTTTTTTCTAATGCCATTTCCGGAATAGTATATGGTGCTCTACTCTAGTTATTACGGTAAGTCCAGCTTTCCGCGAAACGAAATACTGGATTAATGGTTTAAGATGAATGACAGCTAGGGACATGGTTACATTGTGGTTCATTAAGCTTGACGCCAATTATTAAAATTCACACCGTCCATTTTCTTTCCTATAATTTAACAAACTACAAGAAAAATTATGTTCGTCGTTCAGTCATTTACTGTTGACTGTATTTACTGTTGAATATGCTTTGAACGACGTTTCTAAGCTCCTATCCATTAGGGGGCGATCTCAAAAATGTACAGCCGTACCGTAAAACTGGAGCTGTACCAATGAGCTGTACACGTAAACCAGTCGTACACATACAGTCAGTAGTCGTACAGCGTAAAAGGATTGGACTTGGTGTAAAAAAAAGCAAAAATTAGACAAATTACCTACTCAGACTTATTTGAAAAATAAAAAAATAGGCACAGATATTGATATTGTTCATAAAGTTGTGTCGTGCTTATTATAGCCACTTCGGTATCTAGCGCTTGTGCCTGCATAGAAACCACTGCGGGCTGCTGCATGCCCTTCAATAAAGACCCACTCTATGTACGTGTATTTCTATGTGCGCCGACCAGCACCTTTCTTCGGGGTCAAGTAGGCATCAAAACGGTTTCAGGAAGCAGTGCAGAGGCGGAGTTGAGTCGACATTTGTTGTTGTTTTCACTCGCGCTGTGCCTACTCCCTGTCTGGCAGTCTGGTCAGTTGACCAGCAGAGTGTTTTCCACGGTGTAGGTTAAAGTGTCTTGGGCGGCGGATGAATGGCAATGACGGCAGTGAGAGCGCTAGCAGCGGGAGGCCCGGCGTCTTTGTCCCGCTTTAGAGGCTCGCTGGTCGCTGCTGTGCTAGGAGACTGTGTTGGCGGAGAGTTTGAAGGCGCAGAAGAGGTACCTATGGAGAGTGTGCTGCAGCACCTGAGCAACCTAGACAACGAGACAGAAGGAAATGGTAATTGAAAATATGAGCTTGCATGGGCCTACAAGTTCACACAAAATAAAATACTAGCATACAAGATAGTATTGATAATAGTGGAAGACATACCGACTTTTTCTCTCAACACTCAACTGTACTTTTTACCTATGCTAAGCTGTGCTGCAGAGGAGCTTCAAAAGTCTGAATTTAGTTGACCAAGAGGGCCGTGAATGCAACTTGGCTGCCATTACTCAGATAGCTAAATTTCAACGGGGTAGTGGTTTGGATCATCGTACAGTGGAGATTATAAGCACTTTTAAATTGATGTTTCATCCTAAATGATTGACTCCCACTTTCTACTAACGTCAAAATGTAAATGACTAACAGTAACAGATAACTACAACCCAAAGTAATGTCCACAACTTTAAAGTATCCCGTTTAAAACTTAAGAAAATAAGGCGTATTTCATATTTTAGAAAATGCGGCCACACCTTTAACCTAAGAAGTCTCCAAAGCAAAATATATTTCTTTAGGAACACTAAGACTGCAGATGTACTTGATGTTATATAACACTGTATAGCTCATTTATAGACCGTGCTGAATAGTAGTAATGGATGCAGGTGTTTTCAGCGCATTACATGGTATTTATATATCTGTGTTTGTGTATCAGGTATTCTTGAGTACAGTGATGACACAGCAATGGCACGTAGTGTGGTCCAGTCTCTACTCAGCCGGACTGGCTTTGATGAGCAGGACATGGCTCGCAGGTAGCGAATGCACACAGCTGACACTGCTAGTTTTTCTGCAGAGTGTAAGAGTATTAAGGTGTAAATATTGTTCCCATAGCACATAGACATTTACATAAACTGAAGCCCTGGTGTCTCCCCCATCAAGGTTTGCTAAGGAGTACAGTACATCCCCAGGCCGTGGTTATGGTGCTGGAGTGATCCAAGTGTTGAAGAAACTATCCTCCCCTCAGCTTAGTGATGTGTACCAGCCTGCAAGGGATCAGTTTAATGGTCGAGGCTCCTTTGGAAATGGTGGGGCCATGAGGGCAGCCCCCTTTGCACTGGCTTTTCCTGACCTGGGAGATGTTAAAAGGGTAGGCAGTTGGCACCCCTTTTTGCAAAAGCCATACTAATCATGTTATGCATGTTGAAGCCATGATTTTTTTTATGAATTGCCATAACTAAAACTTCAGTAATTCTGTAGCATGTTTGTGCCGATTTCTGCTACTTCACATGCTTATCTTTTGACCTAAAAGCTAAATTTCCATTTTTAAAAACAAATTATTACAATAAAGACAGTAAACTGAGTTATTTTTATACATTGAATAATTTAAGGTTTGATTAGGCTTAAACAGAAGTATAGGAAACAGAAAAAAATGGAAAGGTGATCCATCTGAAAAGATTCAGATAACTTTGCTAGAGTCCCAACTTACCATTTTAAACACGTCTCAACTGAAATCTCATGTCTAAATTAAAGAGTCTAGTCAGAAACAATTACTACCCTTATTATCATTTTTTTGTAGAATCTTAATAAACACCTCTAAAACAAAATATCAAACACTTTTGCATCACACTTTCAAAATTGCAAAAAATCAGTTGGTTTGTTACTTTATGCCAAGTCCAAGTCAAAGTCTTAGATCACAAGGACCCTTTGTCAAGTAAATACTTGTAGTAATTCCTCTGCATAGTTTTAAATGAATAAAATCATGGGTGCAAGAGTTTAGCTCAAATAATGTGACTGCTTTTGCACTTAAAAGTCTTGTCTGTAGCCCTATTTTCTGCTTTAAAACAGGTATAGCTTAAGATGAACCAGCAGTGTTAATTTACTGAATGACATCAACATTGTGACATATAGCACGGTGGTTAGCTAACTGTGGTAAAGCTTTCATTGTGGCTCTTTTGTGGTCAGCTAACAAGCAGAAACATGTCTTTAGATCAAGCTAAAAGGAAATAAAATCACGTCTCTGTAAAGCATATCCAAATAATATTAACTTTTAAAAACCACATTCACCCTTTTTTTAATCATTATAACTGGCAATGAAACATGTGGGTTTGCATTTCAGGTTGCACTGATCTGTTGCAAAATTTGTCTGATTTTTTTCTGTCTTCTCCCTCTCCAGTTTGCCCGTCTGGGTGCTAAGTTGACCCACTCCTGCTCTCTGGGTTATAATGGTGCTGTGCTGCAGGCTTTAGCTGTGCACTTCTCCCTGCAGGGGGCACTAGACCTGCCTCAGCAGTTCATCAGCAGGCTAATCACAGAGATGGAGGAAGTGGAGGACAACGAGGCAGCACGCAATGATGCCAGAATGTGAGTACTGCCCTAAAAAAGCAGCTAAAGCAGTGATCTAAGTAGGTCATAAATGTGATCTGACGTTTGGGGTGCATTGCCAGGAAGCAAGTATGGATATATTTAAGAATATAAAGAAATGTCTAATTCAAGCTTTACTGGGAGGTTAATTTCTTTGTCATCAGTCTTTCTTTAACATGGTTTTTCTGTCCAGCCTAAAAGAAGCTGAGAAGCCATTCTGTGACCGCCTCCACAGAGTGAGAGACCTGATGGACAAAAGCAACGTCAGCATAGAGGAGGTCATTTCTGAGCTGGGTTAGTTTCTCTTTATCTCGGACTTTATCTTGACTTTTTATTTGAGCCTTTTTGTCTTCCATACATATTATTTTTTCCCTTAGTTGTCTATTTGTTGTTATTATCTAGAGGCAAAACAATGACAATTTATATTACTGATCAATTTTCCAATTATTTTCTCAATTAATTTTCTGGTGTCTGTAATATCTGAAAAAATTGAAAAGCTGATTTATTTACATTACTTGTTTTTGTCCAATCAACATTTCATAATTCTCGAATATTGAATCAACCATCTTAAAAGCAAAGAAAACCATCAGATAGTCTCATTTGAGAGGCTAAAACCAGTGAATTAACATTTACAAATCACTTCTTAGCACTTAGAAATCACTCTTATTGTTGCTAAAATCATTGCGGATTAAATTTCTGTTGGTTGACTAATTGATTTACCAATGAATCATTTCATTTACAGCAAACATTCATGATAAGATTATCCTTAGAATGGAATGTTTTTTTCTCTTAAGGGATCTTGAAAACTGCCCTTTGTAATTGAAAATGTAGGTTGTTATTTTTCTCTCTATTTTCAAGGATTGTTTGAATAAAGACTGATTGAACTGTCTTTTGCGTCAAAGCCCACCTTAGAGGTTTAACCTTTTTGCATTGCGCATATTCTAATCTTCTTTATTTTACTGACTTCTTTTCTTATTACTCAACATTTCCTGTCTGTCCCTCCAGGTAATGGCATTGCTGCACTCCAATCAGTCCCCACTGCCATCTTCTGTGTCCTCCACTGCTTGCAGCCCCAGGAGTGCTTTCCAGAGAAGTATGGCGGCCTGGAGAGGACAATAGCGTACAGCCTAGCCCTGGGAGGGGACACAGACACCATAGCCTGCATGGCAGGTGCCATCGCTGGGGCCCACTATGGCATCGAGGCTATTCCTCAATCATGGATAAAATGCTGTGAAGGGGCAGAGGACGCAGACATGAATGCTGAGCGACTTCACATGCTGTACCACCGAACACCACAAGGGGGAAGCGGGTCAGGGGAGCAGAGCTGTGGAGATGCATCTGAAAGCCAATCAAATGCTCCAAACGGCACAGAAAAGAAAACAGGAGCTGAGTAATTCTTAAGCCGAAGCTCAACAAAAGGACTCTTAAACACACATACACACACTCACACTCAAAGTACACACCTATATTGCAAAATTTCCTTTTCCTTTTCAGACTGCATTGATCAATTGGGAACTTTTGTTTAAGGGTGAGCAATTGTGGCATCATTACAATCAAAAAAAATTTTTACGAATCAAAACAGCTTATTATATTCCCTCTTTCTAACTGGATCAGCAAGTATTGAGAACCTTCGGCTGGCAAAAAAAAGCCAAATTATTTTAAAAAAGGAGCTCTTTGTTACATAGCATTATAGTGAAAATGAATAAAGACAACTTAAAAATGTCAATACTAGATTAACTATTTCACCTTTAGATTGACTGTTACCGCCATACAGAGAGTCTATGCATACACAGGATGTTATACACACACATACATACACCCTCTCTCTTCCTGCTTTATCCATATTTGTGATGAACACTCTTTTGTCCTGTGAAAGTTGCACTATGAATTGGCCATGTCTTGTGTCATCCTTTTGGTGGAAAACAACTATTTAATAAATTTTTTTTAAAATTCACAAAGTCCGTATAATTTTTCTTTTTTTTAAATTCAGGACCCAAAATGAAAGTGTTCTTTCATGCAGTTTTCTGAGGCAAAATTATTGATGTATCATTTTATTAACATCATTAGTTTCATTTTAGTCCTTAAAACTTTTGTACAAGATATTTCAAACAATAAGTTGTTTAATAACAAAAGATTGTGCAGTGTGACTGTTTAGTCTCTTTGTTTTGATACACCTGAGCTGCAATGTTGCCATAGATATCCTCCATGCTTTAAATAAGTAAAAAAAAAGGTTACTACCAAACTGTTTCAAAATTATTTTTTTGTGTATTTCTTCATGAAACTATTGTACATTAACATCTTTGATAAATGAAATATGAGTGGTTATTTATAAGTTTGTGGCCGTAGGAAATTAAGAGATTAATTATACAGCTTTCTTAACATGCATGTGCAATTCAACTCTTCGAGTGAATGAGTAATGCAGAAAGTTTGAAGTTAACTTCTGTTCAAATTTTTTGTTAGGATTTCTGTCTCAGGTAGCTGAAAATTGCACAATAGCACCATCTGGAAAAAATGGTCAACATTGTGTCTGCAGTCATTATTTACCTCTCAAAGGTTCATGAGGGTTCAAGTTCAAAGAGACATGTAGAAAACACCAAGGGGAGGCTCCCCTTCTTACAGCATGTGAAAAAGGGGCAATAAGGCAAAGTTGTCAATTTTTTCATAATTACGCCAAACTTCACTAACCTGAAACAGTAATACCCAAAACAGTGTAGCTCATCTCCTTGGTCCAAAAACTTATCAATCATCCCTCATATCATCATAAAATTCACATTAACATGAATCTTTGGCTACCACTGTTGCAAAGGAAATAAAAGGATTTCATAGAATTAGTCATAGTATATCTTTTCGAAACAGATTGGTGTTTTGAAGACAGATTTACCTTCAATTATTTTTTTTTCACACGTGATCTCTAAATCCACTACGAATAACAACAGATAAAGCAATACTGAACGCTACTCTACAATGCTTACTGAAGGCAGGCTGTGGTTTCCCTTCTAAAAATGTTAAACATCTTTATGAATGGTACTGTAGTAAAAGAAGAAAAGGGAGGTGGTTCTTGGTGCCTTTTCAATAAAAACTCTGTAGTGCCATAGAATAGGAGAGAAGTAAACAGGTAAACTAAATCACAGGTTTTTCTCTGCCGGGGCGACCTCGAGAAACAGCTGCAGAAACACTGTAAGCTTGTTCAGCAGTCCTGGCCAGAGCTTGTAATGGATGAAGGGCACATAGAGTATAGCTCCACTTAAGATGAATAAGGTCACATAGAGATACTCAATCTGAGGATCGTCTATGATGGGCGCCAGCACAAGGAATATCGCCACAATGAGGACCAGTATGGGGAGTATAATGGGGACCTGTGGACAGAGAAAGAGACGGTACTCATCCTGTTTTTAAAAAAAAAAGACGTGTGTGTTTGTAAAGGTTTTTGAGTTTGTGTGTGTAACACATACGCTGTATGGCCTAGGCAGCTCTGGCTTCTTAATTTTCAGGTAGATAAGTCCAGACAGGGTGATGGCATAGAAGAACCAGGCAGTGAAGCTGTCAAAAGCAATATTAGGAATGTCAGACAAAAACAAGTTGGTCATACTTTATTTAAACAAGTAATAAGGAAGAAATGCCAATAATGAACACAGGCAGAGCAGAGCAGGCTTTCACCTGAAGTAGTTGACGATACTCTGGAAGTCTCCAGGGATCAGCACCACCAGAGAGATGATAGTGGTGAAGATCAGGGCTGGAGATGGAGTCAGTCTGCGGACATGAGCCATGGCCAGAAACTCTGGCTACAATAAAAGCAAGTTGGGGTGAAACTCTGAGAAAACCATCCAATAATGGACAGTCTAACATTTAATCATAAGGTAAAGAGATTCTCACCATGTGTCCTTCCCTGGCAGCAACAAAGCACACGCGGCTACCACTGAAGAACGACCCGTTCAGTGAACCAAAAGCAGATAATGCTGCAGCCACTGACATGATCCAGCCCCAGCTTCCAAACACCTTATTCCTGATGAAAGAGGTTGAATTCTCAGAAAAGTTGCAACAGCTTTCAAAAGACTTTGCCATGAAAAGAGAGTACATCATGGGGATCAAAGCCAATTTTTCTTTACTGCTCAAGTTGTTCAAGGGATTTCTAACCCTCAGATTCTCTCAACCCTACGGTATTACTTTTAATGTTGGCCATGCTTCAGAATTTAAAGTAAATGCATGGTTTTATTTAGTATTTTTTCCCCACAATGCCATAAGAGTGGTGAATAAGGGGAGAATAATATTGATGCAATTCTTTGGATAAGCCACCTGAATCTGTGACTTCAACATCAAGTGCTTTCTTACCCCCAGGTTACTGCTACTGCGGGGGAGGTCATGAGTTCTCTAGGTGTCATCACTGTCAGGTAGCTCACGTTCACCATCAGGTATAAGGCCGTCACCAGAGAAATGGCTATGATAACTGCCCTGGGAAGATTCACCTGGAAAAATGGGCAACTTCATGTTTATGTTGTGACTAATATTTAACCATCAAGAGATAATCTAAAAGTACAGGGTGTGAACATGTTCTCGCACTGTGACACTGTTTCAATGTTTTCTCTACCACAATCTTTGAAATTAGGGCCCTAAATTTGTATAAACATTAAGCCAGAAAGCTGATTGAAAAACATTACAATTAAAAAAATGTATTCAGGATACGTCAGCCATTAACTGAAGATCATTTTGAAGTTGCTCTTCCTGTGTGAAGTAGCACTGTGTTCCAAACCCTGAGGAATAAAATTTAAAGCTTGACACCTTAAGTTTCAGAGATTATGTTTGTAAAGCAACAATCAGGATTTAAAGGAGCCATGTTAAGGTTCTGAGGCTTTTAAAGTAACAGTCCAGACTAACAGAAATGCTTTAGTCCTCCCAACAGTGTTTAAGAATGCTGAAGCTGATTAATCTGAAAGAATAATTACGCTAAACATTAAACATGTCAATGATTTCAAAGAAATTTCTTTGAAGGACTAAATCCCCACTAAAAGGGTCACAGTCAATACTTTTTTTTACTACCAACGAAAAAAACAGTCAGTACACTAATAAATTTCTGGTTAAGTGTGTTAAATTTTTCTATGAGAAAAGATGTTTGCAATAAATGAGTTTTTTGAATGTTATTTCTTCAACTTATGATAAGTCAAAGTTTAACTAACTAACTGGTAACTTTCCTCAGTCATTGTTTGTGTTACATTATCCATTTTAACTTAGTCACAATCATTCGCAATTCACTTCCACAAAAAAATACAGCTGAGACTTTAATGAATAATACGTGTTAACTACAAGAAAAACAAGCTGTAACTAAAAAAAAAAGCTTATTCTGTCAAAAAAATATATTTTTCGCTCCGCTATGTCATGCTTACACATTTTATATGGACCGCTCACATGCACATGATAACAACATTGGAAGGTATACACCTTGTAAAAGTTTGATGGGGGAAATTTGCAACAATAAAAATAATATAAATTTTTTTATGCAAGTTAGCTCCTCATAATTTAAAAAAATGATTGGTTTTGAAAAAAAGCATTGAGAGTTGAATTTCATCATTGTCAGTTGTAGTTACTACATTCAGTTCCCAATTCAACATTGAGACGTTTGTCCAGCACCAAGAAAAAATTAACACATCTTTCCATTAAAAACTGTGTTAAAGCATTATACAACAAAATGTTAAAAAATGTATATTTTCACCTCTGGCTTTTTCAGCTCCTCAATGACATAGTTCAAGTTAGACCAACCAGCGTATGACCAGAGTGCCTGATAAAAACCCATTCCCAGGCTGCCCAAGGAGTACCGAGTGCCTTCAAATGCATTCTCCACTTTCAGATTTTCCACAAGGACACTGCTGTTCTGTATAAGCTCCACTATCCCTACAATTATAATTAAAATCAATGCCAGCACCTTTGCCACCCAGAAGACCACTTGGATTCTGACAGCAACCCGCACATTCAAGATGTTGATCATGGTAACAACCAGGATACTCACAGCTGCAGTACACTTCACTACTAGCACAGGAGGATCGCATTCTCTGAAAAAAATTGCTGAAAAATACTTTGCTATGGCAATTGCCAATGCAGCTTCACCAAATGGTTTCATAACCAGAACAAAAGTGAATGCTGCAAAGAAAGCGGGACATGGACCATAGATCCTCAGTAAGTAGATAAAATCCCCACCAGATTCAGGAATGACTGTCCCAATCTCGGTATAGAACAGTGCTCCAAGCATAGAAATAACTCCTGCGACAGCCCAGACAACCAGGCTGGCTCCAGCGCTTCCCAAGTAGGACAATACAAACTGTGGAGACATGAATATACCAGATCCAATCATAGTTCCTGAGATTATTGCCACACCACCCATCAACCCAATTTCTCGCTTCATTTTTAGGGCATCAGGTTTTTTGTCCGCCATGGTTAAAAAAGTGAGCAAAACAGTGAAGATGCTGTAATTCTATTCACTCAGATGAGATGCGAGTCAAAAAGCAGGCACACACCCTAAGACTGTGATATAAATAATGACCAGCAAAAACTAGACAAGAGGCTATAAAGGTTGTCAAGTAGTTTGCTTGAAATATTAACTTCACTGCGTAAAACTTTGAACACTTGTGAGAGGAGTTCTTGATTCTTTGGGCATGTTTATACTTCTAAATATTAACTCATCTGATCATTCTTGTGTGAAATGGAACAACACCAATTTCAAAAAAATCTTCAAAGAATTTTTCAAGAACTTTTTGAACCACAAGTGAATGATTCAACACCACTAATTTCATGAGAATACTACTGTTCTCTACCTTTTAATAACATAATCAGTCAATTGTAAGTAAATTATACAATAAATGGGTAACTGTTAAGCATGAAAGCTCATTGTGAAAACAGAAACTTACTTCTGGATGATTCACCACCTCAGTTGGATAATTAAAAGTGTTTGAACCCCTGTAGGACCAAAAACCCTGATAGAAAGCAATGCCAGCTGAGCTGACCTCAACATTTGTCTCCGCAAACAAATTCCCAAAGTTCTCAGTGTGTCCATGGAAAAGCATCACAATGTCTCCCAGTGCGACCACTGCCAGTGACAGCACTTTGACTGGCATGCAGACCATCCAGGTGGCCAAAGGGACGCTGTGACAATGAACTGCCAGTCGGTCAGCAAGTGCAGCCACTAACTTCAGCAACAATTGTGGTGGGAAGCAGCTGTAAAAGGGGGCCACAAAGCATTCAGCAACACTAAGGACAGGTCCTGCAACACTGGCAGGCCTCATGATGATGATGATGAAGTCACAACAAGAAAAGCCACAACTTTCCGAACTGTCTGCAGAATGTAGATAAACTCTCCTCTAGAATATGGTATGATTGTTCCCAGTTCAGCATAGCTGAGCCTTGCCAGCATGCACATTAACCTACAGCAGGTCCATACAACCAAACTGGCTCCGGGGCTTCCGATCGCAGGCAGTGCAGACTGAGGTGACATAAAATTCCAAAAATTCCAGATCCTATGAAGGTGCAAGCAATGAATGACACAGCTGCTATAATCCACACTTCACTCTTCTGACTCAGTACCAGTTTGTCACACTCCACTGCTTGACCATTACTGTCTGTTGAAAAACATTCATAGTGGATACTAGAACATCTTACCGTCAGGTACCTGAAATTATTACATCACACAGACAAGGGGTGTGTCCCTTTTTTGGGAAATTTTGCTTAGCACTTGCAGCAGTATTCTCGTAATAAAAAGTCACACTTTGACATTTATTAAGAATATTTTGTGCAAGTTTATGTGAACTCATGGTCTCCAATATATTATTCCCAATGCCAAAGCCAGTGCCACTGGTGTTACATCCTTTGATGTCATAAGTAGTGGGAAAAATATTATTTCAGTAAACTAACATGACGTTGTTGCCTGTTGGTTAAGAGAAGAAATATCATGTATTTTTGAGGACATGCTAAAAATAAGAGTAGGGGCCTGCAGATCAAATTTTTAAGTGCCATAACATGATCATCAATACTAAAAATTAATTTTCTTTAGGCCCTATGAATTATAATAATTTAGATTTATTGGTGGGAAAGATTTTTTTTGTACATTATATGGTACAGCTATGTACAGTATGTCCAAACGTACAAGGCAAAAACAAGTACTCTGAGAAGCAGGTCAACAAAATAAAGATTTTAAGAGTGTTCCTAAGGCACAAATATAAATTGGGTTACTGGATGTGTTACTTTAGTTTGTGGTTACAGCCTCCATATTTTAGTTCCAATCCCACCAACTTGTAGTTCTTTAGTTCTGGACAGTAAAAATAAAAGTTCAATCATTCATTTAATTGTATCAACTGTTATACACCTCCCAAGAAACATTTATTACTTTATTTCTTTACAGTGAGGAGAAGGGTCAGGTCACCTTGTCGAGGACTTGTTCTTGTTCTTTATTACTCTTGAAGTGCAATTACACTTTACAAGGACCAGTTAACACTTTTACTCACCTCTGGACGTTTCAGTTCTTCAGTGACAGAATTCAGGTTGTTCCAGCCGTCATAAGACCACAGTCCCTGGTAGAATGCAATACCAATTGGACTGATGCCCATATTTGTGTTTTCAAAGGAGTCTTGAAAGTTTTCTGTTTGCCCTCTGATAAGCATCACAACACCTCCTATCATGATTATTGCCAGGCCCAGAACTTTGGCCACAGTAAAAAACACTTGCACTGACACAGAGGAGCGAACATTGAGGCAGTTCACAACAGCTAGTGCTACGATTGAAACTGCAGCCGCACACTTCACCAGCAGCTGTGGAGGTGGGCAGTCTGGGTAGAAAGGAGCCACAGCATACTGAGCAAAACCCAGTCCCATTCCAGCAACACTGCAAGGTCTCACAAATAATGTTGAGCTAAAGACTAACATGAAGGCAAGGACTGGACTTGAAGTCCTGAGGATGTAGATGAACTCCCCACCTGACTCTTTGATAACGGTCCCCAGTTCGGCATAGCAGAAAGATATCATTATTGCCAGTAAGCCACAGGCTGCCCACACCACCAAGCTGGCCCCAGGGCTTCCAACGGCAGAGAGCACTGTCTGTGGGCTCATGAAAATCCCAGATCCTATTATTGTCCCTGCGACCAGAGACACTGCTCCCATCAGTCCTATTTCCCTTTTTAAGCTGAGTTTCTGTGTCTCGTCGTCCATGATCACAGGAGTTGAGAGACCGCTTGTTGTCCGAGCACAGATAACTACAGAGAAAACACTGTAATTCTGTGGCAAAAGTCACTCTTGAAGTAACTGAGGAAGTTAATAATTATGAGGGCTGGTCAGACAAGGGTATTTATAGGAGTCCATGCTGCTTCGTACAAAGGCAGCTGATATCTGATCAATTGAAAAAAAAAACTCTATTGGGAATGCCAAAATAAAAAAGATTATATGGATGATTATTTAATTACTGTGAACTACTGATATAAATGTGAGCTCTTATCAAATGATACGGAAGATGATAAAATGGTGAAATATTTGTAATGAAAGTACTTTACACCACTGAAACGTTTTCATAACATCTTAAAACATTTACCATCTAATCCACAACAGAAATAAACATTTTAAAAACTTCATTTTATATCTTAATGTTTGTTGATAGCTTCAATCTCTAATCTATTTAACACAGCCAATAAAAACATAAATTTCGCTGGTACAGGAGTGGCTGTCACACTGTCCAAATACAACAGAGAGTAGTCTCTACATTTTCAAACATACTCATGTAACAACACTCCAGTGCATTCGATGTCCCTCCTGTTACACTCCATCGTGGGTCATCCCACTCTCATAATGTACAGTAAATCTCCACCATGGGTCCATGAAGTGGTCCCTCTTTTAGCTGTTCAGCTCCATCAGGAGGCTTTATTTTCCCCTCCTGTTATGAAGAGGTGAACATTCTTGTTGGAGTGCAGCATCTGTCCTGCTCGCTGGGCTCCTGTGATGGCAGCTAACTTGTGGGCATCGTAGCGGGAGTAGAGGGCAGTGCAGGTCCAGCTGGCCTCTTCCCCCTGACCCCCCACAGCAAGCATGTTACACACCTCGCTGTAGAAGTGGGGGAAGGAGGGCAATCCATAAAATATTAGGTTCTGGATCCCTTTGATGGTGTACCTAAATAAAAAAAAAGTAAGTGTTAGACTTTTTAGGATGATTTTCTGACACAAACAGTGAATTTTATACCTAATGTGTACAAACCAGGCAGGGAAATTAAGTATGACAGCAATTTTTGATTATCATGTCATTAATTCCTAAGTGTGCTTACCAATAATTTCTAATTATTTTAAACTGCTGGGATACCTCCACTGCAAGTGTGTATCATTTCATACCGCATGGAACCAGATACAAAAATTTTTTTTATCCAACCTATTGCAGATCCACATACAGTTTTTTTTGTGCTTCTTATGACCTGCAGATTAACATAATTAACTGTGTAGCAATAGATTACCGTATTTTCTGCACTATAAGGCGCACCTAAAAGCCTTTAATTTTCTCAAAAACCGACAGTGCGCCTTATAATCCGATGCGCCTTATA
>JAQMCX010000017.1:9018556-9050801 GCA_029814765.1 Acanthurus leucopareius | reverse complement strand
TTATTTTTAATTTCTGTCACAGTCCTGAGGAAGAGGGGTGCCAACATTGACCAGAAATGTTTTATAAATTCAGTGGGGAATCCATGTGGGCCAGGGGCCTTACCCAGAGGCATATTGTCTAAGGCGCTTTGTAATTCATTAATGGTTAGCGGAGTGTCTAAGAGGGTTTTGTGTTCTGTTGTTAATTGAGGCAGATTGAGGTTGTTAAGGAAAGCCTGAATATCTTCAGGAATTGGGTGGTCTGCTGCTGAATATAAATTTTGGTAATTTGTGTAGAAGATAGGATTAATTTCTTGTGGTGATTGTGTATATTTGCCAGATGGATCCTGAAGTGCTGTTTTGAGAGATTTTTCCTTATTGCGTTGAAGCTGGTTTGCAAGAAATTTGCCTGAATTGTTATTGTGTTCAAAACTGATATATCTCAGTCGTTGTAGTAAAAACTCTGTTTTCTTTGATAGGATATTGTCAGTTCTAGTTGTCCTCAATGTCTTTTTCAGCCTGTTGTTCCTGTTTTTTCTTATAGGAGGAGTAAGATATAATTTTGCCTCTGATTACAGCCTTCCCAGCTTCCCAGAGTAACGATGGAGATAAGTTTGGAGTTTCATTTATTCTAAAAAGTTTGCCCACTCCCTCCTTACTGTTCTGTCAAATTCTGGTTCTTTAAGTAAAGATATGTTAAAGCGCCAAGTTGGGGATGGTTTGAGGTTGGATTCAATTTTTAGGCTGAGGGAAACTGGTGCATGGTTGCTGATAATAATTGGGTGAATTCTAGTGGTAATTTTTTGTGCAATAGAATTGTTAGATAGAAAAAAGTTGATTCTTGAAAATGACTGATGCACCGGAGAGAAAAAAGTATATTCCCTCTTTGGTTGGTTATTGAGTCTCCAGCCATCACCAAGTCCAAAATCCTCCATGTATTCATTAATTACTTTCGCTGATTATGATTGTTTTGCATGTATTGAGTAACTTGACCTATCTATTGAGGGATTTAGGACTGTGTTGAAATCACCTCCAATAACAACTAATGAATTAGCTAGTAAGTCAGATATGTGTGAAAAGACTGTGTGGAAAAAGGCCGGATCATCATTGTTGGGGGCGTACAAATTCTAGTTCCAGTCCCATTCAGCTCTCCCACCTCTGCTGAGGGACAATTAAAAGAACATACAGCCTCCACACTGGCCACATAACTCCTAGTCACTTAAACAAATTAATACAAACTTGAAAAAGTTTGAAAAAAGTAATATATGTGCTGAAACCTGTTTGAAATTTTAGGTGAAGTGTCTTTTTAGGATTAATTTGAATCTTTAAATAATCAAGCAGATTTTAATTTTTAATTCCTTGTTAAAATGAAAATAATTACTAAAAATGATTGGAAATGTAAGAAATATTTTCATTTAAATACTGTAACATTATACAAATCTAGTATCAAAAAAATGCAATCACCAATTATTTTGCATAAACACAGCTGTACTCATGTGCATAAGTGAGCTCTTTACTGTGCATAGATTCTGTTAAAATCCCAAGTAAGAAAGCACTGGTGAATATTTGTATCTTTGTGAATACTGCATAATTGGGCTTTAAGAAAAATTCTATTTATAGAACAGTTGAGAAATGAGGCTAATTCTTCTCTTCTAATGTTTGACAACAAGCATTCTTCAAAAAATATGTTGCATAATTCTTGAACCAACTACATTCATGGTTGGATGAAAATTAAATTAAGAAGTAATAATAATTATTGTGCACCATTGCATCATTAAAGACTGTGTCAGTATGGAAGATAAATAATGCTCACTCATTGCTTGCTTTTTGTTTTCCCACTTTTTGTTGAGGCTCTATGCGGTTTGGCCTCAGAAAGGCTTGCTGTCAACATTTTTTGTACTTTATCAGCAAACATGAGCATACATAGACAGGATCAATAGCTCCCTTGGTCTGTGTATGAGAAGTTACAGCATGTGAGCAGTATATTAATGATATTGTGTGTTGATCATCCTTACTAGGTACCACGAGAATAAGAATGTATGGGATTTTGTGATCAATATGTCATTGATCACATAAACACACTAAACTCACAGACACCTAAATAAATAGAGTAAACTTTGATGTGTCATTTGTTTTTAAAACCCTGTAGACTGTTTTTAACAAAAAGAGTTTTATTACACAGCTCTAGTGCATTATATGAGCTGCAGTAAAATATATGGCATAATAAAATCAATCTGTATGAAAAATGGCAGTGGGTAAAAATTTGTAATGAAAGGACAGATTTTTTTTTATTTAAAGAAGTTGAAAAAAGGGGTGAGGATGGAGGTTGTCTTTCCTGAGGACAGCTTCTGTCAGTTACACTAACATTTGCATTAATCAGTGGTGCTATTGGATCAGTTTGCCTCCTCAGGCCATGCAGTCTTATTAGCCACAAGGTGGTCAGATAACCCAATGTTGACATCACAGTGCATGTAAGTAAGTAGAATCTCTGTACGAAGTTAAATCGAAAACACTGGAAGTAGCTTAAAATGAAAATACACAGTTTTACTTATTTGGACTTGTTTTGCTACAACTTACAACCCACTGTTTTAGGATGTTTAATAATAAAAAACTAAAATTCTGATATAAATACTGCTGTATTTTGTAGTTTAATTCTCTGAGGACTTCTTGAGTACAGCTTTTGACAAACATGGGTTTGCTGTCCTTTGTCAGATTAACATAAAGAAACATTAGTGGATACAGAACTAGATTCATTTACATGGATGAATGAAGACCACACATACAAATGATCTGTTATGAATTTTCAAACTTTTGTAATTAAGATGGTCTCTGTAGAACCACCGTCAGGACTATTTGCTTGTGTTTGCAGCTGAGGAAGGTTGGCATGATGTTAAGCTTGTGCTAGAGCCAGGATGAGGAGTGAAGAGTTTATTTTACACAGTTCAAAAGACAAGATCAGAAGGAGAAGGCTTCGGAGCAGGGAAGGGTGTGCAGGCTCTGTGAGTACTTAGTGCTCCGGTGATGGTATATACAGTGAAAACTCAAATGAAGGCAGATGAAGACAGGTCTGGGTGTGGTGACAAAGTAGCAGTAGAAGTGGCAGGACTGGAGGCAAGACAAAAAACAAAGGTGAGGCACAAAAACTGGCAAAGAGGAGGCAAGGCAAAGTTGTAGATCTTAATCTCCAAATCTGGCCAAACTGTTTACCACAAGGGATTAATGACAAACTGGCAAGGAGTGGAGAGTTAAACCAGGCTTTTATAATGCAGTGGGAGAGAGTGGCTGATAAGCTGATACAGAACAGGTGTGTGGATGGCCCAGGTACAGGTAATCAGCAGCAGCGCCCAGCCCACACTGACAGAGACAGACAGGGCAAAGAGACAACACAAACACAGAACAAGAGGGGAGGGGAAAACAAAGAACAACAAGAGACACTGCAAATCCTAACACATGGGACTTGACCTGTGTGTCATGTTTGGTTTGTTTTAATGCACAGGAAGGCAGATTTCATAGGAAGAAGGAGACTGGCTGCCCGGATGCCAACAAGAGGGACCAGACTTCCCAGATCCTAATGAACCCAATACGGGATAACATTTGAAAACTAGGCAGGATTGATACAAGAACACTTGACTGGGAAGCTGAAACAGACAAAGTAACAAATGATAGGGGAAGGGACAAAGACTTTTACACACACACACTCACATACAAGGGAGAGAAATGACACACAGGTAAAAACAACAGCCTGCATCTCACACAAAAATAAAGGTAGAGGAAAGAAGAGATGGGAAAAGAAAGAGGCAACATGTTCACTTAATAAAACAGTCAGATTCTTTACAACAAAACCAACAAATTAGTTTAATTTTAAAACACATAATCCTATGTCATGAAGATTAACTGATGATCAGTTTAGTGCAGAAACCTATCAAACACAGTTGATGCAGAAAACAGTAAAAGGAGGACAAATTACCCCCACCGGTGTTGAAGTTCAGCTTAAAAAAAAGATGTACAGTGGTTCATCCTTTGGACTTACCCTTCAGAAGCCTCATTTTTGGCTGTCTGGCAGTTGCTGAATCAACTAGTTTTCAGGGGAAAGCACTCAGTCAGAGTGTTAAGGGCACAGGTTTTTACAAGTTTGAGGTGGAAAAGTTTTACTCTACTCCAGATATAGGATTTTTGTTGACTTCCAGCAGACTGTGTGAGTGTCAGCAAAAAGCTCGGTCTTAGGCTGCTGTGGACAGATGGTAAAAGACAAGACTGTCTTTGCACCCTGAGGATCAGAGTGTAGGATACAAAGCACCCAACTCGGACTTCAACTTCCTCTTGGATCCCAAAGTGGCCTTGGTTTGATATCAGAGTCTGGTTTGGAGAAATGAATCAACCCAACAAAAAAATGAAAAATATGAGCTGTCAGCAAGGTTTGATGAGTGTAAAATGCAGTTGTACCTGAGAGATGATGGTGTCACATCTCCCCTTCATCACCAGTGCTGCGTAGGTGACTCATCTGCTCTGTCATGAGTGGTGGAGTTCAATCTATCAAGTTACTGTCATACACTATACTATTTTAAACATTCACCTTGAACTGGAAAAGTGAGAACATTTCTGTTTCCAGAAGGGAGAGTTGTTCCTTTGACAGGACATACAGTATGCTTCACTGATGATGCAATACAGCAGGTCAGTGCACTTATATAGAATTACATGTACGAGGCTGCAACAACTCGTGAAGATGGTGACAGACATTGTTAAATCTGCAGAAAATAACACACTTAATTTGTCCTTATGGAATACTGTTGTTTCAAAGTTAGATGTACATGTCAGTGAACTGCTCTTCACACTCCAGTAGTTAAAATACAACATTTAATGGAGATGTGGATTCCAGCATTTTTATGCATCATAAAAACTGTTTGCAATATGCAGGAGTGTTTTTCCCACCTGCTTGCATGTCAACAAATTACATCATGTGCACTGCTCGGTGATCTTTTCCCAAAGAACATCATACTTAAAGCTTACAATCTCATTTTGCATGGAGCTAGAGGCTCCTTTGAATTGGCTGAGCATTAGTGCACATGGAAACACTGTCACACATGGCTGTAAAGTTTGTGAACAAAGTGTCATGACCTGAATATGGCACATTTTATACTTCACACAATATTAGAGGTCTAAGATGAACTATCTGAACATTGGCTCCTCTTAAAAAGATAGTTTAGAAAAAAAACACCCAATCAATGTGAAATGACTTTTCCTGTTTTTGGATATCTACATTTCACTGAGCATTCTATAAATGTTAAAGTACAATATATATAATATTCCTTTTCATATAACTACAGAAAAAGCTAAGATTAAAAGTTGTGAAGGGAGAAATGAATGGACTTCTTGTGCTGCTGCCATGGACATCACTTTTAAAAAAGTTACAGCAGACAGAGAACAGTGGAGTATTTCTGCCAGTGGTTCTGGCATCATCTCAAAAGGAGACGGTGGCATCAGGTCTTCAGCTGGAGGCTCTCCCATAGGTGTGCAGTGGTCAGATCTAGCTCATGTTAGTGATTCACACTAAGATGCTTGAAGCAGAGGTACTTCCAGTCATCAGTTGGTTGGTATGAGATTTTGGCTGTAAGGATGAAGGTGAAATGAAGTTCAGTATGCAAACTTGTCATTGCTGGAAGAAAAGGGATGTCAGATAGTATTGTTGCTGTTTTTTATACTGTGATATACTCTTATACTCATGTAAAGTTCGGTTGGTAAATGTGTGTATGCTGATGGAAGAGAGTATTAACCACTATGTCCAGTAGAGAGCAGAGCCTGTGTGAGATCGAATCGACAAAACAAATGAGCCAGAAAACTCAAGAGAAACTTGCTCCTACTGCCAGAAACCCCAAGAATTTTAGAGAGAATATTCTGAAAAATATACTGAGCTATACCGTCGTAATCTGCCAATATGAAGTTAGCCAGTCACACACACAAACACATGCACACCCCCACACGCACCCTCTCACACACACACCCACAGTGTAGTGGCATAACAGTTTTGATTGTCTGGCTTTAAGACTGTCTGCGAGACAGCTTTAGTGTGTATGTTCCTGAGGTCACAGCACAGTCCTTGTGTTTGTGTGTGCGTGCGTGTATGTAAGTGTGTGTGTGTGTGTGTAGCAATGAGACTGTAAAGCAGGACCAGACGTGAAATGATGCTGGGATTTTTAAGACAGACAGCTGGAGAGAGACAGAGGAGATGATGGGATAATGCAGTTTAGGGTGTGAGAAATAGAAATTAAAGTGGGGAACAAATAAAGGAATCAGGGATGAGAAGAAGAAAAAAACAGCTGTAAGTGGAGGCAATGGAAGAAAGAAATCAACTTGAGCAGGAGGAAGGGAAATACTTTATAACCGAAGAGAGAGAAGTAAAGAAGGGTGGATTGAAAATGTGTCAGAAACTGGATGGAGTGAGGGAAAACAGGAAAAATGGTTGGATAAGAGACAGACAGAAATTCTATCAAACTCAAACAACAAAAATGTCTGTCAGGCCTTTGAACTGAAGTATCTGCAGTACAGCATGAAGTCTCAGTACTTGAAGATATTTTTCCTCTGTTGGAGAGCTGAGAGGAGAAAAGCTACTGCAGTAGCTATCACCATGACACAAATCAATAATGCTTCAGTTTTAAGTTTGAAATATGGAGAAAAATATCTCTACCTGATTCACAGAACAGAAAGTGAAAGGTAACCCAGAGACCAGCATATGTTGCACATGCAGCTTTATTATCAGTTCATTATGGAATATTGATAAATTGGCAGAATAGATGAACAGATACATATCCAATGTGTTAATGATAAGTTCTACATGAGGCTTTTTTCAACAAATGAGACATTAATATATTATCAGAATTTGCTGTAGATTCCTTTGAATTAAAGACTCCTTTTGTTGTTGCTGTTCAGCAGCATCACACAGAGGAGACACAGATTCCTCCTTTAGGTGAGAGAATCTGTAAATTCAAGTAACAGAAGGTAGCCATAAACAGCTTCATAAATGTTGCACCGTGGGCAAAATGATCCAGGTTTTTCCTTCTACTTTTCTTTTTTGTCTTTAAGAAATCCACTGGACATAAATAACTGTTGTTACTCATCAAGTTCTGCCTTCTTTCATCTGAATAGTTTAACAGTGCAGGACAGAATTTTTTGGGCTTGTCAGCTTTACTGTGACAACTCATGAGACACATCCTATACATATATCATGCCAGTAAGTGGATTGTGTGATGCTGGCCAAAATAGGTACTTTTTGGAAAGGAACAAGGAAACATGTTGGTTCACAGTGTCTCCCACAGGCTGATAATATTTTAAGTGTCTTTATGTACCACTGTGGTTGCTGGAGGAGAGAAGGTTATGGTGGATTATTTGTTATTTCCTACTGGAAGCAATGGATTAGGGTAATAAAGTCAGTAAGAAACTGTTTGCTATTTACTAGCATTATGTGCCCCTGAAAGTTACCTTTTTGCAATTGTTCACATAATCTGTGGTGAAGAACTCAGAAAGCATTATTTTGTTTAGGCTTTTGGGCAGCATGTTAGAAACTTACAAGAGAAAAACACTTTAAACAGTGATCCGTATGTCAAATATACGGTACTTAGCCTATAGTATTAATAACTTGTTTCAAAGGCACAGTTTTTGACAAATAATGACTTACTGATGATGGTCCACATTCCTAAAAAATCAACAATTTAAAAAGAAAATGGTTAGCCAAGAATGTTGAATCATTCTGGGAAACTGAAAATGCATGCGTAAAAGGAAAAGATGGAATGAATAGCGAGTAAATTACAATAAATAATCACACCATATAGTGATTTCATATGTATACAGTCAGTAGTATGTAAGTAGCATTAAAACGTGTGGTCAAACTGTCTCATAAAGTACCTTTATTCACAATCCAGTATTGAAGAGCTAAGGTATTTTGTGGCCTTGTTGTCATAAAAGAAATTGAAATCGTCTGATATTGATTTGGCGACAGTAAAATAAATTCTGTCTAACCTTAGACGCAGAAAATTTGCTTTAAACTCCCCATAATGCATTGAACTGTATCAGCATTATTTGCTTCTGCAGTGAACCAGGAAATGAACTTTTTTCAGCCTGCTGGAGAAAAACCCCCAAACCTGATTAGTTTGTATTTTGTAATTATCTAATTTTCCATGTATTCAAATAAGCAATTGGATAATCAATAGGCCTGGCTATGTTTCATTGGTTCCCTCCACTACTTCCTCCTCACTAGGTGTAAGAAAGCTACAATAATATTTTCTAATAAAAAATAATTCATTAATACATTAAAATCCTAATTTTTGGCTTGCATGTGCCTGAGAGTTACAAGTCACTTTCTTGTTTGCACTGACTCACCTTTTAACAATAAATTAAAAAATATGCTATCTGTATCATAACATGGTGTCAAAATCCGCTAATTGAGTAGTCTTATTTCAGTTAATTCTTAAGTTGTGTCAAGTTTACTTTTTGCATATAGCCTTGTTTCATTGTTTCCTGTTTTATTTTGGTAAATCATGTTCTGTGTCTTGTTACCCATGTCCTGTCAAGTTTCCCTCCTTTTGAAATTACCTGCCCTGCCCTTATGAGTTTCACCTGTGTTGATTGCCCCACCTGTGTCTCATTATCCTAGTGTGTTTCCCCTTTGTCTTTGTCAGATCGTCTGTTGTACCCTGTTGGACCCTGTCGTGCTCTGTCATCTGTTGTTGCTCCCCGTGCTTTCATCATCTCTTGGTCCTGTCTCTGATCCTGATCTCCCTGCGTCTTTGGTTTGTAACATTTGAGTTATTTTGTCCTCTTTGATTTTATCTGTTTTGTTGAACTTTGCATTTTGTGTGATTTTTGTATTATTAGCTTGTTCTTTTAATATAGCCCGCTTTTTGTTAAATAAGTGATTTTTTTTTTATCTGCGTTTGGGTCCTCCTTGTTGATTGTAACACATGGATTCAAATGTTCTCAAACAGCAGACTTTCTCACTTTACCACAACATCAGTTTAAAAAAAATGACATGTAATGAACTTCTTGTTTAACACCATATAGATAAGCATTTACCTCCATCCAGTGATGACTAGGCAAAACCAAGAACAAGAGGCAGCTTCTAACATCTGCACATCTGACCACACTTTGTACACCAACCTTCACAAAACAACCGTTACATTATGAAGTGCATGCTTTAATATTAAGACATTTGTTTTAAAAAACTCCTTTTCTGTGCAAGTATACTGAAGCTTGCACATAGTGCAGATGAAAAAGTAGTTTGCTAGCTTACAGTAGCTTTGTTAATTCTTTGTTTGCAATGTTAGTGAAATGATAAGAGCTAACTCTCTTTGCTATACAGGTCTGTTGGGTTTTTAATTGCAAATGTTTACTTATTCAAGATTTTTGCTAAAACACCATTTGAAGAGCTTGGTAAATATGTTGTATGTATTACATACACAACAGCATTTACAGGTAAGACTGAAAAAAATAAATCAAATCAATCAATTAGAGATGTGATTGGCAGCTGTAATTTTTCTTTTTTTTTTATAAATGTAATGCTTTACAAATTTAAATTAAAATTTTTGCTGCTCTCTATTTAATATGATCATAATCTGAACAGTTCCCTATTACAGTGATTTGCTTTGTTTTGTCTTGTGAATTTGATGAGGTTTAAATTTCATTTAAATCCAAAAGCAGTATATGTATTCTTATGTCCATACATCATTGCATCTATCTATTCATCCAGAGGTGTTCAATTAAAAATATTAGTATTTACTCTGCAGTTGCCAACCTCTGGAAGAGTGTTTCAGACTGAAACTTGCTGAGTCAAACCTTCTGTTTTTGTCCTTTCCTCTTCTTCCCTCCCTCACTCCCCCTCTTTACTTTTTTCTGTCTCCCTTTCTTTCTTCTAGTTTGGCTCTGCCATTTTCCTTGTTGTGAGGTGGAGCAAAGGTTACAAAATAGCTGGAGAATGGAAGGAGAGCAATAATGACTCTGTGTGTGCCTGTGTGTGTCCATGCTCTCAAGGGACAAACTGTAGAAACCTATTAGAGCTCGCTGCAACTGCCCTCTGCTCCCCTTCTCCCCAAGGAATACACGCACACGCACACGCACACGCACACGCACACGCACACGCACACGCACACGCACACGCACACACACACACACACACAATTTATCTTGTCTAACTTTTAAGTTCCCTCTTTTAATCATGAAATGGTTGCAATATTTAATTGCAACCATTTCAATTTATATTTTATATTTTCTTTAAGGTAGGAGAGAAGAAGACAGAAGTTAAAGTGGGAAGGATGCAGGCCCCTTTTTTCCAAAAACAGAAGTTCAGAAGTTGAAGGGTATGCTATGAAGACCACCTGAGGGAAACCCTATCACTGATTCCGCAGCCAAATATCAGCTTGTTTAACCCTTTTAAGAAATTAGGTCTCATAAAATAACAGGTAAAATATGGTGCAAAACACAGGTAGAAGAAGCACTGAAAAGGCCAAAATATCATTAACATTATATGAAGGGTTTTAGTCATTAAATCAAGTGGAATAAAGAGCTCCATTAGGAAGCCCACAGTGGTTCTGTAGCAACATTAAGCCACAGAGACTTGGACTGAACACTTATCAATACTGACTCAGTTAAATGCCTCCTGCAGTGACACTGTAACTTCCCTGTGAGCTCATTCATTGCTTTTAGTTTCAAAGAGTAGATCAATGAGAGCACCCAGTGAGGCTTATAACCAGTAAGACCAGAATAACTTTTACTTTTTCACTGTAAGTGGGCATGGTGCACTTTTTTAATCAACTTTGAGAAATGAGAGAGACTAAAAAGGGTAAGCCAATATGATTAATTTCTCCTTTGGCTACTTTACTTTAAAACCAACTGACAGAACAATCCCTGTTAGCTTTTCACACAAATTAAACTCCGTTTCCTCTCTTTGGAAGAATAAAATTTTTGTTCTTTAATTTATGGAACAATGCTTAGTGTAAAGTTACTTTATAAAAGCAAAACACTATGTAGCTAAAACTTGCAAAAATCCAAAGTAAATCCATTTGCAGTTACTCACCTAAAATAAACTGCTGGAAGCAAAGAGGGACTGCTGCTTTGATGTTGGTGTGGATGTGTCCTTCACAGCTGAAAGTAGCCAGCAGGAGAACGGCTGCTGATTGATACAAATTTTGATGGGTTTTAAATGAAAAAGTCCAAGTATGTTAAGCTAAAAAAAAATCTTTCTAAGAAAAATCTTTCTAAGAAAAAGGTGTATCTTTGTGATGAAAACTGGTTATATTTTGTGCACAGTTTGTGAACTTAACTAGTGATTTTTCATATTATTACATTTCATTCATTTTAAGTGTCCTGGTTGTTGTGTTGTGATGTTTAGGGGATAAAAAAACCCCTATGTGTATGATATAGCACGGTAATAAATAAAGTACATAACAAAAAATGACACTATTGACCTGACACTGTAAGAAAAATATAAAGATAGGAAGCCATTTGGCTGCTAATAAAAAAAGGGCATATTGGTGGAATGATGTGTACAAAATGTGATAAACGGAACCACTTTTAAGCATTTGATGCTGCTTTAGCCTCAAAGTGTTAATGATCCTGAATAAAAGACAATCATCCTGTTCTATAATAGCTCTTTTTGTGGCCTACTGATTATTCTGATAAATCAATTTTCAACACTTGTATTAAAGTGATTTTTCACATTTGCTGTAGACGATTATTAATTTTAAAATTCCATTAAATCTTTCACATTTTGTCCTTTTTGTTTCTCTGCAAAGAACACAAAGTAACTTTTTGTCACTTAATCAAACCAATTATTTTGTCATTATTTCTGACCAAAAAAACTTTAATGTGAGGCAAGTCATACAAGGATTTATAACTTCTAGAAGCACGTGACAAATAAAAAATGAATAAATAAAAAACTCAAAGCCAGTCTGATCAAAATCTTTGAAGGCTTTGGCCTTTAACATCCAGATAACTTAGGTTACAAGTTTTACTTTCTCCCCTGCACTCTGGGGTTTGTTCAAGGAGACTGAACAAGATTTTTAAAGCCTTCTAAAAATATTCAAACCTCTTCTTGAAGGACCAGACAATTTCTATCCAATTTCTTATGAGGGTTAATATAGAAAAAAATTGGCATGGTAATTTTTTTTTTTTTTTTTTTTTTTTTTTTACATATTTCCTCTTTTCAGTACAAATTACTCACACCAAGGGAATGACACCAGGGGAATATTCTCTAAGGTTTTACTCATCTATTGAGCCCCACATCATGCATACAGACCTGAGAGTGGCTGAGCTGTTCTTAATTTCTTTTTGGTATGCTTTTTAAGACTAACCTGACCTCTAATGCTGTGTATCTTTTCATTTTCATTTTCATTTTCATGTGTTTTGTGTTTATATTATATTTTGTTTATATAATTTTTTTTTTTTACTATTTAATAACATTAATTTCTGAAATCTTGTTTTAGATAAAATTAATATGAGTGAACACATTGAAGTTAAGCCTAAATTAATTTCTGTTTATTAAAGAATATAACTGGGCACAAAGACAATTTATTTAACTTTCAGGAGTAACTTAATAGTAGGCTGAAAAGCCGTGTTTTACTTTCATGGTGTACTGACACAGCTGGAGTACACTTCCATACTGCCAGGTAAAACGGTAAACCAGATTAGCAACAACAAGATTGTTAATCAGAAAAAAAAAGAACCTAATTCCTACAACCACAAATGCAACCGAAGTCTGAAGGTGTTTGCATCTTCAAGCAGGACGGAAATGTCACGTGACCACGATGAAGGTTTCTAGTTTTAAACAGCAAATGAATCAATTAAAAATCAACTTCAGTGTTGTGCTCGTTCAGCAGAACTCGGTTTGTCGAATGCTTGCTGGGCTCTTCCAGTGGATTCGATCAGCTTTACGTGTTTTATCTGTTTACATCTGAAGTACTGTATGCATTTGGTTAAATACATGTAAGATTTCATTGACTAAGATTCTAGGGTTTAGCTTGCTGTGCTGTAATCCTGAGGGATTTATTTCACAACATGAAAACTTGTGCATTAATTGGTCTCTTCTCTATCTTCTCCTCTCAGACTGTTGTGACCTTTAAAAGTGAGAAACTCTCATTAAGAAATCACTGGGTCTGTTTGTAAGACTGGGCGAGCTGGTTTAACCATCTCTCTCTCTCTCTGTCTCTCTCCCTTACACACACACACACACACACACACATAGGCATGCACATGCACACACACGCACACACACTGAATGCTCTGAGTGACTCAGAGGCAGTTATCCATAGAAATGGAACCATTAAATATTCACACGATTAGTCTCACTCCACTGATGGATTTAACTATAGACTGACCTCTGCAGGGAACAAAGGCAAAGGTTTGGGGATCAGGATAAATTTAGAGTGTGGAGGGAGGTTTGGATTAGGGTTTTAGTAATTAATTTAGTTCAAATGCACGACGATGAATGAATACAGTAAATGTATGAGTGAGAGTGAGAGAGATACACTGAATGGAGACTTACAGAATAAGCTATCAGTTGTGGATTAACTACCAAAACAGCTCACTAGATTTTTGTGTTTCACTCACACAAGGAGGCTAAAACACTATTAAATTTGAATTAATCAAATGAGTGAAGCCAATCATCAATACTTAATACAGCTATTTCTTTGAGAGACAGCATCTGAGCCTCTCAGTGACTCAATTCATCTCTGTGTGTGTTAGAGAGTGTGTGTTTTTGTGTGTGCGTGTGCATGTGTGTGTGTGTCTTTAAGGCATTATCCGCATTAATACAAGTATTTTTTTTTTAAAACATGTTATTTTAAAACCTCCTTTATTCTTCCAAGCCTAAAAAAAGAGCTTTTAGGCTGTTTATCGGCTTATCCCTTTTCGTCCAAAACCTTTTATATGCAACCTGTGAAAAGTCATGTTAGCAAGATTAGCACAGACACTCAATAGCCCTATGTCAACAGAGATGAAGGGAAAGTGAAAGAGTTTATCAAAAAGTCTTTCTTCAGTGAACCCAGACTGCATTTGTGTGTGTGGATGAAGGGATCAAAATGGCGAAGAAAAAGCCATGTTTTGATAAATACTCATGGATGTGTAAACTGTGCCTATGTAGACACAGGTCTGCATTGTAACTAAATTTTTTCCAGTGGTGGCTGGTGACAACTCGGGGAGGACAAAAGGAAAACTAACCCACAGCATCATGTTATATTTTCACTTGATAGCTACTTATTTCTCCTTTCTTAAAGCATCCTGCCATTATCACACATTTCCGTCAAAGTCCATTTAGCTGTCAACTGCTTTACCAAGCTAACTGTTGTGCTGGCTAACACAAGTAGCTAGGTAGCTAGATAACTAAAGTAAAATATATTGGAAATCTTTATTATATTTAAGTAAGATTTTAATATTTAACTGCATGAATTGATGTATTATCTTACCTCAAGTTGATCACACTCATGTTTAATACACATGTAGACAACTGAAGGTGAAATTTTGCAATAAGATAGGGTGATGTAAAACTTGTATTTTGATTGGTTAACTTGATTGGTTTGAGAAGCTGTAATTTTTGGAGCATTTGTTTTATATGTCTTGGCCAGTAACAGACTAGCATGACATAAAATGAAAAACATTAAACTAATCGTACCCCAAGGAGGAGGAGCAGCAAGAGCCTGTCCTTCTCTGGTCCCACCATTATTTTGAACAGACTGGCTGCCTATTTCCCTCTTGCTGACTGCAGGTTTTTTAATTTTTGGTGAAAATTAGCTGCAGTGTATGCCATTGGATTGCAGTTGGAGCTTTTCTCATTGACCTGATTGTGCAATAGTGATCATGCTGCTTTTTCGGCAGGCTTGGCTGTCAAAAGAGAAACAAAAAGAGCACACCAGAGAACACATGTATTGATATTAAAATGTTGAATATAACTCTTTCCAGTTCCAGCAGGCTATTAGAGAGCTCACTACTAAATCAGACAAACAATGGCGTTTGACATCCCTTGACATATCTTCACTGGGTGGTACAAAATACACATCATCATTATTAGTTTAAAACAACCAGAAAAATTGTTTGAAAAGTGCTTTTACTTCACACAAGGAGTAAGTAATAAGTTTGTGGTCTGAGGTAAAAGGAGTCAGTTATAGAAAGTCTTAAACATTTCTTTTTTCACACAGTCCTCTCCTACTTTTCCACATGTAGTCAAGCAATAATGGAGCATACAGATTCCTTCTTGACAAGTTGGCATCTTGGACTTCCAAAAGTGTTTTATAGCCGCAATAACATCATCATCATTTTCAAAATGGTGACTGCTTAGATTCCTCTACAACTTGAGGTACAGGTGGTAGTCTGAGGGGGAAAATCAGGTGAACAGGGCAGGTGTTGGAAGAATTTAAATCCATACCTCTGGATGACAGTACAAAGGCTGATATTTCCCATTTTTGCAGACAGCGATGACTTGCAATTTTAAATGACCTGAAACAGGAATACCACAAAAGTTATATACTTCCAACTTTCTACATAATCACTCAACTCCTTGTACATCAGGCCATGAACTTATCAGTCATCCTTTGCATATCTTTACCAATCTAAACACACCCTGCTCCCCTTGCAGACTATGTATTCCCCTCAACGGCTGCTGCTGCTTGAGTTCAGATGTAATATCAAACTCCCCTCAGAGACAGGCTCATATCTTAATCAGTCTGATGCCAAAACAAGTCTCCCTGTGAGGCTCTACTTTTTATTCTTACTCTTCTCTCCCTGCAGTTCATGTCTTTTGGGATTGCTTAGTGCTTTTAAAAACTGATAGTGATGAATTTATTAGCAGGCAGACAGAATGTGAACCAGAAAAGCCCCTGACAGGATGGATGTATTGATAGATTAATAGATTGATAGACTGATTGACAGATAGATAGACAGATATACAGATCTTAATCTAAATGTATACATATGGACACAGTTTGATTATGATTTGTCAGAAGATGATACAATCCTTGTTTTAGACACAGGGGGCACTGTTGATCTGCACAAAACCATTTGTGTATATGTGTCACTCTCTCTCCTCACACTGGCCGAGCTCCCCTTCCTCAATGCCAGGAATTAATGATTTCACCCCCTCTCCAATTCTCCGTCTCACACACAAAAAAACACACTCTGCCCCTCCTTTTATTTCTCTCATGCACACACTCTCTCCCTCTCTGTCTCATCGTCCTTCACACTCACAAACTGAAATGTGAATGCCTTCAATGACGATAATGTCTTCCACCCAGTGCGTTGATAACACTGTCTGGTGACTAATCAAACAGGAGTGCGTGTGTTGTTGTGTGTGTGTGTGTTGTCACCATCAGCTTTATTTCATGGCTTTAGTCAAATTCCTGTCCTGGTAAACATCTATTAGCTATACCCCTAACTCCAGCTCTGCTATTGTTCACCTGATCAGCCCCATAAGATGTAGCTGTAGCTTTTCTGATGATTATTTGGTTAAGAAATGGTAAGTGCTTTTCTTTTTTGCCCTGAATCTGGTCTCCCAGGTAGTGCTTCTTGTCTGGGCATGCAGTTGCAATTTTCCCTCCCTCTAATTTCCTCGGGTTTCAACACTGTTTGAAACATTTGGGATAATCTAAGTGTACAATTCTTTACATAAATAAATTCCATCCATCTTCCATCAATACTGGCTGTCTAGCCCTTTTGGCCTGTGCACTAGTCCCCTCTGTGTGCCTGTCATATTGGGTCTGTGCAACACGTTCTCTGGGAGTGGATTAACTGGCCAATAATGAACAAGTTTGTATGTAAACTGATCACAGAGCAAATCTGAAACAAATGCCTGTCCATACAATTTTGGTACTGATGGGAGGGATCGAGAGCCTCTGCCGGTATATTCTATTGCTCTATTTTGAGAAACATTATACCTATGTTAGATAAAGTAAGACAGATGGAGCACTTTGTCAAAGCACATTAGCCTCCCAGTCTGAGTCCATTACAACCCAATGTGAATCTGAGCAACAGCTCTGATATAGCAGATCTTTTGTTTTAATAATATAACTAGTAGGGCTTGGACTTTATCACGTTAATTAAGATTAATTAATTACAGAAAAAATAACATGACAAAAAAATAACGCGTCAAAAAAATAACGCATTTTATCGCATTTTTTTTTTTTTTTTTTGCACTGCAAAAAAGCGCAGAATGTTTCTCATTGCAGGAGTTCCCAGAGTAGCTCAGACGGTAGGGCGGGCATCCCATGAGCAGAAGCTTCGTTCCCCACGTGAGTTCGATTCCGGTTCTGATCATTTGCTGCGTGTCTATAAAATATAAAATAAAAAAAACAGAAAAAGGTTTGCTGGGTGGAAAACAACTACCGGGTGGAAATGTGGATGTATCCAAGAAAGAATTTACCTATCCGGAGCTGTTCCAACCTCCGCTATGACCTCAGTGCCAAACATGTTGCAGCTAGCACAGACAACAAAATGACAAAAAATGTTGCTTCTCGTTTCAAATATTGATATGCGATTAATTGAGATTAATTGATTACACAGCCTTAATTAATTAGATTAATTTTTTAATCGAGTCCCACCACTAATAAGTAGTCTTTACAGCTCAAGATGATGCCTTTTCTTCCCTTGGTGACTTGTTGTTCTACAGTTGTGGTCAGCACAGAACAGAGCTCCATTTAGCAACAACAACAACAGCAACAGGACAATAAATTAACTCGAGTTAGTCAACATCGGAGCTTAATTTGATATTACAATTATGCATTTGTACACAATACAATAGTGTTGGCATTATTTGATTAAGACAACAGTAGCAATGATTTGTCTGTGCAGACAAGCATATGAAGGGGAAAGGTCAACATATGTCAATTTTACTAGAACAGGATGTTTTGACTGTCACTTTGTCAATTGTTTGACATTTTGGAAAGACACGCGTTCCTGCTAATAGCTAAATGAGAAGATGTATTTTTTTTACAAATATATATAAACTCTCTGAGATAATGAAAGAGTAGTGTCACAATATCAGCTGTTTCTTGCATTCAAGTCACAATCCCAATCTGCATGAAAATTTACAGACAGTGGCTAAGTGCTTCAGTAATTGAGAACAATTATTTGGGTGGTTATTTCTCCTAAAATAAATGTGGTAGGAGTCATTAACTGGTCCCTGAGGAAGGGAAATAACCCAGGCCACCATGTCTGATGGAGGACCGCCACAGCAGGAGGAGCGGGCAAGATGGAGCTACTGGTTAAGCAGATGCTCATACTAGAGGAGGTGAAGTGTAAAGGAAGCTCTGATGCACCTGCAGCTTTGGAGTAAAAAAAATTGATGCATGCTACTCTAATTAAACTGAGCATAATGAATCACACTTAGAAAATATTGTACATTATTGATGCTTGAATTAATTAGTAAAAAAAGAGAAAAGCGCACTTTACTGATGACATGCATACATACACACACATGAGAAGTAAATAGCTGACCCAGGCCTGTTTGATAAATAACGTGCATGCCTCCAGGCACAGAAACAAAACACAAAAGTCTCAGTAAATGTGACCTGTGGTGTCTACATCAAGGCCATGTGTCATACACAATCCCAGCTTCACTGTGATGGACAGACAGGAAATGGGCAGCCAGGAGACAGGAAACAGACCTGCGAGACACACACTCAAACCTTGCCTCAGGCTCCTTCACATCCTGTGTGTCTGCCCCCCCCTCCCCGCTGGTTCTCCATCTTCCAAGTGGCAGCAATAAACACTAAGTATTCTTTATTGATTTTCACCCCAGGGTCCAGGCATCTGACAACAATATTTGCCTGCAAAGGACAGAAAAAGAATTATTACAAGTAGATACTGACCTATCATCTTAGATGCAATATCAGCCCTGAACTCTTCCCGATGTGAGTAAAAATGCTTTTGCTATCAATTTTCAGAAAGAGCTTTAGAATTGGTTAGTCAACCTTTGTAAAATTTTTTACCCATTAAAAGAAAAAAAAGGTGGAAAATAACTAATATAAGTCTATATTTATCTATACAAATAAATAAAATGTTCTGTATATATGGTACAGTCGTCACATGGGACGCAGGTTCTGGGTTTTGGCTCAGTGGCCGGCTCTGGCCTTATTGTGTGTACTTTGTATGTTTGATTGATAAGTTTGCCTGTTGTCAGCTGTAATTGACTTCAGCCCCCTGTGGTGGTTAGGTGGTTAAAAATAATGAATGATTGGATAAATATAAAAATTATATCCAATAGTGATTAAAAACAAATAAAAAATAATAAAGCTGAAATGTAGTCTCAGTGCAATAATAAGTGCCAATAGTAGAATTAAAAAGTCCCTCAGTACAACATATGATTAAAAATGCAACACCTCTAACATCCAAATCACACCTGAGGCTCAGCGGTAACACTATTTCCACTCCAGTGAAACTGACATTGCTTAATAAATTAAACTTTCTTCACACATGAATAAAAAATCTGGATGTTCACACAAGTTCCCAAAACAATTCCCAAATTAATATGTCCTCATGAGTTGGAACTTGCTAAATACAGTAGTGTTTTGTTGCGTAACCACCATCACATGGTGAAAATCTTGAATTAATTAAAAGTCTTCCAGCAACTGTGACTGCTTAGGTGTCTAACAATGTGTGGTGCATCTACAGTTTGAAATGAGCAACACACACTGTCTAAGAAGCAGTACATTCCCTCAACAATCCCTGTATAACGGTCTCCTCTTCTCACCTGTCATGTTGCTCCAACCTTTCTTTGACATTAACTATTAAAACCCTCAGGAGTTTGTTATGGGTTCTACATGCCTACTACACGTGAAGGCAATGGAAGACTCATGGCTACATACTATAGATCCTGTTATCAAGCATGTACATAAACAGATGTAATGAATCACTTACAAGTACATGCACACAAAATACACTCACTGTATTCAAAAGAAAGGAAAGTGAAAGAGTGCAAACAGGAAAATATATATTTACACACTTCAAACCAGTGTGTGTGCAAACTGAAATCTGGCCCCTTCGATGAAATACATATTCATGTAATCTGACATCTCACCACGCACTCATTTCACTACACACAAACACATAACGTTCTTATTCTGTGGGTTTCAAAGATTAATCATTTGAATCTCCAGTTCTTGAATCCCTGTTATGACTGAAATTATGCAAGAGGGCATAAATATGTAACCTTACTGTTCACCATATATTAACAGAAACATTAAGAATAGTTATATTTTTGAATAGAATATATTACAGACATGAGGAAATGTTAGCTAGTACTATTTTGCATGTTTGCAATAAAACCTGAAAATTCTTTATAATATGTAACATGTCTGCTAAATTCAGAGTAGAAAAACAGATTTATAAACTTCATTAATGAGGACTTTACACTCAGAATTTAAACGTAGTTAATCTGCTTCATTAGGACCCTCTGGATGTGTCTTGATCAGATTCTGTTGACAGCAACCAAACAGCCAATCAGCTGTCATCAGAGGCATCCTTCAAAAGGAATGTTGATCTTTGCTTTAATTTTGGCACAAAAGGAGTCTGCCAATCCTAGCAATGGAATGAAAAATGTCACAGAATGAACACTGGAAAAAGTGTTCTCCTAGGTTGTGTACTCAACTATGACACTGGGTGGCTTCATAATGTTACTGTCTGTTTCAGGGAGCAAAACTGTTCAGGTGAATGCTCGGTAATGGATTCAAGGTGACTCTGTTGGACCCTTATGTCACCCATTTGGGCCACACTAACGCAGCCCTTTGAACTGTTTTACATCATTGCCCGAGATGAAGCCTCATTACTATTATCATGTCCACATAAATAAATAGGGACTTACTGTGTGTTTAATATCAGTGTTTCAAAAAATGTCCCGGCCTCAGCCAGCTGATATAAAGGAAAAGGACAGGTTTGGCTTTTCGACACATAGCTCACAAATATAAATGCGTTTACCTCAAGCAAAATAGCTGCACCCAAGCATCGGATGAATCAAGGTCATCTTTCATAAGATATACAAACATGGTCAGACAAACTGACCATTAATGTGTTGGAACAAGATTTGATACGAAAACAAGTTCATACAAGGTTATATGATGATCTAAGTGTTAGTATGTTAGATTAGATTAGATAGAACTTTATTGATCCTTCTGAGACTCCCTCAGGGAAATTGTGAATGTGTGTATACATGTGTGTATACATGTGTGTCTATGTGTAAGTGTGCAGGTGTGCGTGCGTGTGTGTGCGAGCTGTCTTTTTTCTAGGGTTGTTAAATCAGATCATTTTGCACATTTAATTTATTCACGTAAAAAAAGCTGGCAGGCAGCAAATGCAATTAACCTACATCATAAAAGGTAATAGGAAAAAATGTGTGTATTCTAATGCACTAATACATACAAACACCATATGCAGCAGCTACATTAATACATACATGCTCACACACAGAGCTTTATAGCTCAGTAAGTACGCCATGACAGTTTTAACCTCAGATTTGATTGCCAGTACTTTGGTCCATTAATTTGTTCAGAAAGCATGCATGTAATGGGACTACATGACCTACACACATTTGCAGCATATAAGCATGAAGTTAAACAGTGTAGGATTGTGGGTGGGACACTTAAGTAATGCAGTGTATTCTCCAGAATGGCAACACATGAGAACACATTTTTCATGTACACGGTGTCTTTTATAGTGCAGTCTATGTGGCATCTGGGGTGCATAGAGATTCAACAGAGGGATTCGTCTTCTTTAGAGAAGTGTTGATATTGCGTCTAATATTGTCCTCAGCATCAGCAACATCAATATCAACAGTGGGACAGCAGAGAGATGAGCAGAGAAATGGAGAGAGATGATAACATACCTAACACAATATTGAGGCACTTGGCACTATACTTTATTTTTATTGCAGTGGAGAGTTATGCCAAAGCCAGCATGAGTTGTACCCACACACAAACACACACACGCATACACACAAACACACACACACAGATGCTCAAAGTTTACTGCTGGAGATTGGGTACACAGCTCTGTATTATATGAGAAGCACTAAGCTACAGTTGTTTCTATATATTGTTAGAGAGGACAGCAAAAACAGAAAACAGACACTTTTTTTTTAAACTTAAAAAAATCCCATTACTTTTCTCTGTCTTTGGTCCTTCTGTCTCTTTGTCTGTCTCTGTCTTTCTCTTGTGTTTCTGAAATCTCTCCTCCCGCACCAGCAGACACCAGATCAGCTGTGTCCAGGTAGACAGTGACATATGGCCTTATCTAGCATGCAGACTGCCCCAGGTCACAATAGATGTAATCTGTTATCAGTTTTCATGCCGTCCCATGGACCTTGACCTGGAACTGTCTTATTCAGAGGGAAGAGCAAGCAGATCAGCTTAGATAGTCCAGAATTATGTTATCAGTTATCTACGCACAATATCTGAGGTACTGAAGTTCAGAGCATTGGGAGGTTGGGTTGGGTTTAATCTACAGATCAATCCATAAACAACACAGACTGACCTCTCTCTGTGTGTGTGTGTGAGAGAGAGAGCTGTTTGGTTTCTGTGATGCTCAGAGAAAAAGACTGAAATGCATAAATGACTGCTAGAGGTTGGGGTTGGTTCTCACCTGAGGTTGCTCATTAAAAAATCCTTCTGCTTGTTTTAAATCATATTTAACAAGATTCTTTCTGTTTCTGGTGTCAGTTCTTTCTCTGTCATGCATTTTTAACTTGTGCCTTTAAGTCTGGGGGTGAAAATATTTAGGCAGCTCACAACTCAAATCAATTCTGATTCAAAGGGCTGCAATGCAACGATAGAAAGGATTATAGAGCAACATGGTGGACCCTGTGGAAGACAGCCTTCTCCAATTTAAATTTTCATTCTTCGCTTTTGAACTGATAGGCCACAAACTTACCACAAACTTACCAATTACCATTTGTATTACATCCACTACTTACATGTCTTTGAGAGGCATTACAAGGAGTCACAACAGCAGCCTATGGGCATACCAATCACTATATCTGTTACAAAGTTTAACAACTACAAGCAACATTTTTTCAAAGAGACTGACCTGAGCTGATGGATCTATGCTGTAACATTTCTGGTAAGATACATCAAAGAGACGTCAGTTTTAATGCAGCAACAACAGGTGTCAGCTGAGCCCAAATGGTCCAATATTAGCGCATTACTGCACTCAGTCCAAATATTTTTCTTTTGGATTAATTATACTGACAGTATTAAATGTTGCAGAGTGGAAAGCTACTCATCAGATGTGAAATCTCAGGGGCAACTGAATCATTGCTGCTGCCAGATCCAAACTTCCCTTTGGGGACATTTAAAGCATTGAATAAAACTGAAGTGAATTGAGTTAATTTACATTTTGTACACATTTCATAATGTATCAGTCATTGCATTACCCAGTTATATCATTAGAGGCTACAGGGACCTCAGGGATGATTGGCCTTGTTTTTATTTCCGCCCATGACATTTTCTTATTGTTGCACAAGGGAGAGTTTCATCAGATTCCAGTATATTCTGTGCTTAGATGGGCCTTGGGAGAGAAGGGATTGGCCCCATGTCCTCAGATGAACCGTTTGAGAAGTTCTCTGTTTTCAGTCACGCTTCTGTTAACTTCAAGCTGTGAGGAAAAAAAAGTAGATTCACAAGCGAGCCCAGAGCAGCGCAGCACAGCTTGCGTGTCCCTCTCTCTTTGTGTGCGGCTCTGTGTTTTCTCCTGCCGTTCTACCTCTCCTCTCGCCTTCCATCCCCTCCTTTCCTCCTTTTTCTGTCTCACCTTCTCTCACCCTCCCTCCTCTTCTCTGTCTGGATCACTCAATCCCTTTTCTTTCTCCTCCCCCTTCCATCTCTCTCTCTCCAGTGAATGCCTCTGAAATGCCTATTCTTATCTACTCGTCGGTGCGAGGATAAGAGCTCCTTTACTTATGTGCTCCTGCTCTCCACGGGGAAGAGGAGACAGAGAAAACATTTTAAAAAGCTAAAATTACATGCAGGGAAGCAGGACTGAAAGGAAGAAGGGAGGGGAAGGGAGGGAGGAAACATTTTTGACCAGAGTTGCATGCAAAGCAGAGGAGAAGGAAGAGTAGGAGGTTGATAAAGGGACGCAGATTAAAATAAAAAAAAAAAATTATAGTTTAATCATTTTAGGGCTGCTCACTTCAAGTTGAGCTAATCCTGTCTTGGGTGTGTTGTGTTCTCTTGGCACTTCCCAGAATCCCTTCCAGGCCTCGGTGACAGAAAAGAGGCTTTTTAAAGAGACTGGACGCTCATGTAACTAGACACACACTCACACACAAACACACAAACACAAACACACACACACACACACACGCACACACACGCACACACACACGCACACATATGGTACACACACTCACTCAGGGGCACATAGATGCACACATCCCTTCTCTCAGTTGCACAAATAACTTCAATTTTTGCAGCACGCTCAAACAAGCACATTGACAGTTACACAAACACACACACGCAGACAGGGATGTATGTGTGTGTGTTTAGCCTCGCCCTCCAGAGGCTATCACACAGAGACTGCTCATTAAAAAATTTCATTAGGTTTCAATCAGGCCGTAAGTAGGCCAGCTACACTATTACAGAGCGAACATGTGACTGAAACATGACTGCGGGAGACATGATATAATCAATGAATCAGTCTGCGTGTATGTGTGTGTGTGTGTGTCACATTATTAGAGAGTGATTTCAATGAAACATGACTCGGCGAGAAACTGAACAGAACAACATTAAATTGAATCACTGTTGAAGTATTTTCTCCCCTCTGATGAAAGTTTAATGTTTAGCTTGTCCTCAGTGACTTTAGTAAGCTGCTTCAGAGAAAACATCCGGGCCACATCTGCAACTTGGAGAACATACTGGAGAAGCAATCATGGGATCCCCGAGTTGACCTCCTCAGGCACCAGAAGAGGACGTCCAAAAGATGTCTAACGTAACTGGAGATGGAAGAATTTTCCAGAGTGCGAGTAGTGGAAGGGGGGAAATCGGAAGTAAATGATTGATTTTGATCAGATTTGTTGAAAAGGGAAAACTTGGATATTTATCAAGGGAAAGGCAATACAAATGTTTTTCTCCTTATTTGTTTTTCATCCACTCTCACAGATATAACATCATTTTTCCATTTTCCCTCCTACCTCTGGAATCCCTACACTCATTTTGCACATTTTTATCGTTCATATACACCTTCTGCAAAATATAATCCAGGGCAGTACTTTTTATGTAATGACATAAAATGCCAGACATTGCTAAATAAAACAAAACACAGACAGGAACGAGAGTCAGAGCTACATACCAAAGATACTTTGTTCTGAAACCTCATAATTTCCCCACTTACGGAGAAATGTAACGATCAATATCAAGGCTAAAGCAAAAGCCATGCTATCAACAGTGTCATCACTTCTTAAATATTCATTTCTCCTCTGAGAAAAATCACAAAGCACAGCATTAAAAATAAAGCTTCACAGATTCCGAACCCCATTTGCATAAAACCATAGTTTTGAGGAGCGATAAGAGAATTACCATACACACAATTATACACATATCCACTGTAACACACACATAAACATGCACAAACACATTCACACATAAATACATAAAACATCAATAAAAAAGAAAAAACTGATGAAAAAGCTAAAAAAAGATATAATTTCTGGTCATTTTTACAAACATAATAATTAGTATTTAATTTTATTTGATGTGATTTTTGTTATAAAGCTTTTAGTTCTGCATTAAAGCTGTCACCATCTTGGTTCTTTAAAGCCAGAAGTGGAGCTGGGGAGGATATACATAGCTGTCAGTGACAGTGGGAAGACAGCTAGCAGTTAGTTTCAGTAATAACGGCCACACCCTTAAATATGCTTAACTTTTAAATGAATGTATTTAATAAGCCTAAATCCCTAACAGTTATCACAAACTGGTCAATAAGCTAGAAACCAACACTGTTTTCTGTACCAGCCTGTGTGATGTTCATTTCTGCTGTAAGATTCAGCAGTTTAATACAGGATTCTGTAGGGTTTGACTCATTTGGGACCAGCCTCAAGTTTCCATTCAAAGAACTGTAGTTTATAATACTTTTACTGCATTTTACAGTCAAGAGGTTTCTAGATACTTTCATCATAAAATTTCTTTCTTTTTCTTACAGTTTACTCTAGACATCTCATTTCAGATTGTCATTGCTTCCATGGCCAAACTGATTTTTGTGTTTTTGTTTTCTATGTCACAGTAAAATGAGAAAGAAGCTATTATTTGGCCTTTTTTAAAAAAGTGTTTCAAGGTTTACAACCTTAAAAAAAGTGTCTGCTCTGGTGATAGCATTAGCATTATACTATAGACATTCTAAGTCACTGAGCAAAACTAAAGAAACAACAGATAAACTAGATTAACTGCAGCAGGCACAAGATGCTTAAAAAGCAAATAACAGCAACTGAAATCTTGTTTTTCTTCATTTCCACTTAAACTTCACACCTCCTGCAGTGAGTGTACTCCAGAGTATATCAATACAAGCTGACATAACTGTTGGGTGTAATTGCAGGTGCAGCAAAGCCCACAGATCTGCACTGTAAAAAACTGTGCAGGAATTAGGTAGAACCAAATAATCTTTTCTTATTAATGTAAGATAAATATAAAAAGGTTTTTTATTTCACATTAACTGAACTTCTGCTTTCCAGTTGTTATTTTCAAACCAGCTTAGAACTGGTCTGGATGAATGTTGGTTAAATGGGATATAGGTGGAATAGGTCAAAAGATGCATCCTGTGTGATCACAGTCTGAGTTAGCTTTCATTGCAGGTTTTCTAGACTTGTTTTTGAGTCATACACTCTTTCCAAACACACTGATGATTTCTCCTCTGAGACATCTGATGTGTTTATCAGGAAACTTTGTCATATCACAGAGGAGTGACATTTAAGGGGTTATATCTGTATCTCGAAAGGACTGTTATCTGCCTTATATGTCTCTTTAACCCTACATGACCACACAAAACTGCATTTTAACACAAGGGGAACAAAAAATACAAACACTAGTTGAGTATAATATAAAGCCTACATGAGCACAAGAAAGACTTGAAAACAGCAGGGACCATCTATAAGACAGCCTATATTTACTATTGCTACTATTATTTGATTATACAAGGACCAGAGGGCAGGATGGCAGACGAACACCGTTCCGAACAAAGAAGAAAGACCACAATATTCCACCACTATCTGAAAACAACTCTTAAAAACAGCTTGGAGCTGTATATAACAACTGAATGAATTTCTGTTCAATCTAATCACCTAAAGAATAAATAAATACAGATAGAAAATAAATGTAAAAAAACAATATATTACCAAATATCTCCATCCCCAAATGCCTAGAGGACATGAATATTAAAGCTCAAGCCCTTTGCTGCTATTTGAGCAAGTGGTGGCAGGAGAAGGAGCAAGCACATATCGAGACGGGTGCACATAAATAATCCACTGGGACGGCCAGTAGAAACTCTAAGGTAATGCAAGGTGACAGTACTTGGAATGGGAAAACACAACTAAACTGGGTTAGTGCTGATAAACTGAGAGGGAGGAAAGAGGAGCAGAGGGGAGAAATAATAGAATAAGGACCAGGAAGAGGAAAACTACGAACATTGAGGGAGGAAGGAAAAGAGAAGACAGGAAAAGGAAAAGAGAATTTAAAGCAGCTGGAGAACAGGAGGAGAAAAGATGTAGATGAGAAAGGATAAGAGGGAAGGGAGGCAGAAATGGGATAGTAAAAAAAAAGGGGAAAACGATAATTGGAACAAGTAAATGAAAAAATGTGAAGAGGAGGGTGGAAGATGGAGAAAAAAGAATTAGCAGGCAGAGAGAAGGATGAGGGAGAGAGTAAGGTGGTAAAGTAAGGAGGTAAAGATAATATGAAAAGGCAAGGAGGAGATCAGTGAGTAGAAGAGAGGGAGGTTAAGAAGAGTGTGGGATGGCAAATAAAAAGAGAAGGTTTGGCAGACAAGGAGTAGGAGAAGGATAAAGAGTAAAACAAAAGGGAAAAGGTTATGACCAGAGCAAGAAAATGAGATGATAAAAGAATAAAAGAAGGAGGAACTCCAGATTAAAGGAGATAATAGAGCTATGAAAGGGTATAAACAAGAATGAGGAGAGGGAAAGAAGAAGGACGATAACCTTCGTATAAGAATTATCACTGGTCTTGTTGCCATAGCAACCAGGAGACATCCATTGTCTCTGTGTGTCACCATGATGCAGATGATTGTGTGTGCAAATGTCACTGTGAGCGGCCACTTGTTCGTGAGCTAAGAGTTTAATCAGGTGTTTATGCTGGTTTATTTATCAGAGGGATCAATCCATAGAAGAGTCTTAGTGTGTATGGGTGTGTGAGTGTGTGTGTGCCCATGTGAGCATGTGAGTGTGTGTGGGTAAATGAATGTTTGCAGACTTTTACTGAAACATTAATGGATTGTTTGGTTCTGATCTCTATTTCTTTCTTTCTTTCTTTGAGAACTGATCCATAAATACAGTCTAACTGATTGCAATGCTAATCGTTGTCTTACACACACACACACACACACACACACACACACACACATTTAACATCCTGATCTGTTTGGTGGCATTTCACTGGCATTTATGACCTCTATAAATGGTGAAAGGTTTCCGACCTGAGGGCACTGCTGCATTCTGATGCTGCACCTTTGAACCTCTCTGTGGCAAATCTGACATGAGACATCGAGTCAGACGTCACAAGGGCTGGTAACACTTGTCAGTCTGATGTCATTTCAGCATTCTCTCTGATTTGATGAGAAAGCACACTGCAGATCTTAGCAGTCTTTGGAGTAAAGGATCATTCCTACTCACCATGATCTAAAGATGTGAAGTGGATCCAGCTGCAGCTGTTACTTTTTTAAAATACACTTTTGGTCATTTTTGCTTTGTTTATGGTGGTGACAGCTGGAAAGAGGCAGGGAGGGCAGGAGAGAGAGAGATGGGATGACACGGTGCAAAGGGCCCTCAGGCTACTTTAAGTTTTGGCTGACATTTACTTAACTAGCTTCATTAATAAATTTGTGCATTTTGAGGGAAAGAACGTTAATAGTCAAGTTGAATAGAATAAAACAAAGAATAAAATTAAGTAGGATTCCCCTGGCCTGGGCATGAATAATTGGTCTTTTTGAATGCACATTCACAGCTCATTCGCAATTCATTGGTCGACCGAATGTGCGGCTGGTCTCCTCCTCCGTTTACTGAGAGCAGTCAGCTGAATAGCTTACACCAATATTCAACCCTTCTTTTGTTTTTTTGCCTGAACATAATGCAGTGAGAGAGTCAAAGAAGTCACACTTAACCTCACCTCAGCCAGAGAATACAAACACATTTCCAGATAGCATGAGGTGGTGGGCATCCCTGCACATGGCATCTGAGCTGAAAGGGTTCAAGTATCAAAAAAAGATAAATAAGGTCAGAATTATCCACTTTTTAAAATGAGCAACAACAATGAAGCATTGCTAGCTAACTCTCTTACAGAGACAACTGATTGTCAAATTCCCCCTTCACTCAATGTTTTCTTTATATTTATGTCCTCTAAAATGTCAGACCTTGACTATATGGATTTGTATATATGTGCAAGGTCTGTCACTAGAGAGGTATTTTCACTTTTTTGTACACTCCCCTAAAATCTTCAGTTTATATTACATTAGCATAACCACTAAGGCTGTCAGCCACTGCCTATTACAATCTGACAAGCTAAAAAACAACAAAAATACAAGATGCTTACTTCACTTGCCATCCTGATACATTGCTAGTCTCATATCTTGGTGCACACAGACTCTCATCTGACCTTAAGTTAAAATTTCCAACATGTAGCCTGTTTAAAGTTCCTCAGTATTCACTATTCACTCTAGCTAACCAGGCTAATGTGCATATTCAAAAATACATGCATAAATGTATACATATGTGTATGTATTGTATGTATAACCTTTCTGGTCCTCTGTCAACATTTGTGAAAAAGATAAATAAATAGGGTTGATTACTGACTGGAGATGAATACACCTCATGTTGTGTCTTATATTAATTAATTTCAAGTGAGTTCTGGTGTGACTGCAGCTTCAGGAAAGCTCTAATCAGACAAAATTATTAAAATCACCTGTTTTTTTTTTTTTTTTTTTTTTTTACCCTGGGTGAGCAGGGCTGCACAGATTAAAATATTTACCGGCATATTTACTAACCTGCTGCTTAATGTCAACTTTTTTTCTGACTGTACGGTTTATTATGTCATGAAGACCACAGTGGAGCTGCTCATGTAATCTCATTACTCTCATTAAATTTTTATAAGGTAATTTCTCTAATACATTAGAGCAAGACAGAGGTCCACAAATGGGCCTGTAATTTTGGAAAACATAATTAAGAGCACCTGCTGTTAACAAAATGTTCAGCACGCAAGAGGATATTAGAGGCTTAGAATTTGGCCGAGCACCCACAGGGAAACACACACACATGCACACACACACACACACACACACACACACACACAGACACACACACTCTGTGTATGCACGTGTGTAAACAAGCACACTGCTTTGCTGGACTTAGGGTGGCATTTGTCAGGAGTTTATAGCATCTGTGGAGGTCAGGGAGGAATTACAGCAGCTCTCCTTACTTCACCCTTGTTAGGTGAACAAATTACACCTGCTCAGCACTTCACTTGACACATATTTATACCTGAAAGTTCACCCATTTTTGCTGAAAGAAAATTGAGCCTAGTTCCCCTCCCTGTTTTCTGTTTTATTGGAAAGATAAGAACCAGCAACCTGTATACTTAGGTTTAAAATATGCATAACCATAGAAGTTGACTTAATTAGCTGGTGATACTGTGCTTTTGTTTTTACCACAAACCTATAAATATGCCGTAGATCATTTTTTAAACAAATTTCTTAGGAACACAACCATGTGTAATTGTAAAAGCATGTAAAATGTTCACACATTCACAGTGCATCCCCAAAAACAGCACTTAGAACCACTACACCACGCTGTGCATGTTAAATCTAAAACTAATGCTGACACCCTCTAAGTTTTCGGGGGAGTCACTTATTTGGGTGCATTTGATTTTGGCCGTGTGTCATGCAGTTTAGTCCCAAGTGGCAATCCACCCTCTGAGGGATTAAGAATGAGCAGACGACACCTGAGTTGGTGAGGAGTGTTGGCAGTTCCAGAATATGGCGTGACTGAGAAAACCCAAGTGGTTTAGCAGGAAGCCCGGGGGGATTACAAAGCTGCTTGCAATACTTGGAAGAAAGTTCTGGCCCGTCACCCAAAATTTCAGCATCTTTGCTTTTTGAAAGTTTTTCTATTTGTGCTCTGCTGTTAAGACCACCTTGATATAATCCATCCTGCAGCAAGATGATCAGGTCTAAATAGTGTTGAGGCAGAGACATGAAGCAAGTGCTGGTATTTTAATATTAACACTAAGATTAAAAGAGAAGACAGATTTTCTGTGTGTGTGTTTTACTTCTTTTAAAAAGATCAGAGGTAGAAGACATGGGTGCTACAATATTAACATGAAAGCAATAGCCTGATATTTTTGGGAATAGGCTTATTTGCTTTCTTAGTGGTTGTAAAAAGAGATTTATTGATCTCTCTCATGTTTGTATGCTAAATTTGAAGCTACATTATAATGACAGAAATACTGGATATCAACATCTGTACAGCTTGTTGGACAGAGCTAGCTGTTTCCACTCTTTATGCTGAGCAACAACATAGAATCTAATTGTATGTTAGCAGCAATGTAGCTAGCAAACCCACAGGATAGGATCGATACCACCCATTTCTTTATCTCAGATGTCAGTACAGAGTGATAGAGGGTACAGAGCACAAGTTTAACACGCAAGAATGGATCAGCAGGAAAACAATTACTTCAAATAGCAGAATTTCAAAAGGTTTTTTTTAAATAAGCATAAACAGCTGAAAAAACAGACACACCCAAATAAAGGCTTACTCATCATTAATTCATCATTTTTATTGTCTCTTCCTGTACACTGGCTCCTTAAAATATCCCTCTCTCTTACCTTCTTTTTATCTCCTTCCCTTTATCCTTTGTCTCATCATCCATTCATCAGCTCCTCTCTTTGTTACCCTCCCTCCGTGGATATTCTGACCTTTCAAACAGCTGCTCTACCTCTTACATACACACACACACACACACACACACACACACACACACACACACACACACACACCCACACACACGCACAAACACCCACACACGCACACACACACACA
>JAQMCX010000017.1:8992276-9014562 GCA_029814765.1 Acanthurus leucopareius | reverse complement strand
TCTCAAACATCTTCTCTACCTCTTACATACACACACACACACACACACACACACACACACACACACACACACACACACCCACACACACGCACATTCACCCACACACGCACACACACACACACACACACAGCTACACACAACCACACACACTCAGCCTGTGGCTTGGCATCATCTCGCTGGCACTACAGAAACAGCTTTCAGTGTCTGTGCCCTCATGCCATGCTGTTGACATTTTGAGCTCTCCAAGCTCTGTCGCACTCTCTCTCCCTCTCTCTCTCTCTCACACACACACACACGGCCACAAGTGCACCACTCTCTCTTTTGCAAGTCGCACATGACCTTCAACTTTTTTGATCGTGCACAATATGACAAGTGTCTGTATTTGTAATGTGCACCTACTCACATGCTGGCTTTATTAACGCCTCGTGTGTGTCCTGCTGATATCCTTCTCTCTTGTCTGCTCTTACTTATTTCTTTCCCATTTCTCAATCTTTCTTCCACTTTCTCACAGAGACTAAGAGCAAAACATGTAACCAACATGTAAGAAAACAGTAACACCCCCCCCCCAAAAAAAAAAACCATAGGCCCATTTCACAGATTCTAGAGATTGAACCCTTTGTGCAGCACTCAGTTTGAAGGGTGCACTACGTAATTAAGAGATCTCTGCAACTCAAAGTAATTAACTAGCGGCACCACACACAGCACAACTCTTAAGGTGCAGACACTAATAAGATGAATTATTCCCACATCACAAAGAAGCCTCATGATGAATAAAAGGAGACATTTTTGAATTTTCTATTTAAAACAGCAGAAAGAGCTGAGGAGGTGGGGAGGTTGTTGGAGATGTTGCAAGCAGCAGACTGAGGGGGAATCTGGACTAGTCACAGAGGTAACACATGCAGGGAGTGTTGTACAGCTATTGGATCGATAGAAATTGGAGTAAAATTGGTGTCTAAAAAAACCCTACAATTTCCAGTCACAACATCTCCAAGCTCTCTGAATAAATTGTATCAGATTAATACCAAAATGTTTCATAGACGAGGCAACAAGTTGTCTAACTAGTATTAAATAATGTAAAATCTCCTGTCTAAAGCAACTCAACAGACTTTCCACATCAACAAAAACTTGCTGAATTAAAAAAAATAAGACATATCAAAATATTCTCACTCAAAACCCACATTCATTTTATAGTTATTTCTACAGTCACTTATATATCAACATGTACAGTCAGTGCTTAAGGAGTGCTTATGCTCAGAATGCAGTACTGGAACATCTACAATATACTTTTTTGTGCATTAAGACTTTGTTCCTTTTGTTCGCACTTGTACTTCTCACAGACAGCCTGCACTCTTTGTTCTCTCCACATGACGTTCTCTAGGATTCACTGTGGCTTTAAAAAACATTACCAAGGAGCATTATGTCCTTGCCTGCCTTCTTTGAATGAATGAATGGATTACAGCCACTAGATGTACAATGAAGGCCCATCACTTGCCATCACTTATCTTTCTCATCATCAGGTCCAGTTCACAGAAAATTGTTCACCAATTACAAGGTGTGATCATATTCTTCCAAGGCTGTTCCTGTTGTGCGTGAACAGAATGCAGTACAGGAATGTGCGTAAATGTTCAAGCTTTAACTTTAGTGAGGACATATTTCAAGTTTGTAATCATCCAATTCTAACAAAACTGATAAGATAAAACTTTCTGTTCAGCCAATGTGGATGGAACACTGAAATATGCTGCCATCAGCCACAGTGAATTCTTCTGCTGCCATGCCATCCTCAGCCTCTGTAATGCCGTATATCTCCTGGCTTTCCCCTGTTGTCTTCAGGATCATTTATTTCAACAACAGCAGAGGGATCACTTTCCCCTGAACTGCTGAGTTGGGCAGCTGCTTCACCCTGTCCTGTGGTAGTGCAGGTTATGAGAGCGGAGTGTTTGTAAGCAGGAGAACCTTGTATGGACCATAAAAGAGGCTCTAGGAAACCTGTTCACTCACTTTACAACATCAGCCAGCTGGTTGATCTATGGTTGAGGTTATTTTCAGTAAGTTAGAAAACATATGAGTGAGTCAGACACTGATATGAAGAATGAAAATGGACCTTTGCGTGTTTTATCGAGAGACAATCAGTAACATCACACATTTGTCATCTTGTGTGTGTAGTGAGGCCAAGCTCAGAAATGAGTCTGTCTGTCTGTGTGTGTGTGTGTGTGTGTGTGTGTGTATAGTCTGCTGTCATCTGCCACTACTTGTCATTGGCCTGGAGATAAAGTGGATGATGTGTTTTATGCATGTATGGTTTGTGTGTATGTATGTGTGTGAGTGAGTATAGACCCTTAGGGAGGGATGAAGATACACTGCCTGTTAAAATTATTGTTTTTTGGGCCTGATCTTGCTTTGTATTATCACAAATACACATACACTCTACAGCAGCTACAAAGACTGTCTTTAATGTCAAAGACAGCTGAATGCCAAAGTGACCAATCAGCCTACAGTTTTGACGTTAGACATGCCAATTGAATGTCAAAGACAGAGAGAGAGAGACATCCAGAAAGAGCTATTAGAGAAAACCCATGGGGATAAAAACCAATCAGGATCGATGTAACTGTCCAAGCAGCCAATGAGTTGACAGTTAATTATAAAACACTGAAAGCCAGAAGTACAGACAGACTGACACATGGCACTGAATTTATCGCCAATCCATTTTCCTTTAAATATCACTTTCATGCTAAATACTTAAATATTAAGAGTCTGTACACATACTAATATTTTAATAAATAAGCAGATGTGGACTTTGGACACTGATTTTCGTGCAGTAATCACATTTGTTTTGTCCACAAGCCAGAGGATTTGCCTCAGACTAACTGCTTTTCAAACCTAATCAAATGAATTAAGCCTTTATTTCACCCAAAAAGTAAACAACTAAAGAAATAATGAGGATTTTTCTATTCAGGGCTGTTGCTAGATGAGGGGCAGACACTGCATGCCACTGAAATAACCTGCGCAGAGTGAACTTCTCAAATAGACTTATTTGGTTACAAATTTAATAAATGTTGATTTGTTTGTTAAATTTAACACGTCTATAAAATAAGCTGCATGCTTATTATTTTTAAAAAGCAACAGCGAAATGCACAAATGAACCCACACACACATGCACACGCACACACTGATCCCTTCCCCTTAAAATATTTGTCTCACATACACCAGCTGCTGACATGGCTGTGTTGTTGTGTTTGTGTGTGCAGGTTCAGGCAGTGCTTGTAGTAATTAAAACAGTGATTAAAACAGATGATGACTTGACTCAGAACTAGGAAATCACACACACAAACACGCACACACACACACGCACACACACACTGTTCTGCAAGTCACACACCTCTTGCTGTTGAAAATTAGTTCACAGTTTTAGTCATTTATATGATTTTTGGTGTAATTTGTGATTTTGAGGACATGACTCGATGCTACGGATCCAAAATGAGTATTTTTCTGTACAACACTGACAGTAATTAATGCATCTTCTGAGGAAGGTTCTTGACAAAGTGAGAAAATCAGCTCAAATAAAAACATGTAAACAAAAAACAGCATTAATAAGATGAAAACACACTCAGTGTGTAAACAAGTGTAAACAAATCTCACAACAGTATTCATTTAAATGATGGGATGTGGTTGTCAGTTTTGTCCAGTGAAAAATTCTAATTTAGTATATTCAAAAAATGTTGGAAATATGGAGGTGTAGATGGTTGGAGGATGATGACACCATTGTTTGTTTGTTCTGTTCAGTTTTTATACCACAGCAAATCTATCAAGACCTTTACAAGTGACATGTAAATATGCCTCCTATAATAATAAAAGGGGTTCACTACAATTTAGAATGGATCTTTTGACAGCAGTAATTCATAATCTTTGACCACAGATGGGCTCAAGCTGAAGGAGAGCAGACCAAAATTCAAGGCCTGACAGAAATCCAACTGATCTCTGTGAGCCACATCATTGATCATCATTAATAAGATGCTGAAACCCCCCCCAAAACTATTCATCAAACCACAGCCAACCTGACAAATTTGACCTGATTCTGAAATGAGTGCAGGGCGACTGGTTTTTAGGCTAAAATAAGGACGACTCTGTGTGGTCTGTAAATCCAGTGATATAAGAGATGGAGAGAGAGATGTTCAACCTCACGGCTACACACCTGACCATACTGTTTCAGAAATGAAACACTGTTGTCAGAAAAGTGTGAGATTTTTTGCAGCAGGGTACTTTCAAACGGATCAACACTTGAATTAATGCTGTAAGTTTTTAAAAAGAAAAGGCTGCAAACAAAACTTCAATTGCCATTTATTTTCTTTTTTGTATTCCAGTGGTCATACAACACTTATGAATGGATGAATGGTTTGGTACACAGGATACTGGAGCAAGGAACTGAAAATAGCTTCTCTTTTTCCTTTATTCAGTCATTGCTTTTCAATCAATAGATCAAATGTCAAATCTTGACCTCAAGAATTGACATTGAATATGTCTCTTTTTTAATGTCTTAAACATATCAGGTAACTACAGTGTGTAAAATCTATTCTGAAGTCAATAGTGCCTTTTTCCTACTGGATCAAAAATGGCCTGTGTTAAATACACCGTAAATGCATCCAATTCCAGGATGGTAGAAACTTCCACATGAGAAAGATGTCATATCCAACCTAGTAAATAACTGAGGATGAATACCCTCAGGAAATTGGTTCAGACATGGGAGACATTAATTAAGCTGACCTCCCTGACTTCCATTCTATAGAAAGAAGTCAAATACTAGACCCATCCTCGGGAGATAACGGTCTGATTGAAACCAGATGGATCTTTTGACCTTTCTAGTTAATTATACACTGATGCTGTACATAATTCTCTCACAGATTGGGCCAAGACCTGAAATTGGGTGGTGAGAAAATTAAATTGGGCCACAGAAGCATTCTGGAGATGGTTTTTAAAGGAAAAGTTTTATTTTGTGTTGAATTCTGCCGAATCCTACTGAATTCCCTGCAGTGTAAAGATACTATAGCACAGTTACTGTAGTCTGTGATCACAGCTCAGAAACTAGGCTACAACTTTTGCAGTAAAACCTCTGAATTCATTTGAAAACCATATGTCTCTTGTCTGAGATATGAAAAAAAAAAGAGTTTTGCTTAACCCTTTGTGTTAAATTAGATAAAATATTACATCTGTTGATCATTTCCAACCTCAGGCAAAATGCTGTGCATATTACTCCATATTACCAGTTCATAAAACCTCATATAAACAATACTTTTTAAAGTAATATCCTGTCACTAATGGACATGTGGCTCTCTATAAGGATCTGTCCTTTAAGTGAAAAGCTGTCTTACAAGAGATATAGCCAGTATGGAAGTAGAATGCACAAAACAGGATTAAGAAAATCGGATATGACTTTATGTAAGGCCTATAGGAAATTGTTCACATTCAGGCCCCTCTCTAATAGCAACCTCTTCATGTAAATGTGACGCTGATGTCACTCACATGGCTGAAAAGCACCAGAGTAACCTTTGTGCAAAAGTCACACAGGAAATCTTGATATCTAGCAGAATTTCTATAATTGTAAATTGCCAAGACTGAGCTAAATGTCATCAAAATGATGTTAAATCTGGCCCTGCAAAAACCTGAAGTCACCTTGTGGATTTTTTTTGTATATAAGAGAGATTAAATCTGTGCAGCATTTGAGCAAACAGAAAAAAAATGACTGTGAATGACAACTTTGTTTATAATCTTTCCGTGGACTCACTGTATAATGCAAAGCTTCACATCTCCATAAATTAAGACTTCAGTGGCAAAAAAGTATTAAAATCCATTAGTGATGCAGCCTGTGAGGAAAAAGATAACACCTCGTCATTGATATCATTATATTTCAACCACTTTGGCAGCTGTGCCCTCCACCCCGATTTGCTCACCCAGTGCCACTTGTTTGAGAATACTGCGGCTCTTTCTGGAACAGCCCTGCCAAATAAAGCGAAAACAAATGTACAATAAAAACCAATGTCTGAATGACAGAAAGCTATTAATGGATGAGTGGGCAAAATCACATTAACCATGTCTGAAAATGGTTAACAGGTACATTTCCATAAAAATATCTTTATTGACCCCTTCTGACATGCAAATGTTGAATCTAATTAGTACATGACTGCTGAGGCAACTGTAGTGTTTAAGTTAATATTTGAAGCATATTTCCATAAATTCAGACCACAAAATCACATCTGCATCTTTTTTTTTAAACTTTTACCTCAGTGAAACCACAAAGCTGTTCTTCCACAGAGGCCATCAGTTAGCGGTCAACATTGTAAGGGGAGGTTAAACGCATTTACATCTAATACAAGAATAACTCCCCTGGGTAGTCAGAGGTTAATTTCCTCACTATAGATCACCCGAATAGCAGCTGCTTATGAGGCAAGAGCATTACTCATTTCCTTTCTCGATACAGATTTTCCTCCAGAGAATCCAACTTCATTACTCTCACCATTCAACTGCAAGTCCATAAGCAGGGGATAAACTTTCCATATGTTCCTTGGAATTGATTGCTTTTCCAATTGACCCTTGCAGTTTGATTGCATGCCAATGATGTGTTTTCTATGTCACTGGCTGAAAGGTGCTGAAATTAATGTTAGATGAGTGCATTTACAGTATCAAAAACCCATAGGTCATTGCAATCATGCCAAATCTCCATACTATTTTTTTTACTGAAAATTAATTTCCCCCCAGTTTGATGAGACTTAAAACTTCAAACCAGTTATTGCATGAATGAACTGAACTAAATGGAAAAGATGCATTTTTTTGAAAAAATTCAACAACCATGCAAGAACAAAGATATATCATTTAATATAAAATGAAAGAAAAACAAGATACTGAAAAACAGTTCAGGCAGAAATTCTGGTACAGGTGGCATGAATGAGCAGCAGAGTGAGCAGAGTGTGAGCTGTCAGATTGTAAAGGGCGCTTCATTGAGTTGTTTGAGTATGATTGATGATCATAAAGGTCAACTGATTGATCAGCTGATGAGCTGTCAGATGGTAGGCTGATGGTGTGTGCAACTTAAGTGTTCTGCCTGCAGCTCGTATCTGACTGATTAGAGGCTGTCAGAACTGGGAACAGAGCTTATTTACTTTACTACCAAAGCATCACACACAGCTTTTACTGAAGGTGGAAAAATGTAAATGAGGAAAAAAGCAACAGAAATTGTGTCATCCGAACAAATGGAGCATATACTTTAAGTACCAAGCCAATCAGTAACAAGATGCATTAATACAACTAAGAAAACTTCAGTGCTGCAGTTGTTCAGGTCTGGAGTCTTTAATTTGGATGTTAGGGTTATTGAATGAGTCAGTGTTAATTACATGGAGACTGGGATGTCTTTACTGTGTTCAGCACACTATGATCTTTTTGAGTATATTTATGTATAGGCCTGTATAAAGACGATCAATATACAAATAGAACAAAATGCTTGATCCATAACTGCATTTGGACAAATTTTGTTTAGAAACAGGTGGTGATCTGTTCAGGAAATTTTAGCTACACTAGCAGCATGGCTCTAGGGATGCAGTGGCAGTCTATCATTTAGTCAGCTGGTCCAATTTAATCCTGACTTAGGCTATACAACAACTAAAAGTAAAAAAAATAAAATTAAATGTTCTGGCTTAATTTTTTTTAAAGCTTTTTAAACAATGGACCCTGTGAATTTAATTTGAGCTTTGATTTAAACTTTGGTTTAGTGCATCAGGTACATTTTTGGATGGTTTTATTCATACCTTTCAAATACGAATCTCTGTCTCTCCATTGGGGACTTCAGAACCCTCATTTGTGAACTTGCCTATGGAGAACCTCAATGATCAGTCCTTGGCCCGTAATTATTTTTCTGTTTCATAGGTACAGCATAATTTTTATTTATTTATTTAATTTATTTGTATTTTTTTTCATTTCGCATTTTTTTTTACAGATGACACACAAATCTAACTCTCATTCGATTCCAACAACGTAACACAACTGGTTAAGGTACAGCCTTCCAGATGCCCAACATTCTTCAATTGAACTCAGATAAACAGGAACATAATTCAAGACCTCTCTTATGAGCCTCCAGTATTGCTATCCTGTTGCACCGAAATTGAGTGATGCTGAGAACAAACTTAATTGTGTCAATCAGGTGAAGTCAGCTGTCCAACAGTGCCTTCTGCAGCTACTAACTGTCTAGAGAATTAGATCTTTTTAAGCTCTCCAAACCCTTGAAAATACCTTGAACTAGACTACTCACAAAATCCATAAAATAGACCATACAATGCATATTTTAGCATCCCCAGCAGGTTACCTGTACTTTTTAAAATTGATTTTGAAAGATTTTTGAAGATTACCTTACAGCACTTTTGGGGTTGGCTTCTGATGAATGACTAACCCTCTATGAGTCTAAATGCACCCTGAGATCCTCTGGCAGAGGTTTGTAGGTAATTCCTAGGTCAAGGCTAAAAGTCAGAGGAAGATGAGCCATTGGAGTCAAGGCTTCATGACTCTGGAGTGACCTGTCCAGCAGGCTGTTTCTTCTTCAAAATCTCATAACAACACTTGGTTATTCCTTCATTTTTAAAAAAAATTCTTACTGCATTCAGCCTTTCAGTAATTTTAGTCTCATTTCTTTTTATCACTGTGTTAATTATATATGTATATCCATTATTTATCAGGTAAATTTATATTTTCATGTCTTTTTAGGCCACCACTTTATAGCTTGTGTCCGACAAATGTGCAATATAAAGAAATTTTTCTGATTGTAATTACTATTATTATTACATTTTTATGGTCAAGGTTGGATAAAATATCTCTATTTTATCTTAAGAGCTGTCTAAGCACTAAATGAGTAACTCATTCTCACTGTGGAGGTCAAACATATACATATACATGCTTCAGATCCAACAAGGTAACACTGCCACGAGATTCTGTAGTGGCTCCTATCCTCATTTTCTCTCTAATGCCATTTGTCTCCTTAAGACTCCATCTCTCATCTTCCCCTCCAAACTCTTAAACAGCAGGAAGGAATTCATCCAGCACACTTTTTAAGTGACGGATTGAGAATGTTAAACATTGCACTCACCTTCTTTTCCATCTTTTATCTCGTGGTGATTGACACCGGAAGCTCTCTCTCTTGAGGCTTCATCATGTTGTCTTTTTTTCCTCCTCTTCCTCCTCCTCTTTCTCCTCCTCTCAGTTGCCTTCATTTCTGCTGATTTACACAGAAAGTGTTCCAACGTCCCTGTTTTCTTTACATCATTCCTCCTCCTCCATCTTATTTCTGGTGATTGACACTTGAAAAGCCATAGCTGTTTAAAGAGTTTTTCTCTCCCTACACACTTGAGGGCTCTCTAAAGTAATGAAAATGAATATAATGCCTGTCTTGGTGTGTATGTGTGTGTGTGTGAGAGAGACGTCTATCTGTGAGAGGACTTAAGGAGAAAGAAGATGTAAATTATTTGAGAGCAAGAATCACTCTAAATGACTCCCATTGAAGACTGCTGGAGTGGTTTTGTTCTCATAATAAGGAGGCTGTTGTGAATCATGGGTACATGATGAGGTCTTGGTAATATGAAATGAAGAGAGGCTGGTACCAAATGTTTTCATTTAAAACTCAGCAGGAATTTCAAATAGGAGTGGAGAAAGAATGCAGCAAGATATACAAATAAATGCTGAAAAGTCTGGGTCTATTTCTTTTATTTTTCTTTTCTTATTCTCACAGGTAACGGAATAAACAAGCATCTCTTTACTACCCACTGTTTTCTCTATTTGTAATACGTCCTTCAGAGGGAAAGACAGATTTTACTTGCTACCTGTCTCTCCATCTGTGTTTCCATTACATTCTAATCTTTATCCATCTTTGACCCTGTCAGTTTCTATTTTTATCTACAAAAGAACAAAGAAAAATGACAAGAGGTACTTTCATTAAAGAAAGAATCAACACGTCTCTGAGCAGTCATCTGAAAATCCCCATTACAGGTTTTCCAGCTTGCTGAGTTTGAGGGATGAGATAACTGTGCAACTGGCAGATGGCAAGTTTTTTTTTTTATCACGTGTATCTCATCTTGGGCTTGTCACTGTTTTTGTGATATCATTGTCCCAGCAGTCTGCAGCATAATATCTATGACCATCTCTAACCTTATGCTGCCATGTCAGGCTGCTACTTGACATTTACATCCTAATGTATCAGTCAATTGACTGTCCAGTGTCTCTAAGAGTTATGTCCACATTGGATGATTCAGCACCTCTCAGTTTATGTTCAGTGCCAGCATTTTCCTAAACACAAGGTAACTTGCTTTACATGTTGTGATCCAGATTATCACCATAAATACAATTTTTTTTAAATGTACCTTGAGGAACTGGTTATTAAACTGTATTTCAGTTTCATATTTTAAAATGTAACATGTATTATCATTGCTATAGCTTAATTTTACTATGGCTAGTCTGGTCTACTCTGTATACATGACATTATTATTTGTTGCTCTCTCAAGTGAATGAAAGAGGCCAGAACCCAACTGAGAGCTGATATCTTTTGTTTAAATTTGAAATTCAACGTACTACAGATTAACAGTATGAAGCTTTAACATATTTGTTAAATACATCCCCAAAAGTATCTCTTTGGTAACATTATGACCCATGGTTGATTTGTGCTAGTTGCCAACATATAAAATATAGGCCAGTAAAAATAAGACATTCATTTCTTATGTGTAAAAGTATTTGAGAGTTTTACATTTTACAAAGTTTGGTACCAAACATTATGTAAATTATGGTGTTTTGTAAGTTATAATGCTAGTAGTCATTCTAACTGAAGAGTCACTATCAGCTAAAAGAGCTGACTCTCACTGTTAAGGTGAACCAAAGCTTAATACACAGCCAGAAATTCAACATGAATGTAACATGTCAAGCAACAATCTCTAAGGGTTGTGTAATAGTCATTAAATGTAAATCAATAGGATTGTGTACATGAGCACAAAATGTATTTGTGTTTGCACTTTATACATGTATGTATTTTTTGGCTGATAGCAAAGAGATTCCAAAGAGAATACTGTCTACACAAATCATATCAATGAAAGGACTGACTTTTTCATTCAAGCATGTTACTGGCATGAAATCAAGTTCACTAAAACATATTGACTTCATGTCCGTGTATATAAACCTTACAGAATCATTTTGTAATCATTTAATAAAATGCCTAGAGACTGTTAAACATGTATTGAAAACAAACAAACTTAATTATACAGTTCTTGTGTTTGTCTGTATTACTGACATGAATTATTCAGCCAGTACACACCAACATTTAACACAGCAACTTTAATTGGACATCAGTGCAAGTGTATCCCGATCCAAATTAAAAAGTAGTTACAAACAATATCTGTTGTCCAGTATAAGGGCTTTCTTTTTTCAGTCATTAATCCAAACTGGCATCTGAAAGTAGTTTACAACCACTGCATTTGTGTTATTTCTACCTCCTACAACTTGAAGAATGTGCTACACACTTATAATGCACTGCACAGTTACACACCTCTACCTTATTTCCATGTGGTGCAAGAATTATTGAGTTGTTACTGTGCTTTAGTTTTTACAAAGGAAATGATTTGATATTTTGCATAACTCTCAGATTTGAGGACAGTTGCTTCCCTGATTATAAGGAACACAGAGACATGGACAATTACAATGGACAGAATCAAACACAACTCTAAACTTGAACTTTCTGTGGACTACAGTTAACATTCTTTAGTTTGTAATCACAATACCACGTATTATACATGAGACACATGTTAATGAAAGTGCAAAATTATCCTCTCATTCCTAGTCTCCCTCAAATAACTTGTCAGTTTTATATTTCACTCTGACAAATGAAAATCTTTACAATCACAATCTCTATCTAACAAAACAAATGCAAGATTTTAATCACCAACCACAGTGAAAAAGGGTAAGTAAGTACAGTATAAATGTCAACGGCTAATTACACAGTCTGCCTTTGGTAAACAAACATTGGTAAACAAAAGCTGTACTGTGATTCCATTTTCCCATATCCTCACACTGTAATCAGTGAGATCCGTAATAATGTAAATAACAAAGAAATAATCAATGATTGCTCCTTACTCCCTTCACTATTGCATTTGGGGGGGAAATGGTTTTCTTTTCTTTACAAAATGGTCAGTATTTAATCATGACAACTTCAGTGCTTGTGAGTGAAAAACAAACATGTCTGCCTTCAGGGCTACTACAACTTCAGATAACTCCTTTAACTCTAGTCCTTAAATTCTGTCAAGAGAGCTTCATACACTGATCTTTCATCTAGCGCTACAATTTTAAATTATTTATTAAAACAGATACAGAGCTTTAAAGACATGCACTATGTTTGTCTGTCGATGACTGCTGAAAAACATATCTATTGTTTACATGTCAAAAAAAGGTGTCAGTATCTTTAAAAATCATTTAATTAATTTTTACGTGGGCCAATTAAAACTTATAATCAACAGTAGTCTGCCGCTAAAACCACATATTGTGTAAAGTAAATAATTTCTGCAAAGACTTGACTCATTATTGCAGCAATCCAAATATAAACTTCTATACACAGGTGATAATACAGTCTTGTTGAAAGTTATACCCAATGTAGATTTATTCAACCTAAATTTGACCTAATCAGTTATCCTAATGTTGGGTTTCCATAAAAATCGACAGCATCATTTGGACTCATTTATGGGATCAAATTTACTGTAATCACATCTCACCCTCAGTGGCTCCAGGCAAAAGCAACAGAGTAGCAGCTAAATCAAGGTCAGTAGAAAATTCTGTGTTAAATTAAGGTCAGAAAGAGGACATTTTTATATTCAATCTACTCTCTGTTATTCACAGTTAGGAAACACTCTGCTCATTTCCATATAGTAAAAGTGCTAGGTTTGCATTCTGAGGTGCTCTGGTAACAATAGGGGTAATTTTTCATTTCCATGCCATCTCCATATGATTATCATAACCTACATCTACCATGTCAGAGTCATTGAGAAGGAAGTCAATAAAAAGCAAAACCTGCATCTGTGAAGCTGTAGCAAGTCTCCAGCCTGGCTCTGTTAAAAGAGGTTACTTATGATAACTGATTGTCCATCAATTGCCTTTAAATATTTTATTTACGTATGAAAAGACCTTATCCATTCAGAACCATCTATGAGAATGTTGGTGAAACCCATTTACTGATAAATGGCGAGTGTATTCATGGACAGTATTTATCCTGAAGTAACATGAAAGCACCACCTCAGAAATGCCATGTTATACAATGAAGATCATCACTCACCTCCATCATCTCCTGGACCAAAGTGGCACTGAAGCAAGTGAAATAGAGGAGGTGCAGTCATGCAGAAATTGAGGCGATACTTGCTGCAGTTGAAAAAACAAATAACCAAGTATTGCTTTAGAGAAACAAAGGTAATGCAGCCTCAGTCAAAAGTGAATTCAAAGGAGATGAAAGGCCTAGGTTCCTCCTATAACAGTTTTTGGCAACACATTTGACCCTTTTCCACCAAACAGCAATGACAGCATTTTTTGGTTGGCCCTGTTTGTAGCTGTGCACAGAAGAGTACTCTGTGGTTCTTTGAGTCAGTGTCACTGATCATGTACAGTAACAGTCACTAAATTTCACACGAAAGGCTAAACACTAGTCTATTTGTATGGCATTGTGAAACATGCCAATGTGCCCACAATGTGACACCTAACAGGATGATAGGAACAACAGTCAGTCCTGTCAGACAGGAGTCATCTAGGTGATGCCAATACTGATGTGAATAGCCTGATATAAGACGAAAGTGTGATATATAATTAATACTCTGGGTTGGAGGACCTTGGCTGGTGAGCAAATGTCAATGCATACTGATAAAATAAACAAAAAACCTCTGATCACAGTGTAAAATGAAAAGATTTTTTTTTAAAAAATTCAATAAGTGAAATGGCATCTTCTTTTGTTAAAATTCTGTCATACTCAAACCACCTAATATCCATGCTTCATTACAGAGGGCATATTTCATCTTTGTTTGGACACACAGTATTCTAAACGTACTGAAAGCATCTGACGTGGGTGTAATCGCATTGTTTTAAAATTAAATCTGCACCAATAGCTTTAAGAAGCACAGCCCTAACTACCTAGATGCTTTCACTCTGACCTTATTTTGATTTTGGGTTGTCGAATCATAAAGAATATGTGTTAAAAGCTGATTTTTTTTTGAGTCACAGAAATAATGCTGTTTTTTTAATTAATCTGAGACATGACCAGAGATTTGCCAAATGTGGTGAAAACTAGCAAGGACATTTGAGACGGGACCAGGGCTAAATCTAAACAACAAAGAGCTAACACTAATTAACTAATACTAGGACTGGGAAAAATCAATCTTCTCCATATCGATTTGAGTTAGATTTCATATCTCCTCCATAAGACACATGTGATACACATTATATTAGAGATACTTCTTCTGCCACAACAATATGACCCCACTGTTGCTTTGTGGGTGCTCAAAGTTTCCATCACAGACTCATAGACCATGTAAAGGCTTAGAGGTCACATAGTGTTGTGCGTTTTTTCTCAGATGTGGTTGAAAAATCAGAACCTCACAGGTGTTTTGTAAAGGCTGTGTGAGCTCAAGGTAATAATCTACAACCTTCTTTGTCTGTCTTCTCAACCACACAAACCTTTAAATCTTGGAATGTGTTCAGTTTGTTTTCTGCTCTTGTTAAATGGGATTCTATAATCCAAACGCTTTAAATGTTTGCTCTTTAGAATGTATTTTTGAGCTTTTCTGTTATTAATGTAGTATCACTCTATTTGTTGTGCCAACAAACAGTTAAAAAAAATGCATATTTTTCTTAAGTGTCAGTTTGTCAGTTACAAACTGTCCTTGCCATAGTCCTTTGTAACTTCATTATCTGACTGTGCTGCCATTTTATTTGACATTATTCTCTCAGTCTGTCTTTATTTTCACATTATCAATTCTTTTGTTGGAAGGAGTCTTCTTTTGTTTTGGCCTTACTCATAAGTAGTTAAGGACTTATCAATCCCACCAAGGTCATTTTCAGTGAACACAAAAACTACAGTGGCTGTTGCTAGGAGCATTTAATGTTTGTCTGAAAAATCAAAAGAAATTTCAAGGTTTCAAAAATGTTATTTCCTGCAAGTCCTACAATAAATCTGTCCAATCCAATTAGCCATGCTTGTTTCTGTGGCTGTTGCTCTATTACTATTTTTATCAGATGTGGCTCATTAGCATGCAAGTCAGTACACTAAAGTTTACATTCCACCTCTATGAAAAAAAATCTAAAAATAAGAACCTTTTTGCAGGACTTTTGCATTAAACTACTTAAGGTGTACCAGATGAACTGGCAACTAAATTATGGTCAGGACTAGGGAAAGACTATCAATAGGTTAAACACCTCAACCTGGTTAAACCTGGTTATAGTGAGCATTAGGTAATATAAAGACATAGACATGGTTAGGTAAAGATAATGGCTACAGTAAATAGAAACATAAATGTCTATATTGGGAGGTGCCTTCTCTAAGAGCTGCTATACTACATGCTTACTCACCCACCTGACCTTCATGCCCCTTGCTTTTTATCTCCATCCATAAAGGGCACACGGTGTCTTGCGTTGGCTCTGATCATTGACATTTGACATAAATTGGTAGGTGCAGAATCATCCATCCATCGTGTATGCACTTCCAAGCCATACCAGGCCTTTTTCTCTTGCTGCAGTGAGCATTTCCATCACCCACACAATGTCAACAGTAATGGCAAACTTATGGTGTTTCAATCCAAGCCTGAGTGTTTGATAGAAAGTTTGTACCTCCATCAAACCTCCAGTCACCTTTAAGTAAAATAAATTGAATACCTTTGTCCCTTTAAAAGACTTTTTAAAACTTGTAATGTGACTGTAAGCAAAGTCTAGCATCTAATCAGTTTCTGTTGCTGTTATATGTCCTGTAAGAAGCTGTAAATAGTATTAAAAAGGCTGAAAACTAATTGTATTTGCTCTGAAGCTAGAAGTCTATCTGCATCTCTTTCCTCCTGTCTCCTACTGTGCTCACTTTCACATTTCAGCCTCAATTCCTCCCGAATCCCTTTCAACATCATTTCTCTTCACTTTGGTATCAAAGCTAACAATGACAGTTAATTTGTCTCAGCAGTAGAATAGGTTGCGCTCACCATTGGTCTCTCTGTAGCCGTGCTCTCACTCTCTGAGCAGATATGTGGCTGCACAGTGAGAGACTACAAGATGAAATCAGCATAAGAGCGGACCTGCCAAGTTCACAGGCTTATTGTTTCGTTACAGGACAGATGAGACAGACGGAGATATGGGAAGAAAGAGATAGAGACGCAGACACTGAGCCAAAACGTAGAGAGGGAAGGATACAGACCAGTGGTGATAGGGACAGTTGGGACAGCTGGCCACTGGGACTAATTAAACTGCCATTGTTGGCTTTGATAGAACAGGAAGAAGAATGAAACTGAGGAACTGGAGTTTGCAAAGTGAGTTACACTGCAGGATGGGTTCACTCATTTTTAGAAGTCCTCCATCCTCAGTCTATCCTGTTTTATTAGTACCATGGTAGCCATTACAGAACACTACCTTTACTTTTATTCAAAAGAAACACCAGGTAAGATATTCTTAATCTTATCGGTGTAAGGGCTTTTTCGGGGCAGGTTTTTCTTTAACAGGAGAAGTTGTGATATTTCATTATTACAACAATATCTCTTTGATTTTTGACCATCTTGACCCCAGTAATATCAGGGTACAGAAGATCAGATCAAATACAGTTGTTCTGCACACATGAACAGTGCTTAGCTTGTTGAATTTCCTGTGCCCTAAAGGAGGTTCTGTACTATATTGTGGTAAAAAATATATACATATTGAGAAATAAATACTTTTTAATGAAGAATCTGATTATTATACAGTGTAATATATTGGTATAGTACCGACCTGATGTTGTCTTATTCACCTATCAGATTTGTTTTGGAATAAGGAAATTTTCACTTACTTTAGTCTTTCACTGTAACAACTTGCATTGTGACTGAAGTACCCTATTTTACATTTAATAAGCAATTTACACAATATTAATGTTAATTCAGCTCAGCTCAGCATATACATTAAGTTCATTTTAATACACTCGTCTCACACACTGGTACATGTTTGCTTTATATTTTCGTAAAAAGTGCCCCATGGAGAAAAGTGCACCAGCCACCAGTGGATAACAGGTGGACAAAACATGTCTTTTACTGTGAAATTCCATTATTTTTAAATACTTTCATTTCAGCATTTTATTCACACTCAGCATTCCAGGGAGCTATTTTACTCACCACCTAGTGACTTTTAATTTCCTATAAAGTAAGGTGCCGTAGGAATGCTGCAGGTACTTTATATTACTTTAATATTACAGCTCCCAAACTAGCTTTTACATTGAACCTTCTGGAAGAGTCAGAACACCGTATGGTATTGATGCCCAATGATCTCTTATCAATAAAATTTAACTAGTGTCAAACCCAAGCATAATATTTTTTTTTCTGAAGCAACTAAATGGTTGCCTAGCAGCCAAGCAGAAGACAGAATTAGTTTGGGAAAATAATCAAAGTTTCTAGACCCAACATTAAAGCTAATACTGCTAGGAGGTGAAAACTTATAGATAACATGAACTGCTACAACAATCTGCACTGTGTTATGTTACAGTCAGTGCTGGAAACAAATCATTAATACCTTTGAAAGAGCAGATAATTATTGTTTGGTACAGAAAACAAAAACAGTCAGCTAAACTCACAATATTATTTCCACTGCTGTAGATAATTCTGACATCATGGCAACCTGCTTGTACGCTGTAATTTACAATGCAGAGGATATGACTAATCCTTAAGAGACATTACTAATTGAGACATTTTGTTGTGTGTTCTATTGATTCCTTTATCTCATTAAAGACATAAAAAAGTCATTGTTTGTGTTATCATATGGTCACAGACTGTTAACCCACATGCGATTTAAATAATTACGGTGTAATGGCTTACACCATATCTCATTATTTTACACAATCTCCCAATTAGAAAGCCAAAGATTGGGGAGACAGGCTAAATTAACACCAGTAATCCCATTGGAATACTGGGATTAAACCAAGGAGAAATTATTATTTCTATTAATGAGTCTATAACAAGGTCAGTGACTGGATAACTGGATAAGGGTGGAGGGAAAATGTGTGTGAGTGTGTGTGTGTGAGTGTGTGTGTGTGTATGAGAATGAGAAATATAGAAAGAGGTAAAATATCAGGCAGAGTTTTACAGGCTTCACTGTTAACAGGTGATTTAATCTTGTGAGTAATTCGCTGCACTAAATTGATACAACCTGCCCCAGGTCAGATCACTGTGTTCAGTAATAGAGATCTGAAGAATGCTGCGGTGTCTCTGAGGAACCAGGACTCTTGAATACGATCTCTAAAAAGACAATGAACACATAAAACATAGTCTGATGACGTCCTTTTTATTGTTGCAGATAAAAAATATCTGAAAACCTTCACAGATGAGGAGATATATTAAAAATATATTCTCTCACTTTTAGTCATGTTTGCTGACTTCCTCCCTCCTTCTCTGCCTGGTGTTACACTGGAAGTAACTGACAGTTGAACAAAATGAAACAGACCTTTACCGTTGATAAAGTGTCAGTTTCCTGATTTTTAACATCGTTGGAAACATTTGGCATCAGTGCTAAACTTAAAAAAATACATAACAAATAGAAAATATTGTTGATTTTATACCTTTTATGTGGACATGTTACTTTAAGTTTAACCCTTACAGACCTAAGCAAATTTGACTTTAACGATTTATTTTGTAATTCTAAAACCTTTTTCAGCATCAAGTGTCACACATCATTTTATTCAGGAGAACTTTCAGTTTCATCCTTGACCATTTTTAACTAATAATTTTGTATTTGCTTTGTTTATGAATGGATTAACTTAACCTTATAACTAACTCTGGGCAATTTACTGCCATTTTTTATCACATTATCCCAAGCAAACAAGACATATGTGATATCACTGAAGAGCAAAGAAAATGTGGTTTACATGACTTTGTAAAGCATGTTGATTGCATGAGTGATTCAAATATTATTAAAATGATAGAAATTTTTAGCTGCCTGTGGCTGTTTAGGTCTTTGAGGGTTAAACCTTTCTTTTCAATGTTCAACCGTTAAATATTTAATACTATTAAGTACCTCTTTCAGCAGGGGGACTCATGATTCAAAAATTCCAAGGGAGGCCCTAGAACTATTGTTATCAATATTATGATAAGTGAAACCAACTTAGGTGTCTAATATTTAAATATATTCCATTTCAAATGTTCACCTTAGTACATTTTTTTTAAATTTAATACAAAAGAAAATAAAAAAATTAATTAAATAAGATGAAATTGTAACATATAGTTGTTTACTTTTATCAATAATTAGCATTATCTACTACACTAATGCTGTCTAGCCCTATTTTTTTGCTCATCCTCATTTTTCTTCCTTTATCATATTCATTGCAACTTTTCCATTGATTGTTTAAGGAGAAGGATTTGCACTCACTGCATTTGCCTTCTCTTGAAACACTGCTGTAGAGTAAAGTTGGTCAGCACTCAGGGGCCTTTAACTGTTGGTTGCCCCAAGCAGCTGCCTGCCCTGCCTGTTAACAAGCTGCACTTTTGTTAACCAGAGTATTTGCTTTGTAATATAGTATTTTGTATGCTAAGAAGGCACCTACATATAAATGCATTCAAATCATGGATAGAATTAACTTTCTGATACATTGTCAAACTGTAGCACTGCATCATTGAGTTTATTTACTGTAACTTGCCTTAGTCTGGTTCCCTGGTTACAAACAATGCCTCCTCTTTCTGTTCTCTTGAGTGAAATTCCCTGTTTTCATCTGAGCAGGATGGGAGAATATGTTTTTTCAAACTCCTATTAGAATGTGGGTTGTAGATTTTATAGGAAACCACAAATATTTGTACACTCACTTGAGGAGTTTTTCAGCACACGAAAAAGAAATTGTTACAAATTGCAATTAGGTGTTAAATACATAATTATAGATAATTACTACAGTCACACTGCCATGTGGTTAGCTTTGAACAAAAGAACTAGTTTACATAAAATATATAATGGCTACAAAATCTATAAATTCGTTGTTCAAGTATCTCATGCAACACTATGAAATGATCAAATAATGAACAACCCAGGGCCATTATTATCACTTGTCTCTCATACACAATCTTACACATTCACACACACACAGCTATAATGAGGACGGGAGCAGCAGTGATTTGTTTCAGTGTTGATTTCTCATTAATATCTCAGTGGTTAAACTGAAACATTGACTTTTGATGTGTGAGTCTGGGAGTCAACGTGTAAATGTGTGTGTGAGCAGCCATGATGTTAAATTTGTCTGGACTACATAAGTTTCTATTACTGTGAATGAGAAAATGAGTGGACAAGAAAGTGTTTTAAGGTACATGACTGCAGAGTACGAGGTTGTGACAGGTTTAACCCAGCAGTGTTTCCTACAGCTGAACGAAGACAAACTCAAACCACAGGCTAAACACAGGTGAACTTTTTTTTACCATCATTGTTATTATTTGCTGTAGTGTGTGAAGTTTGCATCAATCTCCACTTGCAATAGCCAGCATCATTAAGATACAACATAAAATAGGGTTTTAATTTTTACAGAGATGGATTTTACATAATTTCAAAGAGTTTTCCATTGTAAGTAAACAGAAACCAGTGATTTGAGAAGCACATTTCAAGGATAAATCTTGTGATCATATTTTATTTCTGGTATCGTCGACACATCTCAACAGAGGATCAATTTATGTGTGTGTCAGTCTTTCTCTTATTTTTTTCTGACTTGGCCAGTCTGTTGGTGGCTCTGGAAGCACCTTAATCAATACTTAGCACACAAGTCTTCAAAATTGGGATACAAATATATACATTTATTTTTTTGAAAAGTAATTCAGTACCTTTCAGTTACTTCAAAAACAGCTGGAATCTGTCAATAGTAAATAGAATATTTGATGGGACCATTTTCAGATTTCTAATCAGGCATTGACTGCACCAAGACAGTTTACATTAAGAATAACTCAAAATAACCACAGTGACCATGTCCATGCATAAAGGGAGCATATCAGTGAGAGAAACTGTGTTGTTTATCAGCTTTGGATGCAAATAAATGCTTGTAGAAGGATCAGTTGGGCTTTTCATGGGATTGCTGACAAGAATAAAAGTAAGAAAAATCAGCAAACTCATCCCTCAAAAGTTTGAAAAAAGCAAGCAGTTATTAAACTTAATGTTCTTTTTTATTTAAGGATGTAAGGAACAGATATGGTTCTTATATATAATATATTTAATAAGTAATAACTCTTGCATACATTTGAACTGGGCACCTTTAGGTGTATGACAGTTGAATAATAATAAAAGGAAATCAATTCTTAACATTACTATTTAAAGAAACCTATTCACACAATATAAAAGAACAAGTATTACTACCTTCATGCACATTGGCAAAATGATGTGTTGATTGTTTAGCTCCTGAGCCTTAAACAGATGTGGTTGCCTACCTGGTGATTCAAAGCACCAACACTTTATACACCGCTTTATAACGCTTTATAACGCTTTAACACCTTGGCATACTGCTCCTATTTTGTTGCTCACAGTAGAGTGAATGAAAACTCTAAACGTGTGTTAAAGGTTAACAAAGCATCAACATATGAAATTACAGAGTGAAATATTACCTTTTAAAGCTGACATTTTAAACCGCATACTTAAAGTCAATAGCCATTATCACTCCATTATGAGGTGTGACATTCAGCCTCCTTATTAGCCTTTTTCTCTGACGGAGGATTTGATTTTGTGTTAGTAGTTGCTAGTCATTGAAGTATGCAGACACTCAGGTGTGCACCTGAGACATTGGTAAGTAGACACACTACTTTAATACAAAGGCAATTTGTTAAGTTAGTTATAAACCATTAAGTGTACTGATATTTGAAATGGATATATAAGGGAAATTTTGTTTTATTTCTCTGAAACACAAATGTGAATGTGTTTGATGATCTGACATTTCCTGAAAATTAAATTTCTTGTAGAAATGGTTTCTATGGGCCGCCGTTTAGCTCAATCGGGAGCGCAGGCGGCCCATGTACGGCAGGCTCAGTCCTCCACGCAGCGGTCGCGAGTTCGACTCCGGCTCCGACCATTTGCTGCAT
>JAQMCX010000017.1:8950220-8964998 GCA_029814765.1 Acanthurus leucopareius | reverse complement strand
AATGAGTGATTAAAACTGCCCAAAACATCATTGGTACCCATCTACCAAGCATCAGTGATATCGGGGAGGTGAGGTGCTTGCACAGAGCCAGGAGGATACTAAAAGACAACACCCACCACAGCCACAGCCTGTTCACTCTGCTGCCATCAGGCAAAAGATACAGAAGTATCCGCTGCTGTACCACCAGACTACAGAGCAAAAATTTGAAAATCTGTAAATTTACAGAGTCTCAATATACAGTACATGAAATATTGGATACTAGTGGTGCTATCTACTCCCTCAGGTGGAGATAGTAGTTTTAGATAATTAAAAAAAAAATTTAAAATCCAATACCTTAAATTGCTGCTTTCTGTACCCTATACTTTCCTTATAATGGATTATAGAAACCTATTAAGTTAAAAAATATAGTTTTTTATTTCAAACTGATAAACCAGATATAATTGTTTTTGGTTATTATTATTTTTTTATGCATCAACATTATTGTCAGTGAGATTAATGTTCTAATAAAACCCCTTAAAACCCCTAATAGTCTTTATTTGTTGTCTGGGCATGGAGTGGAGCTTTTCAGTAGACAAGGAAATTTATCCCAGTGAAGGTGACTTTGAGGTTTGAGAACATGTGTAACTCAAACTGCAAATCTCCACCACCTACTTTATCTTTCCAGTGGGTCAGGAGGAAAAATCTAGGTCCTAATCTGGAGAAGGATTTTTCACGAATATTATTTGTGCAAGTTTTTCCAACACAATGTTCTTTACTGTTTTCTTAAAGTGCATGAATATTAATTTTATGCCCCCTTCCTACACTCATAGACAGACACATGTGTGAGTTTCCTGCAGGTGGACATGCGTCAGCAGGCTCTCTGCTCCACAAACAGACAGACAGACAGACAGATCCAGCTGTTTGGCTTCTATCAGAGAGTCAGAAGCAGCAGTGCTGCCAGCCGGAGTTGAATTGATTGAAGCATTCAACTAGAAAATAGTAAAGAACCATTTCATCCTCCTCATACACTCGCACATAAACACACACAGAGTGCATCCAGTGTATCGGGGTTTGACTCGGCAGGGAAGCAAACACCTACAGTATCTGCACTGCAGGAAATGTCTTTTAATCAAAAGAGTTGTTGAACACTTACACACTATCAGGCCCTGACCTGGGGGAATGTAGCTGGTGATTGTGTGTTAGAAATATGTGTGAGTGTGAGTGTGTATATGTGTGTCAAGGTATCTGTCAGTGTGACAGATGGTGATATGTTGCTTTGAAAATTATTGTTTACCCCTTTTTTTGTTTGCACACCTGTCAGCACATTGTAACCAAAAGGACAGTGAGCCTCTGTCAGCTTCTAGCTTTTACACAAAGTTTTTTAGCATTCAAAAATGTGAAACAGAAAACTTTTACCAAACTCTTCTGTGGCAGAGAATTCAGATTGAGTCTTCTTTTTATTTTTTTAACTATAAATAGGGATAATATATTGAGAATCTTTCAATTTTAAGATTTAAATGGATGTGTATTTAGAAAATATTAACATACTGTCATGATATATGAGTATATTGTGTGTATATATACACACACACACACACACACACATATATATATATATATATATAAAAGAATTTTTAACAGGTTTTTTTAAGTTAAAACAGTGGGGTTAAGTTGAGATTGGATCTGCCTTTAAAACAGTAACACATTATTGAGGTGTGGATCCTATATACATTTATATACATATGTATGTGTGTGTGTATATATATATATATATCATGTATATAGTATGTAGGGGTCACTTAATATAAATGTGGCAGAGCACAGAATAAAATTGTTTAAATATGGATCCTAAGGGGTTAACTGACTATCTTATAGTCCCTTTTCAGCCCCTTTTCTAGTACTGCAATGGAACAGTCAAGGTTATTTAATTCAATATAATCATGCATACACTAACAACATAATCTGTAGATAGTATTTTGAAATTTAGCTCCATGTCATTTATGTTCTTGGGATAATTAGCAGTTAACTTCAATATTGTTATCATCATAATCCCACAGAATGTAAATGTATTGATAAAAATGAGTTAGTAAAAACCAAAAAATAGTTAGTGATATTTAAAACCTTTTTTCTGCGACCTAGAGAGAGTGTCATACCTATTTACAACTGTGTAAAAGTATAAAACACTGTTAAAAGCCAGAAAGAAAAACAAGAAAGGTATTTGTGCTCTTTGCATTTCCTGTACGAGTGTTACATTAATCAGCCTAGAGAACCATTACTAAAGTAAGATAAACTGACATTTTTAGGTCATCAAAATGCTCCAACTAATACAGAAATTCTTATGAATGCAACTTATCTTATGAGCTGCACACTACCTCAAGGCATGAGACCTGTTTGCAGATAAAAGGAGCTTTTGATCACCTCCCCTGCCTGAAAGGGTTCTGTAGTGTGACACCCTGTCAGTGCACTGGTTTATGCAAACTGCAGGGAAAACACTAATTTCTGTTTTCCATTCGAATACCTATGCCATGGAAATGATGCTTGTTTATGTTCTGAAAGGTGTTTGGATAAATGATGGTGATTTGTTAATTTTCCATTTTCTCTGTCAGTGGTAGCAGAGTTATTGCTGCTGTGACTCAACATTGCTGAGTGGCTATGAATAAATATTGCCCATGTACATTATATTATAAGCCAACCAAGTTCTGTTTTTGTAGGCCCACACACGCCTACACATGCAAAAACTCTGTCTCCTGTTGGTGCTTTGCTATTTTAAACAACATTAATTTCCTTCTCATTTAGAGGATAATCATGCTTCACAGCAGCAGTTACCATGTGGTAATAACAAGGTGCTGTTTTCAGAGAATCAGGCTTTGAGCATGAGCATATGCACACAGAGGCAAATTTAACTTCATTGATAGAAGTGTGTACATGCAGAAATAGTTTTGCTTTAACTGAGGAATTGTGGTTGCACACTTATGCACACACGAAGGTACAAATTAACTTGATGAGTCTGAAATGCACTGGGAGCAAAATTTCATTAAATGAAATGTTTAGTTATCCATATCACACAGAAAACTACTTTTTTAACGAGAAAACTACACTTTAATACAAGCCAATATTCTGCATGCAGGCAGTGCAGATGAATGATTAGGATAGCTGAAAAAACAGACACAAACACTTACTTCTGGAGTTTTTCTTCCCGTAGCCTCTCTTTTCTTTATTACCGGCTCATTGACTTCACAACTCCCATTGATTTATAGCTGCACACTTATGCACCCTTGCACCCCGTTTGTGTGTGTGTCTGCAGAAACGTATGTGTGTTTCCTTTCTGTTTGGGTTCTCATACTCATGTAATGATGCAGAGAAAGAGAGAGATCAATAAAGTAGAGAAATGCTGTTAGGACAGTTTAAAGTGTTTTACATAAAAGGAGCAATAGCTCCAACTCCACTGAGAGAGAGTAGGACAATGTTTCATCACAGCACTGCCACTGACCTGGTGTGATGCAGATCTCTGTGTTTTTACAGTATGTTCACACCTTTAATCCAAGTATAGGTAGCAACACCACAGTTTAAAATACTCCAGTAAGATAAAGTGTATGTGCAACCAACTAAAGCATAGGAAACAGATGTGTTATCATCTACATTTACCTAAAGGTCCTGTGTGTAATATTAAGTGGAATCTGTTTGTAGGACATGGCAGAAATAGAATATAAATTTCATATCTAAAAAATACAAATTCTTGTGTTTTCATTACCTTGGATTATGTCTTAGTTAAGTTCTGCAAAAATCTGTGTTAAGTTTTTGGTCATTGTCCTGAAGTTTAATTTTTGTTTTTGTAAAATATTGGATAATTAATATGGCTTTTTATTGGGCTTCAGTGCTTGAAAGTGGCACTATGTTTCCACTGTACATTATTGATTGTAAACATGGAACAACAGCTAAAGTTAAAGTTTTGGCTGGGACTTCTGTTTTTCTTCCCCAGAAAAATGTTTGGTCTCTAGTTCATAGCTGTAGACACAAGTTGCAGGTTTATTGTAAATGTGCACATACCAGTAGTCACAAAAACACATCTAACTCAGGTGCTGATGGTGATTTCCTGATGTGATTTGAAATATTTACTCATGACGGCTGTTGCTTGCTTGTACCTGCAACTTGCAGAAATGTCTGACTGCACTCCCTAATTCCTCTAAATACAGCCAAGTGTCTACTTTTATTGCATGTGGAGAGATCTCAAGCTAGATAGGCCTGCACTGCCTGGTTACAGTTGCGAAGGTATGAGCAGTCAATGGCTGTTTGGAGGAGGGGTCAGCCATACTGCAGTAATGTCATATGGGGAGAATGTAGATACCTGCTTTCTACAACAAGATGTTTACATTGACTTTTGAGTGGTAGATACAGGAACTAATATGACTTCAATTTATCTCTGCTATCAATCATCCTACTACAAAGTGAAGTAAAATTTCACATTTAAGTGTTGATTCTGTGAACAAAAGTACTTTCTAACTTTGGTCTCAACCACTCACTGAAGTGTGTGAGAACAAGCACAAATGATCCCCACCATACTTCATGACAGCTTCATATTTAAGACTTTAAATTTGTTGTTGCTTTGAGCTGTCAAGTGTTTCTGACAGTTGCTCCCATGTGACATGATTCGACCCTCTGAAAGCTGTCAGCTGTGTCCTCTCTTAAACAAGCTGCCTGCCAACGAATCAATTAATGCCCCTTACGAAGATATTAATTAAGTCTCAAGCACAGGATATCCATGTCAGAGTCAGATCTGCTGATAACTGCTCTGTGTGAGTTCAAAAAAATGTCACATCAAATCTTTAACTGACTTATTATTTGTGATATTATCATGAAATTCCAGTCTCTGCTATGGGCTAACCAAGACATTAAACCTTTGTGTGTATTAATTGTAAGGCTTACACAATAACATAATACATATTTTATTTCATTCTCTCTCTTTTCTTGTTCTTTTAATGAAGTCTATTGTTGCAGTCTAATTCCAGAGGCTTTCTTTCATCTTTTCAGCATCTTTGAGCTTTTTGTAGCAATTTATATACTTTAATTCCCTTCAATTTTAAATCATGTCCTTTGTGAATGAGCTATGTAGGAAAATTTGTTGTGTCACTGGAAATAATGAAAAGGGAAAGTGTTACTTGTGTAGAGTAAAGACGATTTTGGGAGGTGAGTCATTGGGGGTCATGTTGCATTCTGTCATACTCACCTGCAAAATGACTTCTCCTTGTAAGAGACAATGGAAACAAAAACACTGGGGGGTACACTAATAATATCTTCAGCAGTGCAATGGCAATATTCTACAGGCTGGGATGCTGTCAAGGGTATAAATCTTGACATTTTCCAACAATGACACCTGGGGTTAACTCACTGCAGCAGGAAGCTAATGCTCTGCTATTTGTTAAAAGTCTAACTTTCTGATGAACTTCACCCACACTGTGCAGGAGGGACACACTTCAGTTGACAGATAATGTCTGAGGATCATGGATCTCCCAGCGCCTTGCTATTTATAGAACGCTTGTTTAAACAGTTTTTCATCTGCCACTCGAATGTCAAATCAGTCAAACTGCTCTCCCTGGTTAGATGGGCACCTGCAGTGCACACTCACGTGCTCATAATAATGGCGGCACATGTCACAAGACATCTCCTCTTACATCTTCATAGTGTGAATGTTCCCCATATTTACATAGTCACTTCTGTGGAAAAAGTTAGCGTGCTCGAAGAGAAAGAAACATAAGGGGAAGTTAGGGAAAAAGAGGCAGAATCATTTCCTGTATCTCAGCCATGCAGGGTGCTGTAGTATCTCATGCATGCCAGATCAGTAAGGGTGTACCTGCTATTTTTACTCATACAGGTGAAGAGCTCTATGCATGTGCAAAAGTCTCAGGTCAGGCAGAAGGAAATGGTGGTTTAAATTCAGCTTGGAATTAATTAGAGAGTAAGTAACAGAAATGCTCAGAGGATAGGAAAGTACAGATGTTTTTACAGCTGTCCGTTTGGTCTAGAGAGTGTCTTGCATGTGCATGTATATAATATGTACATATGTGTGTTGCTTTGTGTGCTTGGCTCATTTATTTACAGTCTGCTTTTAATAGCTGTTATATTTGTGTAAATCTAAAAGGACATTCGGTGCTGGGGTTTCAGTTAGAGCTGGTTGACTAGTGCCATGTCTAAGTATTCATATATGATTTTTGTCTATAAGTGTGTCTCTGTGTGGGTGTATGATAGTAACATCGATGCATTTATTCGTGAGTGAAAGTGTAGCTGTCAGGATGATAGAAACAGAATCTAATGGCAATACAACTTATTAGCAGTAACAGCATATGCTTACATATGTGTGTGTTTGAAGCAGCAGGAGGCATATTAGCACAATGTGTCTCTTTTTGTTGGTTCACCTAAGTTAGGCTTTGTGTTTCTGTGTGTATGTGGGTGTGTGTGTAAGTGTTATTGTAACCTTCAAGCCCCCGGATGAAATACTATCCTTTCTTTCTGCCTCAAGACAACATGAGCATATGAGCATGGCCACTGGTCATAAATCAAGTAGAAATCCAATGAAAGAATGAAATAAGAAGAGAAAGAGGGAAAGGCAGATAGAGAGAGAGTGCCAGAGAGAAAGAGAGAGACGTGATTAGGAAAACTAGCAGAGGAGGAGAGGAAAAGGGCAAGGACAGGATGGAAAGTGAGAATGGAGAAAATGCTGATGTGTGTGTGACAATAAAACCCCCTTTCACTTATGCACTGCAATCATTTACATAGCATAGCTGTATGTGTGGACACAAATGTCCAGACCATTTGGCAGAGACTCTACCCTGCCGGCTCCCTGCCACTAATTTGGTGTAACACACGATTGAGCCCATGTGTGAATAAGCAGGTAATTGTCCGAGGAAGTCACAGCGAGTGTGCGGACGTGTTGATGTTTTCATGCTGATGCTGGACACAAACCCAAAACACTGCAGCTGTTTTTTTCTCTCCAGCAAAATCTAAGGTGCATGAAGGTGCAGTTGCTTTTACTCTTTCTCCCTACAAGTCTGTTGTTGATCATGCAGATGAGCCCAAGCATATGCAGTATTAATATCAGTGCAAAACCAGTCATCTTTAGGGATAAGTTGGTAGCATAGACAGTTGGTAGTTAATATGCAAAAGTTCTTAAAATTTCCAATATCTTCCAATTCAATTTTTATGGACACTAAAAAATACAGCCAAAAATCAGAGAAACATGCATTTGTTATGTTGTGTCTTTGACAAAATATACAACACATATGTTTTAAATACTAAGATAATCAAGGTTTTTTTGACAACAGCTGAACACAGATATGAAACAGAGTGGCTGATGCTTTGGGATGATTTGATTGTGGTGTTCTTTCTGTCAGAGGCCAATTCTTTACCAGTGTTGGTAATTCATCACAGATAGAAATCAAATCTTCAATTTCCCATCCACGCACCTATACGTTCTAGGTCTTTTTATGGCACATTTTGATATTCCACAGTAAAAAAAACCACAGGCTTAAAAAGATGATGAATTTCTGATGACTGATGATCCTTTTAGCTGCTTCAGTTTCAGGGTATCAACATTGTGCATATGGCTGATTGTCACACTTCCATGGTTACTAAGACTGTAGCGGTACCCCAACATGTTGTTAAAAAGAAATAAATCTGTACCTTAAAATGGTGAAAATGGTAGCCATTATACCTACTACACATCTAAATGATGGCATTGTCATTGTGTGCATGTTAGCATACTGAAGCTAGCATTGCTTTAGACTCTTTGTTTAATAGCTATTTTGACAAGCCAAGATGTTTGCTATGAGAAAGACCTATAGTCCAGCCAGAGAAAAGTTATTGCAAAAAAATTCTTGGTCAAACTATAAATTAACATCAGATACTATTTTTTGCTACATACTAAGCCATAATAACAGGTATTTACCACAGGAATATTAGTGAAAGTTAGGTGTTACGATAGTTAGTTAGATAGTTACGATAATTCTAGATGAAATGACTTTGAGGCATCTAGATTTTCCTAATATATTCAGTTTGTGTCATTTAAAGACATTTGCACAAATTAGATGAAAGTCAAGTGTTACAGACAAATGATATAGTTTTGCCTTTGCAAGCCACCTGGTAGGCAATAGCCGAATGCAAAGACCAATCTGTGGTCTAAGTATGCCAGCAATTTTATTTTGTGAGCGATTGCAGTACAGTTATACAATGATAACTGATAAAAACTAATGTACTGGCCAGAGCAGAGCTCAATAACATAGTAGTAAATATACTTTCCAAATGGCTGTTGTTGAGATGTGGCAGCTTTTGATCTCAGAGGTGTCAGTTAAAAAAGCTGCTCAGTAAAACCATTATGATGGGATTGCTAACATTATGAAAATCTGCCACTCATATGGAATTACAAATTTCAAACAATGACCAAGCAGCACTACTGCAGAGCTTGAGGTTAGATTGTGGAAACAAACAGCATAAAAAAAAGGTTATTAGAGTAACTTATTCTTCGAGAGGGAAACTGCCTATTAAGACCTTTAATGTCTGACAGGCAGGGAATAGAGCCATTACCATGAAAAATACACCACCGACCTGTATGTGTTTAAATATGTATACTAAAGACACACATAAACCACAAAACTGTGGGTGCAGAGTCACAAACACATGCATAATGGATGGAGGGCATTATCAGTGTGTCCTCTCTATACCAGCTGTGTATTCATGAGATGAGATTGCGGAGCACGGACAGAATTACAATACCGTTATACACATAAACAGACAGAGCAGAGACTAAGAAGTTTTAAATCTTGAAAATACACAGTCAGAACAAACTGTTCTTTTTAAATGACTCTTAAAGAGAAAAAAGTTAACTAGTCTCACATGTAGAAGTGAATTACAAATCAAGGCTTTGTTATGTGCAGTTGCAACCCCAGAGTGGAAGAGCTGGTGAGCTGCTGTGGCAGAGATGGACTCTCATATAGCAGCTAACTTAATAGTGTGACACACAGCCATAGCAGACTGAATTTTAAGGATAGTGGCCAAAATAGTGTGAGAAAGATTTTTGACAGTTTTTTGTGTCTGTGTCTGTGAATGTGCGTGTTTGTATGTATATGTGTGTGTGTGTGTGTGTGTGTGTGTGAGAGAGAGAGGGTGAGGGAGAGAGAGAGAGTGTGTGTAGTGTTGTCATTGGTATTACTGTTTGTTTTATATCAATTGATTAGCACATGTCCCAAATAGTATTGCAACAAGTCTTTAAATTTTTTTAGTGTTTTTAGTATTTATCTAAGAAACTAATAGAGACTTTAAGCACTGCAGTTTCAGAGAGTCTCAGATTGTCAACATAGTAATTTATGTGATATGACAAATAAGCAAAGAAAATGACAGAGAAAACTATATTCAAAAAGATTTAGTTAAATGATTATAAATTTGTTATAAATAAAAAACATGTAAATATTATCCAAGGATTTATACCTGTTAATATGACACTAGCCTGGCAAACTTAAATGTTGGCTTGTTAGCAAAGAAAAAATTTAAAAATAGTATGATTTAAATCCTAATGTTAAAAAAGAAAACAGCCTGCTGTGTCCTTTCTGACTGTGAAGCAAGCTATATAAATGGTTGGTGCACTGGAATATTAAGTAGATTTCTCTCTGCAATGCCATCACAGAAGTAAGCTACACTAACAACTGTTAAACATGATGTAAAGTTAAACCTTTTATGTTTGGGCTAGGCTATTTTTACACCCAGTGCAGTTTCATAGATGGTGTTAGCTGAAGGGTGAACTAACAGCAGTTGGGTCGTTGGGTCAGATTGTTCAAAGGTGGAGAGAGGCCATGAGAGAACAGCATGAACACAGATGTCATGAGCCATGGGGGATTCATTAACATTAGAGAACTCAGCGTTTTCACCTGCTGGCATTAACAGTAGAAGAACAGTAGAGTGTGACCAATTTATGTTGTATGTTACACGATTGTATTCTCAAGAGGTGAGAAAATGTCTTTGCTCTGAGTATGTCTTGCATACTTTTACAGCACTGAGGATACAAATAACCAGGTTTCAGCCAAACTGCAGTGGGTCTGTCTATTTTTGTTAATGCTTGTTTATATCATGAAAGGTCGTGTTAGGAGTGTATGACATTTTGCTTGTTACATAATTTTTTTTTCTTTTGTCTGTATTGTCCGTATATGTTCTTGTCGAGCTGTGTTCCCTGAGTCTTGATACTACTTGTTCATCTAGGAATCTTCATTTTAATTTAGGAATTCTTCAAGCAGGACTGTGTACAAGACAAAGAAAAGTTTTTTTTACCCCTCTTCACTTTCTCTTTCACTCCACTGCTTTCCTGCTCATAATTTTTATGTTTTTTTGTATCTGTCATCACCTCTCTTTTTCTCTACTATTATCTATTATGTAACAGTCCCAATCAATGACCTGTTGTTCACACTGAAGAGACTGAAAGCGTGGAAGACGTACCTGCATTTTATTAACATACATGAAAGATGGTAAATATTTTAAGTTTTAATCTTCAAGATTCTCACCAAAAACCTTATCTTGATAGTGCTTCTATATAAAGTAAGCATTTTTTTTAACAGTCATTTAATGTTTTAACATTAATTTCATTCCAAAAGGTGTTTTTTTGGCTATTTCTTGGTGGGATTCTAATTAAACAGAATCACAGGAAACAACTAATTCATTTATTCCAGTGTTACTTGCAAGTTTATTTCATTGATATAAGCTCCACTGTTTATTGTTCACTCTGCTAACACTGTGTCAGAGTTTTATTAAGTTACTGCTAATTCAAACCCAACATTTCCTACTTCTGCTGCTTTCCAAAAAAGGAATTCAGTTGTTGAAACACCTTGAAAGTCATTGTTAAAAAGGTTATTATTTCCTGTGAATGCCTTGTGTTTGTGAAGGCAGTTTGACTCCACTATAGGAGGTATATCCCAACACTAACAACAACTACCTTTGGTCTAAGCACTAAAAAGCACCAAAATGCACTCCAACCCATGTTCTTTTGATTTTGTTTTTTCTGTATAAAATGACTGAAAAATGTTGAAATTTCCTGCCTATAATGCAAAAAATGGTTTATTCTGATGCTCTTTTGCCTCTGCTGGCATCCCATACTTGTTTTTCTGAAAGCAAAGCAAGTGCTTAATATCCCTCCTTCTCTTTTAGGCAACTAACCGCTCCTTTTTCTGTATAATCTGAAGCCTGGGTTTCTCTTCCACCTTCAGATTTAGCTGTTTCTATCAGAAGGTGCATTTTGACATACATACTGGGAATAAATTTAAATCTACATTCTATCTATTAATGACTGATAACTTCCAAAAGTTAAAATTGGGACTGATGGCAATTATCAAATATGATTCTTGGGGGCTACCCTTTTATTAGAATATGTTTGGATTAAAAGTTTGTGGGAGCTCTTGAGCCATTACAAATGGAACATGCTTTGCCTTATGACCAGTTCACCTGGCACCAGAGGCAGAGGTGGTGGTTGGGTCTTTGGACATCACCTTGTACTGGGCACAGACAAGACACGGCCTACTGCTAATTTGAGAGGAAGTTACAGACTCTTTGAAATTGCCGAAATATTCAAAATTTAATTTAATTGACATCTTTCAAAAACTTTAATACTCAGACTATATACTTTCATTGACTTGAAAATTTGTTTTCTAGCACCATCCTAATGCAACATTTAAAGTACATGAGATAAACAGAGAAGTAATAAAATAAAAACCATTTATTTTGTCTAGATGTTTCATAATAATTTAATATATTCTAATCTTTAGAGTGTAATTGTTTTTAAATTTATTTTTAATTTTAGTTTAATTAACTGAAATTCTTTTAGAGCAGAGAGCAGTCAAAATAGACAGGAACACAACTGAAGGGAAAAGAGCTGTAATTGAGCAATCGAGCTAAAGAGAATGATGAGAGAGGTAGAGACACACAGAGAGAGCTGGAAACCTAAACTGTTTGTTGATCTGATCGATGAAGGGTTTATGTAAAGTGGGATTGCCGGGATCCTACTCGCTTTTTGTATCGTCTTCTTCCAGGAACTACTTGACCGTGGAGACCATGTGGGAGGAATACCTTCACTTCTCATCCATATCAACCAGCCGTCTTCTCCATCTGGAGCTGTCGGACCAAACACAGTCTGAATCAATAAAATTGGGGGCTGGTTGGGGGGGGCATCATGATGATGTGGGGTCATTTTACAATGCTTGAGGGCAATTTGCAAACTGAGGCATTTGGAATTGATGCTAATGTATTAGTTTGACATGGTGAACAATAAATGTACCTGCTTCCTTGTCAATAGTTAGATCAAAAAAGCAATATCAGTTGCACGTCTGTCTGCTAATATGAAACTACAGTAAGCAGCCAGTTAGCTTATCTTAGCATAAAGATTGGAACAGCTTGCTGAGAATTATGAGATTTCCATGCAAATAGTAGATATTTGGAAAGGAACTAATACCAAATAACAAGAGTTTGGCACATAACTAAATGTAAAACCACAAAATTTAAACTGATCAATATGGATTAAACAAGTGTCAGTTACTTTAGAAGTGTCGATGGGTGGATATGGTTCTTTCCAAAGAAGCCTGGATAGCTCTGTTTTCTGTTTACAGCTTTTATGCTAAGCTAAGATGGTTGTAGCTTTATTTTTATCTTACAAATATAAGTGTGGTAACAAATGTCTTATCAAGTTCTCATCAAGAAAAGAAGTGTATTTACCAAAATGTCATTCTAGCTCTTAAGTGCTGGATATGAAGGTAGAAAGTCAAGCTAACTGGCCAGTGACTTTTCCTTTTTTATTAAGCAGTGCAGAATGATCTGTAAAAATAAGACAGTGTTTCAGAAAATTGCCCATAAGTTATTTGAATGACTGCAGTTTTTATAACCTAACAATTTATTTAAAAAAACAAGGATGATACAGTGAAAGAGAGAAATTAAGAGACTAAATGAATAAAGACAAGATCAGAGAAGTAGGGAAGAAGAAGGTAACAGTGACAGACAGAGGTTGATGAGGGTCTAAAGGTCAGTTTAAAAGTCTGACCTTCAGTTTGACTGATGCTGGTGGCATTTACACTAAGTTAATGCAGGCACATATACACACAAACACTGACAGACAGGACTGTAAGCAGAATATGTCAGTTTGCCTCCTTCTGTATAAACTAATACAGAGAAACAAAGGAAGGTCTTCATACCATGAACTGCTGCTTTTCCAGTTAACCCTGAGCTGAATGTCTGACAGCCTGGTCTGTGTTTGTCTGGCTCACTTTGCATCTGCATTTTAATTCAAGAAGCTTTGCTGAACTTGTAAACATTGTTAAACTGCCATGGTATTTTCTGTAGCATTCACATACTGTAACACAATCAACAGTTATATTCTTGTCCTAAAATATAAAGCATATCTTTCATATAGACAAACATTTGGTACAAAGAACTGTATTCAGGTACCACATTAGACTTAGTGCTTTATGTGCTATTCTGCTGTCCGAATAAAATGATATCATGTAACTCTTTCTTGTTTATACTTAGCTCACTCAGTTCTTCAGTTCACTCATCTCTGCATCTTGTTGTCAATGAGAGAGACACTACAATTACAAAGATTTCTAAAAGTTTTAACCCATTCAGGAGCCATGCACAACCATCATACAACACTCAGAAACCAACTCCAGCTCTTACCCTGTGGTACAGAAAAGGCCCTGACAGGAGAATTTTCTTTTTTAGGGGGTTCCTAAACCTTTCCAAGTCCAGGTGCCCTAAAAGAAAAAGTTTATAGAGACCCCTAATTAAATATATAAAACCCATTTACAATACTACAACAAACAGAGACAGAAAAACAAAACAGACCCCCCCCTCCCAAAAAAACAACAACAAACAACACATTGTGTGGAGGCCATTTATCAATACTTTCTAAATATGCAGCTATTACTATTTTTTTGGAGGGTTTTTTCTGTTTTTTGTGACTGAGCTTTTTATGTCTGATCTCTTCCATTTAAAAAATGAAAATTTATCTTTTTTTAGTGAGTTAGCACTAGCTAGCTAGATGCTAGCCATGAGGCTAAATGCTAGCAAACGAGGTACCCAGCAAAATTTTGGGAATAGGCAGCACAAACCGCGAGAGCAAGAGTAATATGCAAGGATAACCAAAACCCCAGAACCATGTTTACAAGTGTGAATGGATTTTGGAGGATCTCACCGTTAAAAGAAAGGAAAAAATCTTTGCTACTTATAGCCAAGCAATTGAACAACCATCTTTGAGCCTATTTGAAGACTTCAGATGTCCAGTTAAACTTAATATCTTGACAAATATATTTGTCTATATACCTACGTACCTAGAGATACAATCTAAACATTACATGACAAGGTTTCAGTCACATAAAATCCTTTAAGAAGCTTGTTTTATCTAAATGTAACTGATAGTAAATAGCAAGTTTGTCTGCTTCGGTTGCCTGTACAGCACTACTGAACTCAGGCGACTCTTAGTGAGTAATAATGAGTGATTTTTTATTCATCTGTGAAAGATGAATAATGCCACTGAATCGGTCAGAGTTTAACCTGAAACTGAATCATCTTTGCCAACAGAGCCTAAGGCTGAGTTGTGTCAGGTTTTTGTCAGGTGAAACCCAAACACATTCCTTCCATTAAGATATAACTCAGCCAACTACCCACTTGTTAAAGGTCAGGTGTTGTTTTACATTGATCCAAAATGCCACTGCACGTGTACTGACAAGAACTGGGATAAGAAATCATATTACTCCAGTATTAGCTTCTCTGCATTGGCTACCTGTA
>JAQMCX010000017.1:8916115-8950120 GCA_029814765.1 Acanthurus leucopareius | reverse complement strand
ATTTCTTTCTGTGCCAACAGACAATATATATATATATATATATATATATATATATATATTTAGTAGTTGGTTTTTGATTAATTCACATTTCATTTGTCTTCAATAATTAAACACTCAGTGATAGCACAGCCATGCCTTCATCTTGACACACAAAACCATTTCATCTGGCCCATGAGACAATTTAAGGATACAAAAAATATCTTGGATGATTAGATGATTTTTTTTCTGTTATAAAAAAAAACATTTAACAGCACAATGAAAACAGATAAAGTTTGAGGACCACTCTTCCAAAAGACTATTACAGGTACAGGATGAGGTTAACCTCCAAATTACTTAAACCCTGGGCACTGTCTCCTTACCTGGGTCTAATTTTTTTTTTTTTTTTAAGAAAATGAGCAGGAGACAGAATGGAAATAAATTGTGCTGGGACTCCATCCTCACTTTTGGGAGGCACCCAGAGGTGAAAGATTTAACAACTCAATTATCAATCTACCATCACAAACTCTGCAGGGTCTGAGAAGCAACTTGACAGGGTTGAATGAGTATCCCTTGCTGGCCCAGGGCTCATTTAGATGTTTTACTTCTACCGTCAACTCAGTCAATTTTCACTCTCACCCTGCGATCCAGACTCTGTTGCCAAGAACACAAGTCTCTCTAAACCCTGCAATCAAGTTTTTTTTACAACAGAGTTTAAGCATGTGAGGATCTGAAGTGGGTGAATTCCTGCCAAGCACGCTTGCTCTTTGAAAATTTGGTTTCATCCTTGATTCGATCATAACATTTTCTTGCAACTCTGTGGTCAAACAAAAGCAAAAAAGCACATATTTGAAAGGGATTTGGCATCTAAGGCCCATTGCTGTTATCCTAAACCTGGATTTTCCTGGATTTTATAGCCATGCCACACCTTCTGACAAGGTTAAGGCACCACAACATATAATTTTGCATAAAATTTAATGCTAATGTAAAGTACAAGTACCTAGAAAGCACTCAAGTGCAGTACTTGAGTAAATGTACTTAGTTTCATTCAAGGAGTGTCCTATTATTTAATCCTCATTTATGTTTCTCAAATCTATTTGATTATTAGTGAATTTTGCATGTGAACTGATACTGGATTTATTATGGATTTCACACACACAAAAGAGAACTTTTTCTTAATTAAAATCATATATTTGTCACAAAAAGTTATGAGTAAAATGTGGAGATTTTTTGAGGGTTGAACAGCATAATAGATGCAGGCTAAATCCTTGTTGCCGTTACTTAAGCGTTTGTCTTACATTTCACTGTAAGAAAGTGAGTCGTGATGAATTCAGCTTTTATCTCCTTGACTGGATCTTTAGAGCATTCTTAAGGGTAAATCTTAAAGGTTAGATGGGTCAGAGATGAGGGAAGAGAGCTGAAGTAAGAGCCATTAGCCCAGCTTTGACTTAAAGTCTGCTCCTGACAAAAGGAAACAGGGAAATGAAATGGACAAATGAGACTCCTGCAGACAAAGCAGCAGAAGATCAGCGCCTGTCAGACTGTGTTCTGAACCGGCACAGCACAGAGGAGTAAAGGTGGATTTTGTGTTTTACATCAGCGATGCTTTGTGCTCAAACAAGCTAAAGTTGAAGGACAGTGTGTCTCACATATTTAACATTATATTTAAAGCTGTCAACTGTGTTATTATTTTTATTTTGCACAAAAAAGCAATGATTTTTTCTTGGTTACATATGTGTATATTTATGTAAATAATTGAAATAACACTTTCATTTTTTTTTATCTTGCTCTCTTCTGTCTATATATTCTATATGTGAAGCATAAAGGACAATCAACTTTCACTACATGCACAAGGATACATAAAATACCTTGTATCTCAATAACAGACCTTGATTATGTAAGTATATGTGCTATATAGCACAATTTGATTTTTTTATGCTAATGTCATATTTTGCAGATAATGTGCAAGATCTTATCAGAAGTCCATTTTATTCTGTTATGTTTGTGAAAGTTTGGAACAACATCTACAACCATGTTTGGCATCAAGGACACAGCAAGCACGATAGGTGTAGACCCAATCATGCAAATAGCAGACATGACATGATGTTTGTGTATTTTCCTTTTAACTCCTTGACTAGAAATTAGTTGTGGTTCTCTTCTCCATCAATAAACAGCCTACAACCTCGTCACACTTTCAGGTAGCAGGCTGCAGCATGTTTGTCTGGGAGGGATTATGCCAGGTAAACGGGGGATTTAGCACAATGTGGGCCATGCCTGTTTTGGCTTCAGCAGGATATGGGGTCATGTAAACATTGCTGTGGCAACGCGATCCACTGTGGGAGGAGGTGATTAGGGAATTAAGGGGAAATGAGCTGTCTAATCCCTTTAATTTGACTCTCTATGCCTCTCTCCTGTTTTCTCTCTTTCACTCACTTCTCTTAATTTTTCCTTCCCTGCTGTTTTTGTTTCCACCAGTTTCTTGTTATCTTTTCACATTCCTCCACTCTTTTACTGTTTACTTTTTCTCTCTCATTCTGCCTTTCTCCCGCTTTTACTGTTAATGACAAAATGAAGAATTTCAAAATGAGTAAACATCACAAAACTCAACTTAGTACTTAAACACTAGTTCCCAAGGCATCATTTGGCCTAATAAGTGACTCAAGAAAGGCCATATATATAAAATAAAATATGTAAGAATATGTTCAAATTGAAATCAAAAATTCCTTTAAAAAAATTTTTTTTTTTTAACGCTTTTAACTTTTTCTTAAGAAACAATATAAAATTTCTAAATGATTGGTGCCTAATTTGAGAAAAACAAGATAGTTGCCGGAAAATCCTGTAGAACCAAGATTCTATTATTTTTTATTTTATTGTTTGTCAACTTTCTAAAAACGTAACACCAGTGTTAGGAGTTAGTCGCTTTATTTCTGGAATCTAAAAAGAAGCAATAAATGTTTGATGTTATTTTTTGAGCATACATTAAAACCTTTTTACACGATTGCCATTTTATAATATAGCGAAGAAAATGTCATAGAATCACTGTTTAGCTTACAAATCTGCTACATTTACAATCTGCCATAATCATCTCAGCTGCTTTAAATGTAAATCAAGTATTCCACACAATATTTAGTAACTGTTATCCTTAGTACTCTGATCTAAATATTAGGCCAACATAGGAACATTTACACAAATTATATTAGACTTCACTAGGGGAGAGAATAGTTTGATAAACAACATGTGCATTTATTATTATTTTTTGGTACTTTTTATAATCTATTTCTAGTCACTGTGTTCTCCTTTCGTCTCTTTTCTTTTTTTTTTTACATTTCTCACTTCCTTTTAACTCAGTTATCCTTGAAAAGTCCTCTACTGAAAAAATCTAAAACAAAAAGTCTAATGATAAAGATAAAATTGGACCCAAATAAGATAAAACTCCTGTCATACACTCCTACATCTGTTCCTAGAACTCCTGCCCGCCTTTTTTCTCTCTGTTCTTCAGCTCATTTTCATCTGTTTTTCATCATTTTCATCATCTTCCTCATCAACTGCCCTCTCAACAGGTTATTTCATTTAATTTCCTATTCTTTCCTTCATTATTTCTCTCTTTTACTGCTGTGTTTGAAGTTCACTGACTGATGTTGATGTTCCAGAATAGCTTTGTGAGGATGAAGGCTGATGTTAACTTCTCATTAAATCTTTATGTCCAATTAAAACTAACTAACTGAATAACTAAACATACAAATTCATATAAAAACAACAGTGACCTAGGACATAAAGTCTCTGCGTAAAGTCGAGTGTTTTAATTTGTAAAATAGAAATTATACAATAGAATAAACACTAAATGAACAGTGTACAGGTAAATATTACTGTCTAAACATGATTTGGCCAGTTATTGTTTACACATGTAAACAGTTGTTAGGATTTTATATTTGAAAATAATGGATTAATTATATTTTTGCAGGTGGATTTTTAGTTGTGCAGAGTTGTTAAGGCCATACAATTGGTATATGAATCGTGTAATTTTTTCTCCTCTTCTATTTGTTTGTGTTTGCAGGTGCAACATGCACAATGAGAGGGCCAAACAGAGGAGAGGGAAAGAAAGACAGATAAGTGTCAGAGGTTAACTGCACAATACCTGGAGGACCAGCTGGCACCTTGCACACATATACATTCGCACACACACACACACACACACACACACACACATACACACACACACACAGACACACATGGACAAACAGAATATAATCCACATGGGATACAGGTGAAAAATGTACCTTTTAGATGAAACACCACACTGACATTAGTGACCTCCCCAAGCTCCCCCTGCATACACACGTACATAACAATACACACCACACACCAGCTGCCTCAAACACTTTGCAAAGCATTTTATTACATGCTATAACCTTTTGACCTTTCACTATTGTTATTTTGTCCCCTGTTTTTACCGCCCTGCCTTCCCTGCTATATCCATAATGGACCCTTAATAGCAGGAACTATATTCAAGACTTTGAACCAGAGCTTCATTGGATAAACCTTTTGTGCCTTTTGTTGAGGAAAACGCTGTTAAAATGAACATGCTAAAGGTTTTTTTCCTTTCTTCTTTAACTGACATGGAACAATATGACATTGAATTTGACAGTGTCACATATTTTTCTTTTAATACCTTTAAAAAAAAAACACTTAGCAGGCCACTGATTTTTTGCATTATTTATCTTGTACAACAATGGCATTATTTTAGCTCCTATAGACAAGTTAGCTGTAGTTAGAGCCATTTTACACCATTTCAGATCTGTGAGCTTGGACTTCCTGACTGTTCAGTGACTTAAGTGCGTCTTGGTTATATGTAAACACAGACTGTATTGATAGATGGAAGGCTACTAAAGCTGTGAATGCTGCAGGTACAGACTGTCTGCATGTTTTTATGCTGGCTAAAAAATAATGTGATAAGGTGCAGTTTCTTTCCCTCTCTCTGTTATTCAGTAATACACCAAGAAGCAGCTGGTAATAATAGTATTATTGAATTAAAAAGGAATTAAGAAAAAGACAGTGGGCAGTAGGCATGTTCAGATTTTACTTATTTTTTAACAATGTTCTTTGTTGTTTGACAATCTAGCCACAGTGACACAGCACTGACTCAGTGTCTCACCACAAAGGTAAAGCCTGCTTTATATGACTACAAGGACATAACAACATACTGCCTAAATGTACACTGAAACTCAAACCTGACAGAATCTTTTCCTGTATGTAAACATATGCAATGAATGTTAATGGATGCAACAATGGAGGTTTTTCAATTATCATGACTTCTAAGTTATTGATGATGAATCATGCCTTCTTCATGTGTAATACTGCATTTAAAGGAACAGGCTAAAAAAATGATCTTTCACAACAATGTAAATGTACTGCTTTGAACTCCTAATACCAAACATGATAAATTAAGCTTCTTATTACATTGGTGGTCCTTCAAATTAAAAGTTGACCTTCTTTAAAACTAATAATAAAATGAGACTAATGTGAACACTAAATGCTCTAAGCATAATTGTATGGGTTAACAAAATGATTCTAGGTCACTAAATTAACCCAAAAGGTACAGCAGATGCAGAGGATCATTTATATTTGCTCTATTCACAAGAACATAATGAGGTACTTAAACAAATAACAATGCTTGCAAAGAATTTCCCCCAAAAGGTTATTTAGTTAATTACTCTCTAGTTTCTCTACACCTGAAATAAATAAATAACACATGAAGAATGTCAGTGCAAGGTGTAAAAAACAAGCAAATACATAACAAAAAGTAGACGTTACAAAAATAGTTTCATTTACCTTTTTTGCTTGCATTAAACACTTTATGCTGGGTCTTGGTGCAATTGTTTGAAAAAAAATGTGACAAAGAGCAAATAAAAAGCTTTTTACTTTTTATCTTGTTCATTTAACTATTAACAAGACATGAGAATTATTGTTCGATCAGAAACTGTGATGATTTTAATTGCTTAGTTTTTTCACAAAACATTGTTTCATTGAGAGACATAATATTCTTTTCATTCCTTGACATTTATGATTGTTCATGATGTATTACATTAATAAATTAATGCTTTTTGTACATGAAGTCTTTTAATTGTCCATTTGCAAGTCCATTTATTCATGTGTTCTTACCATAAATTCCCACCAAATCCGATATAATAAAATGTCTTTTTTGTTAAAGAGATTTCTTTTGTTTTGTTGTTGGCTAATCAAAGTGTACAATCAGCTGAAAGTTAGAAGATGCTTGGTAAAGAGGTATCACTGTGCATGATTTTCGAGGTAGGGTTAAATTAAGAAAATGCTGTTGGGCCCATTTAAAGCCCTTCTTTGTCAAGAGGTTCAAGAATATACCTGCTTATAACCTCAAGCTGATGAATTGTAATAAGGACTCTGAACCACTGAGTTATATGTGGACCTCATATTTATTCTTAACGTATCCCTGTTGGGTGAAATTCTGTTTTATTATCACTTCTAAAAAATTCATGCAGTCAGTTGATTAATTCATGCCGATAAATCACAGTGATTTGACACTGACATTGAAAGAGAGTAAGACAGCTCTTCTATAAATCCACAGGAAAGGAGGTCATGAAGATATAGTGAAAGTTCATCCTGGAAGGACACTTCACCCCAGGGCTTCTCACACACTCTAACATGCCTTCCCCTGCCTGTTTTACTCCACATGCTTTCCATTGGTAATCAGCAGCATTTCCTTCTTTCTAGATTGTTACTCCAAAGCATTTAATCTATTTGCTAATAGCTTTCATGGTTATTTTATGTGGGTGAAAGACAAAGACAGAGAGATAAATACTAGATCAATGTGCTTCAGCAAACACACAAACACCAAATTACATCTCATTAGAGGAACATGTCAACATATATCTCACTAAACTTCAGGAGGACAGATGATCACTGAAGTCATTGCGAAACATCTTTAGTTTACTATGCCTTTGTTTAGTTCAGTTGCTTTACAGGATAAATAAAAATCTTTTTCCTTCTCGTGAAAATGGAGGAAAAGTCAGCTAATCACTGATTCCTCTTCTGGGGACTTCAACTGTCTGTGCCCATTTCCATGGCAATCCATCATACAGTTGCTAAGATATTTAAGTGTGAACCCACTGACAGACAAGCTGACATTGCCATCCCTAAACTCATTCTGCCACTGTGGCTAAAAATGACTTAAAGCTTATTAACTATATTGGAAAAATCATCATTGAAAGTAAGAAAAATAATTGTCAAGTTTACAATGCTCAACAATACAATGCTCTTCACAGAGGACCAAGGAAGCCACAAAAGTAATCAAACTTTCAATTGCAAAAGCAGTTTAAATTAAATTTCAAGTAATATTTTGCTCTTAAACAGCATTTGAGTATAACAGGTGCTAAAATTGTAAGAGATTTAGGTCAATCATGTTCTGTAAATGTGTGCAAATGGTCCCTACAAAACCCTGAGCACTGTAATCATGAATTCAACCCGAAAGGTTTCATCAGCATCGTCAAATGTTCAGTCATAAATAAATAAATACTTTGACTAGTTCATAACCGACATGGCCATGGCCTCTTCAATCAGTTCAAACCAGCAGGATTTCACTCCAGCAATAGGACCGTAATTGCCTTGGCGGTGTGTCAGCAGAACACACAAAGGTGGATTGTTAAGTCTTTAGAGGGTTAATGCACTGCTGATACCATGGAGTTCCTGACCCAAGTGCCTAATGGAGTTGATATATATTAAGGCTGTTTGAAGCCAACAGCCAACGTCAACCTTCTCATTGCTGGCCCATTGCTGTTGAGATCATTAGGGATTTCAGCAAACACAGGAAAATGCTGACAGTAGGGATGAGCCTAATTGTCTGTCTAACGTAACTGTCATTAGTTAAGGAGGCCTGTCACTGGCATGATTTGTTTTAGAGGGTTTAGAAGTCACCTCTGAGAGTCCTGGAGGTGTTGCTGGACTAATCCATCCAAACATCTGTGATGGGAGGTTCCCTCTGACAACTCCAGTTATTCATGTATTCCTGTAACATTTGGGTGGAGGGGTGAATGATGCAGCCTTTCTGAAGGTCCTTCAGATTTATGGCACTCCAGCCTTGTGTACTATGTAGTCACAAATTGTGGGCAAGCTCATCAATCAATCTCATCGTCCATCTAAATTGGACTTCAGTATGATTTCTTACCCTGGTTTGAAGTGCACAGGATTGCAACATCCATTCCCTTATGTTTGTGATTATGAAACCTCTCAGTCTTAAGGACTCAGTCTATCATTTTTTATGTAAAAGTAACATCAGTAGTTACACAAATGAAATAGTGTTAAAAGCACAAAGCTAATCTCCCTTTGAACTGCACCAGCAACATCAGTACACATATATTTCAGTCAGGACAGACGAATGAAGTAAAGATAACATTTACTATGACAGATGCAATGTAATAATGAAGCCATGAAAGATAGTCGATTGGACTCTAAGAGGAGGTTTTGGTGATGGGGGGGGCGTCTGCCCTGAGCAACAGCAGGATTAATTCTAGGAGTTCAGACACTGGTGGGAATCATGGCTGATGACTGCGCTGAGACTGAAAGGTTGATTAAATGATAAATCTCCTAAGACTGATGGTGATGGAGAGGTGGAGGGGTTCGCATGACAGCAGCATGAACCAACTAAAGGTAGAGAGAGAATCATTAAAACAGACAGCACCAACATGTTAGGCTAACTATACAGATGTGTTGCTGTGCTGTTGGATAGATGTGACCAGCTGACAGGGCTACACTTCATTTAGAAAACCACTGCCAGTCCTGCATTTTTTCTCCACAATTCTTACTGACACCAGGCTACACAGATGTGCTTGCATTAAACAATTCAGTGATGCCAGCTTTGAAGATACTTTCTAAGTTGGATGAATGTGATAAAATGTTTTTCCTTTGAGAAATACTCTGATTAGAAGAAAAAAACCACTGCTAGAGAACTGCAGTGTTGGGAAAGTTCATACTTAACAAGAGGTAGCTCAAAGTTTGGTTCACACATTTTGAAAATTAACTAGTTCTTTGTTCATTATATTTACATTTAAACTGACTAGTTCAAAGGTCTTCCTTTTTGTTTTTCTTTAATGTACTGCTTCAAGCTATTATTTTTCGATAGAACTTCCTCTAATTTGCCAGTTTCCTGCCAAATTCTTTGGGCTTATTTTGTGTGTTTTGTGCATAGAATTATACATTAGAATGCTGTATTTCCCCTGGAAAATTCCACAGTGTTTGGCAACACTTGTGAATAAAGTTTATCATCACCAAAGCACCGTTAACTACAGTGAGAGTGAACGTCACTCACACAGATGGAGATGAGCGCTTGTTTACTGTTAACAAGCTTTAAAAGAGCTATATTTGATATTCAAAGGGTTTCAAGGGTGATAACTCTGTTTAGCCTGTATAAACTGCAAGCTTCAATTATACATTAATCAGCTTAGTAGCTTTTGACCAACAGTAACTTTGGGTTAATCTCCTCAAAAGCATTAATTGACAACATCATTCTGTGGGGTTACAGGTTATGGTAAAATAACCTGTCCTGACCCAGTCATCAGTTATTTCTAATCCTTGGATCCTTTTCTCGTAAAAGTGAGGCATTCTGTTAAAGAACAGAGACAGCAAGGCCCATAGTAATGTATAACAAGGACGTAAGGAGATATCAGTGCACAAGGACATAAAACATAGGAGATAAGGCTGCACCATCTGTTTTCACAGTCCAAAAACTCTTCTCTGTCACAAGACAACGCTTTTAACTTAGCTTCTCAATGTCGTCAAGCCCTGTTAGTATGTTTGGATGAAAGGCCAAAACATGAAAACAGTAATGCTTCAAAAAAAAAAAAAAAATGCACATGTGGACTCGGCCTCAGTTATAAAAAAATCTTATTTTTAGTAACTACTTTTGCATCATTGTTACATTCCCTGAGCCAGTTTGTGACAGCGTATAACCCTCACATACTTACACATCCTCACACAGGCAGTGCCGTGTTCACCTTCAGCCGAGAGCAGATTCAGGTTTTATTGACAGGCAGATTGATTAGCAAGCAGCCTCTCTGCCCTGACCCATCCATCACAAGCTGAGAGAAATCCAGACACAGAGTAGAGAGGGGATACTAATAAGTGACAGAGCAGGAGAGTTGTACCAGCTCTGGACCACTCCATCCCTCATAATCAAGACAGACAGTGTGTTGTGCAAGAGAGAGGGTTTGGGGGTAAATAAATTGCGCACAAAGGAACTACCAACAATACTCTACCTGTCATTACTATGTAATGCTGGTCATAAGAGAGAGAGCAAATGTGAACTTGGTGAAAATGTAAGGAAGAGGAGAAGATGAGAAAGTAGGTGTTAAGGTAGAATCTAATATAATGGCATTTCTGTTCCTTTTCAGTAGTAGCAAACTGTGAGGAGTTATATTGGATCCAGCCTTTTGTGCAGTAAAGTCATATTCATTTTCATTCAACAGCATCTTGAATGGATACAAAACTTCAAGGTTAAACAATCTGTGAAGTGGTTTGATTGTTTAGGACTCCAGAAAACTAAGAGGGATGAGTATTCAATTGCGTGAAGCACATATTTTGTGTAATTAGAAAAGAGAACTTCGCAGAATGCTCAGATGCATACAGATGCATACAGATGCATGTACGAATACCTTAAGTGCAGCCAGTGAAGTTGCACTGGGGAAGTAATTGAGCACAGCATATTCTCTTTGACTTTATATCCCTCTAAGAAGAAAGAGGTTGAATGTATATGAAGGCACACCTACTGTGAGCAAAGGATAGCAGCCAGTCATTAAAGTGTTCACCGCAGAGCTGTTGACCATACTGACAGGGCAGCTCCTCAGGGCTGCTGACGTACAGTATATATTGGTTTAAGTCTCAAAGAGGTAAGATAAAAGACTGATGAATTCGTAATGGTTGGTGATGATTTGGGTAGAATAAACAGTTTCTTTTGGTTTATGTCGACATGCTGTGGCTTACATGTTTGAATGTTTTTGATTTGCACAAACGCTTTGATAAATGTTAAAAAGTCTGCCTATTAACTAGAAAAGGCTCACAACTGCAAGATTTTTGAGTCATGTGATGAACACTGTGGCTGAGGCTGACTGGTTAAATGGTTTTCTAAAATGGCACTTAAGCCTTTCTCTAAGGCAGAGTACCATGCTTTTATATATTGAGGGTGAATGATAAGTTCATGGCCTATTTTGAAAAACTAGCACATTTATATTTTTATATAGTCCCTTCCTAAATTTATACACTTAATCCAGTGGTAGTGGAGCATATGGATCATCATGGCTCACAATGCCAGGAAGGTAGAAGAGGTCAAATGCAAATGGGGGCAGTGTCATCTGGAGAGTGTAGAACATTCGTCCTTGTGGCACGTGCAGTGAATGAACTGGGAAATACAAACCTTTGCCTCTTAGGTTTACCAGGAAAAGCCCCCTTCCTCATTTCATCAGATATGCTGCCTCTGACTGTTCAGACACAGTAAATAAAGAGGAACAAATCATTTGGCCCTTTGGCAGGGAAGGTTTCAGCAATGCTGATCTTTAACAGTCCAAACATTATTTACCCTCTACACAATTTAAGGAATTTGTCATTGGTCCAGCTTTTACTTTGTCAGTGGCCTCCATTCTATTGCTTTCTAACCAATTCAGTTCTGAAAATGAGAATATTCTGTTGATCGATTATTTTTTTGAGCTGTAGGGAGCAAAAAAAAAAAGGTTAAAAATGGTATTTTCATGAAGCCTGTAGTGAATGATATAAATAATAACTATAGATGGCCTCAATATGAATATAGATGGCGAATAGATAGATAGATAGATAGATTTTCAGAAAAAAAAAACTTTATACCCTTGGAAAATGTCAAAAATATTATTATTATTATTTTTTATTTTTGAAGTCATTTGCAGGCATTTCTTAAAAATGGCCTAAATGAAAAGTTATTTATTAAACAATTCAAGAGGCATGTAAAGAGGTTCAATATCCTAAATTGTAGCTTTAAAAAGGCCAAATCCTTAAACCATTTGAAATATATTCAAGAGGCCTTTTACTTTAATTTACTTTAATTTAACAAGGATTGTTTTTGAACATTAATTTCATTAACTCACTTAAAATGGTGATAATTTCCATTATGCCTGGTACAAAAAGCAGGAATTATTATTATTATTACAAGTAATTTGCAACATTTTTCAAAACACCATATGCTACATAATGTTGTGATTTTGGTGTGATCTGTTAGTCTAGACTATTGTAGCCTTGAGCTATTGGCCTCAAGCAGAGATGAGTGGGCTGCAGAGGTTCAGTAAGTTCACATTTTACAAACTCCACAATCCAAATTCTTCAGCCTTCAGCCTCAACCAATGTTGACTTAAGTGACAGCACTTGAGGCACCTCATCAGACTTCATGCAGACTTCTCTGTAGCTACAAAAGCCCTTAAATATGTTATTTATTTTATTTTTTATGTAAGCTGCTTTACTCCCTAAAAAAATGCAAGGTTTTGATGTGTAAAACCTGTATAGTTTTTGACATTAAATAACCCAACTGAGAAAAATTTGCCACTATCTAGTGTGATCTGAGGAGACGCTGATTATTTCTCTGTACCAGCTGGATGAGCTAATGGAGGCATATGTGAGGCTGTTTAACTCATGCGAAAGTGTGTAGTTAACTCAAACATAATGATGCTGTATTTGTGTAGTCTCTGGGTTTTGTGTGATACTATTGATTGTTACAGATCATTAGCAATCATAAAACAACAGGCAGCATGCAGGTAATACACACATAAACACACAAAGGGAGAGTCTTGTATAAATACAGTGACACAAATACAAAATCCTATTCAGACTTTCAAGAGCATAGACATTTTTACATTAATTGGCAAATTGTTGGAGGACATGGGGAATTAGTGTTAATGACTTTGTTATTTAAATATAACAGAAAGCCACTTCCTTTGTTTTTAAGTTCTGATTATCTCACAGGACAATGAGGTTGCTTTCACTGGTTGTGTGAAAACTGGTTGCTTTGTTGGCATTAAGATTCAAATCAAAGCTTCTGCACTTGTCAAAGTGAACCGCATTAGTGTGGCAAAAGGACCAGGGTTTGTTTTTACTGAACCAAACGGGTGTGTAAACACCCTCAGTCAGATTAAGCTTCTTCTCTCTGCCCCTCATTGTCTTATTTAGACCCTGTCTAGAAATACTTTTACATTTACCTACTCTCGTTTGACAGATCTTTAATGTTGCCTCCTTTCCTGAAGTTTCCAGCCATTTCTGCTGCTACAGTAACTATCCTGTCCCTGATACATGAACCTGCCTGTTTTCTGCCACCTGTATTTTTAACTTGCATCCAGTCACTGACCTGCTTCCCTCCATGGCCCTACAGGAATTAATTTTTCCTGTTTGAACTGCCTTCAACTGAACTATAAGTCTGTTCATTTGAACATTGTGTGCCTAATTCAGTCCACTCTTTTTAAGTTGGCTTTTGAGCCCTTTATGTTTTTTCAAGTCAGGCCTTAAAGAACTTGGAGAAAAAGATGCTTTTTAATGGAATATAATCATTGTTCATTTAGACATTTTGATGTAATCAGCTTTAGATAGCAATTTAAAAATCAAGTAAAAAGCACAAATAATAGTGATGATAACAGAAGTTTTCATGTGATAAAAGCTGGCAGATTCATTGTAAATCTTAGGTTTCGACTTTACTTGAAGCAACTTTGAATCTATAAGGATTGTTTCTGCATGTTGATTAACTAATTTATTCTCACATTCACACACACATGCAAACACACACACACAGCCTTGCAAAACTGCTTTTTAAGATGCTGAATTTGAGGTAAGGAGAACAAAAGCTGTAGTTTTCTGAGTCACTGAATAGTGTTTTCCACAGGAATGGTGTATTGACTCTATTTGGGTCTCAGGGGAGCCAGTGGCACCTCTGTGACTCCTGCAGGGGTGATAAACTGGGTTCCAGATGAGCTCTCGGGACCTGAAGGCTTTGAAAAGGGAAATCCACCCTAAAGCAGAACTGTAACAATATTTTCTTTCTTTAACCTTGTTTTAACCAGTCCCACTGAGATAAGCATTCTCTTTTGTGAGAAAGACCTGGATAACAGTTTCAAGGCTGTATGCAAGAGTTAAAAACCTTTCAAAATATGACACAGGAGTAAAGGCAAAGTGTTTGAAGCAAAAACAGTCCAAAGGAACATGTTCACCAGTCAGTATAGTTTATAGAGACAAGTCCAGACAGAACTAGTCCAGTCAGAAAACCAGCGTAGGACTAAAATGAATAAATGACAACATGAAAGAAAATATATGTTTTCTTTTTTTATATGTGAAAAGAAGGATGTGAGTTTGGGTTTGGGTGGATCTTCTCTGTATGAGCACACTGTGTACTGAAGCTGTTTTGTCTGTACCTCTGTGGCTGTAGGGACAAAGTTGGGTAATAAACTAGAACTCCAGGGACCTGCGGGCTTCATTTTGGTGTGGGATCAGAGCAGCTCAGGGGAGCTCACTGCTAAACAATGTTGACATGGATGAAAGGGCTTTATCATGGAGTGTGGAGTGGGGCTGTGTTGTTGCAGCCATGGGAGTTTCGCCATCACCACCCCGATGTAGGCTGGTACAGGTCCTGTTAAATAGATTTGCAGCCCCCCATCCCCTTTAAATATCTACTTTTTTTGCCAGTGACATAAATCTAAAGGCTCCAACTGCTTTTTATGCCTTTGCTCAGATTCGAATGATAGCAGCTTTCTATTTAAATAATACTAGCTTGTTAGCTTGATTAAAAGAAAGTATCCTTCATCTGTCTCTCTGTCCCATTCACAAACACTTGGTCTCAAGATGAACTGAGTAGATTTTAATAGGTCAAAGTCACTGCTACCTAAAAAAACCCCAAACAAATATGTTTTGAGCCATAACTCAAAATCTGATACACATTGTGACAAAAACAGGAGATTGTAACCAGTTTTGTCATTAATTGTATTCTGATTTGGTGACACTAATCCTGAGCATAAACCATGGAACTGAGCTGATTGTTTAGATCTTCTGTGCTGCCATTTTGAAATTTGTGTGAAGCATCCACATTTTGAATTTGCAGCTTCTTGATTAAAAACAACACCAATGTGCTTGATTTCGTCTCAGGCCTCTGAACTTTAATGGCTTCCCTTTGTTTTCTTTAGTGTCTGTAACAGTTGGCTTATGCATTTAATTTTCTAATTTCTCTTCCTAATGTTGCCATTCTCTCCTATGTTTTCTTCCTGATGGCTGCTGCACTTCTCTTAGTCCTTCATCTTTTCTCTGCTCTATTATTTGATTTATTTATTTCTGTTTCTGCTGTGGGAGACAGATGGCCAGATTGTCATGACTGGACAACTAATTTCCTCTGATATTTACTATTCTAGCACACACAGGCGCTCCTCATCAATGAAAGCCAGATACTGTGAAATGGTTCATGAATTTTGGTTGTGTGTGTGTGTGTGTGTGTGTGTGTGTGTGTGTGTGTGTGTGTGTGCATGGCTATACACATGCCTACCAGCCTGTTTTTTTTGACAGCTCATATTCTTGAGTGTGAATGAAAGTAATTCAGGGACAATTTGTGCAGCTGTGTGCGCAAAATTATATTTCATGTCATGTTGACAGGTGTGAGGTTGTGTGCTTGTGTGTGTGGACTACGTGTTTTTCTTCTACAGTTAGTGTGTGCGTTGGATATGTGGTTTAAAATTTGGACGCAATATAAGTGTGTTTAACAGTTACTGCAGTACTGGCTGTGGTTAAGAGCTGGAAAATGGTGTTCATTTTTGTGTGTGTGCTTGTGTGTGACAATATGGTGTGTGTGCAAGCTTATTGACAGATGGAGAAAAAAACCTGAAACTAAAAACATTCTCAGTAAAGTCAAGGTTACTGTTCCTTACACTTTGTGTAAAATTGGCCAACACTTTTTATGCACTCCAAATATCAATCTGCTATGTTATCTGAAAGCAACAGGAAACTCAAACTTGTGAATCAGCTGCTTGTGTTGCTTGTGTTGCCATCGTTCCTTAAGCTGTTAAAAATAACTTTTAATTGCACTCATGCTCATTCCCTTGATTTTCAGGTTCAAACACCAGGTTTCAGTTTCAGATTGTTTCATCACAGTCAGAAAAAAAGCTCCATATATGAAAATACAACTCTACCCTGGGCATTGTGTTTGATGTTTGATTGACAGGTCATTAGTCTGATAGCTTGTTAGAGGGTTTGAAACGATGCAAGCACTATTACAGGCAACATTTTTACAGGAGTTTTCACAGTAAGTCAAAGCAACATATTCTCAGTGAGTATTTCCAGGTTAATTGCGAGTTGATTAATATATCATTACAACATATTTAACTGTTAATGATTTAGTTTTCTATTGACTGAGTATGCCTCCCTCCTCATAATCAAATGCGCAGGCATTATTTAATTGATGAGCTGATATTCTGTCTGATGAGTAAGTTGCCTGTCTGTGGTCCATTTATCAGGAGTTGTGAACCTCAGCTACCTGAAGGAAATCTAAGAAAATGCAGCACTGTGCATCCAGACACACAGATTACACACTGAGGTACAGCTGCTCAGGCAGGTAGAAGATCAAAGCAGCTGATGAACAAGTCACCAACCTGAAACAAAGTGTCACACTGATGGAGAGGAAAGATGTATTTCAAGTTCAGAGAGTCGCCTGTGACATTCATCAGAAACTTCAAAGTACATGCAATCAATCACATGTTTTTTGTAACACTGATACTAAAACTTTTACTATGATCAGCCAACCTTTTTAAGTTTTAACTACCAAAGTCCTGAGTCCTGAGAGGCAGGGTGACAAGATGAGTCTGGTAGAAGTTTGGGACAGTGATGGATGTGGACACATGACAACACTGGATGTGACCTCTCTCAGTTCAGAAAATGCATCTCAATTTGTTAAGTCATTGCTGTGACCATTCCAACTGTCTGGATCTTGTGAAGAAACACTACTGTATATGTGCAAAAAAAAAAGAAAAAAAAAGAAAAAGGCATCCATACTTGACATAGGCTGTGACTATGGATTTTAAAAAGGCTATGACAATGGACTCTGAAATTATTAGGGTGTCAGATCAACCAACCTGTGAGGATATGCTATACATCCTCTTAGTATCTGTAAAGTATTTACAAAGTACTTTCATGTTTCTAAGTTTTTAGGGCTTAGACAGCTGTAATGGTGTCTGCCCACTACTTCCACTGAACATACAAAACTGCTAGAACTGGGCGGCATTTTAGCCACAATGAACACACACAGAAGGTAAAGGCATCTATGTTCTTGTATTAAATTGGGATTGTGGATAAATAGGCTGAATCCTCCAAAAAGTTCAGTTTAAATGCCCTTAACACTGATTTACAATTACATAAAATGACAATAACTATTCTAAAGTTTAAAGAAAATGAGAAGTTATTTAACAATTCCAGATCTTGACGCAGTTGGACCCAAAACCATTTGTTGGTGGATCATGTGCCTCATTTGCTATGACTCCTGGGCTTTGCCTCTGCATCATGCTCAAAAGAAAAGGATATTTTTTATTGAAGAGTCTTGTATTAGGGAAATTTTTGTCAAACATATCATGCAGCTTTGTGGCAGTATGCAAGGATTAATTAAGATTAATTAATCAATTACACAATAAAACTTTAAAATGACTTTTTGACCCTGATTTATTGGGCAGGTTAATTTGTGTTCATAAGTCCTTTAAATGTTGCCTGTATAAGAATAACAGCATGTGTTTTCATAAATAAGAAGACAGAACCTCATTATGTAAAATGTTTTTTCAGATGACAGACTGTGTGAAAACTGAGCATGAATGTTGTTAGAGATGATCTTCTCTCTTCATTTTCTGCCATGTGCAAATGAAACATGTAAATTTCAATTAAATTAAAAAATATTGGTTCTGGTGTTCAAATGCTGCTTTCCCTCTGCCGATAAAACATGACACATCTGTCCTTGTGTTTGAGGTCACCATCCCTGAGGGAAATGATGTCAGCAGGTCAGTTCTGCAGGGAGTTTTGGGGTTTTCTTGTTTTATTTTGCTGTACCCTCTCTCTGGGTCTTTGCACAATATCAAGGTCTCTGACCTCTCCATGCACAGTTTGAGCCTGTGCCCTTGAGTGTTCACCCACCCAAAAATAGAGACACCCTGACTGAACTCACAGTAAACTACTAACTCCAATTTGTCAGAGGACCTATCAAAACAAAATCAAAGCCCCAGTATGTTTGTAATGGCTTTTTGCTGGTTCTAAGCAGTTTAACACTGGTCATTTTTCACCCACATTTGCTTTCATCTACCATCTAATAAGGACACATAAGCACTCACACACAGGAGAAATGTCTGTTTTTCTGCTGAAAATAAATATTTCTGAAAAAGTTTTATATAAGCATCTCATTAGAAAAAAATGCTAAGTATAAATTTTCATTGGAAAAATAAATAAATATTCACAGGCTTTTCATGCTGTGTCACAAGATTGTTAATGATCGGGTCTGACCTCAGTTGTTTATGAACTAGAAATATAAAAAGCTACTTGAATTACATGAACAACTACATTAATTTAAGCATCAATTTAAAAACATGTTTCACTTTTTGTTCCTCTGTGTAACTTTATGTTAAGTGTCACTAGTGTGTTTATGAGACGTTGTGATACTTGCTGAATTTTTTGTCAGCTGTCTTTTCCAAGGCACTTAGCATTACACACACATGCACATCCAAACACACTTTTGGGGAGATATATTTCCTGGAGATTTACCCTGACAGATCAAACAATCAGCTGTTTTACATTTGGGGACTAAGTTTTATCCCCAGTTGCACCAGTTGCCTCTCCAGTAAGCTGGTCATGGGCATAAAATCTATCCCCAAAAGTATCCCCAGTCATGCAAACACACATACACACACACACACACACTCCCATGGACATGTCTTCCCTGTGGCCTGTTGTGTGTGAATTGATGTTCCGTAGAAGATAAAATGGGCTCCTTGGGGCAGAAACAGCTTCACTTAATTTCTCTCTGCCCCCCTGTGAAATGTGAGCGAACAAGTGTATGTGTGTGAAAGAGTGTGTGTAAGAGTGTGTGTAAGAGTGTGTGTAGGTGCTAAGGCGATGGACGAGATCTATCAGCTGGAAATCAGCTCAACATTTCTCTTTTACTCGCTCTCATTTTTCTGTCGAATCCACCTCGTCTCTCCTCTCTTTATTTCCTCATTCTGTTTTTTTCATTCCATCCTCCCTCCCACTTCATCATCTTGTCACTCGCTCTACCTCCAACTTATTCCTCATCCTTCTCTTTTTCAAATCAGTCACCTTGCCTTCTGTTTGTGCAGGCCTTTACTTTCACCTCTCCTGTCATCCTCCTTTCCTCCAGTTATCTTTTTAAATCCTCCTATCCGTCTCTTTTTTATCCCTCCTCATCCTTTTCTCATCCCTGCCCACCAAATCATCACTACTTCTTAACCATCATGTGACCATTTCTTCCTCATATCCTGATAATCCAGTTCTCTCCCTTTCCGCCTGACCCCTTTTTCATCTCCTCCTTTTCTTAATACTCTTATTTTTTCACCTTAATTTCTATTTTTTCTTTAGCTCCTCCTACTCTCTTTCTCATCCTTTGATAAGGTAATCTACAGCTGTCATAAATATATACGCTGTCATTTTTGATCTTTTTACATCCTTTTCCCTTATCACTTCTCTCTTTATCCTCTTCATTCTCCATCATTTTCTTTCACCACTTGACTGCACTCTGCTGCCCATAAAGTGTTTTCTCACCATTAGCTACCAGCTCTTGCACTCTTCCACTCCCTCTCTCCCATTTCCTTGTCTCCTCTACATTTACCCTCAATCTAATCCATCAATCTCTCGTTTCTCCATCCATCTTTCTCTATAGCTTCCTCTCCACCTGCTGCTAACATGCATCTTATGGGATATGAGATGGCTCAGCTAGATCTTATTTACATTTAACTTTAAAGCTACACCACGCTGGATTTCATGCAATCAAATAAAACTATCTAATTAGCCTTAATGGCAGAGTTGAGCGAATCTAAGCTTCTAATCTTCTGCAAGTGAAACAAATTCTTGCTTGTTGAAGAAATTAGAGTATCATAAATGTAGTGTCAGAAAAAAAAAGTGGTGGTAGGGAATCTTCTTGTGCCACAGGAAGTATTGAATTAAAAGCTAAGTAATTCCTTTTTTTCCCACTGATGTGCTCTGGGGCTGTATTTGTAAGTTGTTTCCTCTTAGTTATGACTTACCCAAAATTTCAGAATGCATTTTTAAAATTCCCTTTTAGGGCAAATGTTAGAAGCATTTTATTGACTCTTTAAAACATGGAAAATCACTGTCAGAGCTCCAGGTGTTTCCTCACCTGTCTGGAGTTGCCAGGATATTGCAATCAGGCAGATGTATTCTTACAGGGCAGAAGTGCTTAACAGACTTAAGAAAATATATCTTTTTTTTTTGCCAACAAAACTGATTAACTTCTGTGACAAACCTTTTGCAGGATCCACAAGAGATCACATGCTGTCCTATCAAGAAACTAAGGTCCTTACAGACCAAAATATGCATCTTTGCAAAATTCAGGGCTGTTGCCAGCTAAGCACATTTTTAACTGAAACTGTGAGGGCTGTGGTGAGAAAAACACAATGTCCTGCCGTTCAAAGCAGCTGTTTCCATTTTCCGTTTGTCTGATTCCATATCACTTGTTTTTTTTCCGTTTCTTCTCATTCTGATCTAAGCTGACTCTCAGCAGATCAGTGTCTTCATACAGAAAAGGGATTATTTTTTCTCCTCAGAAAAAACCCCCCAAAAAACTCTCAGTTTCTGTATTCAAATCCAACTGTACAGGCTGACCCTTATGAGAGTGCATCATTTTTCCTCTTGGGTGAGTAAATTGTCCTAAGGATGAGTTTTCACACGTGGTTATTGAGACATATGATGTCACTGAGAGTTGAAGGACAAGGGAAAAAGTGGACATTAAAGTACTCCACGGTGTTCTGAGGAAAGTCTTGACAAGGTCACCTTCCTCTAGTCATCTTCTCTCATGCCACCAATTTATTGTTTTGCCAAGATGAACTTTGGTCCCACAGTGGCGGACAATGTCAGCTCCATGCAATGCTTTCAGGTCCAGGAGGGATTTTTTACTCTGGGTCAAGAGCAACAAGTGCAGCTGCCGACTTGGAGTTGTTTTTACTGAAATGTGCTTCCATTTTCACCCCAAACATGATCCAACACACTGAAATACAGTCTGCTCAACTCAAACTTATCCATTGTTTTATCTCTTCCTCTTCTGTCCACAATGATGTACTCAGTCAACAGCTTATTTGCCTTGAAGCTGTGAGTTGCTGTTGCCAACAGGCGCAGTAGCTGCAGTATCATAGTAAGCATAGAATTCTTCCTCAATTTGGAGATTTCAAATGCATTGATTTTATAGGCTTCATGAAGGTAAAAAGGTTTATTTTCTCTGTATGCAAAATTTAAGCACTGTGCATAACAACCAATCTGCATATTCAGCCCACATTTTGAGGGTCTGTCAGTAGTGAACACACTGTGCACTACAGTAAAAACACTGAAGGAGAGAGACAGAAGTCTGTTTAATGGCTTATCTTGTGAATCAGCCGTCTAATGCAAAAGAATCTATTTCTTAACATGTCATGAAACAGGCTATTTGCCTCAATATCTCTGCCCAATGGGTCCTTGCTGACTTCTATTAGAAAACCAGCAGATGCAGCTGGTGGTTTGGCCTGTGCGCACATAATATTTCACTGCATCTAACCCTTTTCTCACAGAGGTAGCTATGTGTCTCTCTGCTTGCTTTATGTCACTGAAGAATCATCATAGACCTGACTATGGATCTTGGATGTAGTCTGGCCTGCATTGATTTGCTCAGGACAGGTGCGTTTTGTTCGCTGGCATGTTTTCAAAAATAATCAAATAGTAATAATAGTAAAATTCTCTGTTCTTGTAGAGTCATTCCTTCAACTCAAAAGTGTAATATAACCCTCCAATGTCCTTCACAATATCTGTGACAATGTTGCCAATGACGGCTAAGAGCTTGCTTTGTATCTCACATTTTGTGTAGGAGGCCATTTTTGCATCTCTGGTGCCCCCTGTGGAGCGGCCACTGTGTGCTACTGATAGCATTAGCTGATAGCATTGAGGTTTAAACCTCTAGCAACTGAGAATGTCAGTGCAGGACTTGATGAAACTGATAATGATCAGTCTTACTGTACAGGGAGAATAAACCAGCAGAGGAGCTCAACTCATATTTGTCATCATATCATGTCATCAGTCGTTATTTGTCAGTTATTCTTGTTTACTTGTAAATGTCTCAGTTAATTCTAGTTACGACTTTACAAAGGCAGGTGGCTTTATGTTAAGAATTGATACTCAGTTACATGCATATTGTCCTAATCTTTATCCTTAAAAATGTATTGTTGTTATGGACATTAAGGAATGATACATATACACACACGTACACACACACCTGAGAACTGTATGATGTGTTCCTTTAATGTGTACATTACCATATTACTGCACTTTATATTGCAGCCTGAATGAAAAGCAATATTTACTCAAAGTACAGTTTAACTTACTTACTTTTTATGTTTACTTGAGTAAAATATTGTAGACCTGTCTTTAACCTGACGTGGCTTTAACCTTGAGAGGTGTGTTACACAGTTAATAATGCTGTCAACACTTCAGTATCAAATGTAAAATGTGTGCTCTCAGTGTGAGACCCAACATGCCACATTAATCTAAATGGCTCATGTGCATAAATAGAAACAGATAAGTGAACATTTACAGGATCTAAATGCATTAACAGAGGCAATAATGTTGCACTTTGCATAAATTTTGTTAGTTATTTCAGGTCTATTGTCTGAGTTACTTTAGATTCTCTAATGTTTACTTAACATGTATAAGGGGTTTGTTGTGCTGAAGAAAAGAGAAGCAGAGTGAAATGGAGGGCATTCATGCACTTCCTGTCTGTTATTACATAAAGCAGTTACCTTATTTGCATCCAGCTAAAGCCAATTAATTACTGTTCTGCTGTTTCTGTGTATTTACCAGATTTAGAAAAGCAAGAGTATTTTTCTCAAAAAGGCCTCTGGCACCGACTCTTACAACTATATAAAATATTCACAACACTCATCAGCCTAACGCTTCCGTTGTAGTTGCTCTTACTTATTGGGGTCAGTGTAAACATTTTGGTAGAATAGCAGCAAAAGCAAAAAGACCTAGATTTCATCTTCTCTAAACCAAAATAACATCTCCAGTTTAGTCCCCTGGGCACTGAGGACTTAGAAGATGCTTTAGAAGATGGTTAAGTAAACAAATACACATGTGTATCTTTCCAATTTCACAAATGCTCCAATTTTCTGTGAGCAAAGCCCTCTGTAATGTCAGCAGGACCCTGTTTCTCTAAGCCTGCTGACTCTCATAATGTCTGTTTCTACAAAACACAACTAAAACCATTCAAAGTTGTTCAGTTTGACCAGCTTTTTTACTGTGAATCCTTAAAATTTTAAACCTATGATTGTATTTTTTTGTTCAGTTGGTGATGTTTTTTTCTCATCTGTGTGCCATGAAATAAAAGATGACACAGGTTTTTCTATATCTTGCAACTTTACAGTTACTGTTTGTTCCTGTTTCAGATGTGGCTCCTTTTTTGTGTTATGTAACAACTCTTTGGCTGAATTTTAAAATTAGAACTTTGTATAAACATCTATTAATACTATACTGACACATATGAGTATCAAAAACTTTCACAGTGTTTCTGTTGTTTATGAATTGAGTACTGCCGGTAATGAATTATTGAATGAATTATTTTGAAATGATCTAGGAATGTAGACTTTTTCACTGAAATTACTCTCTCTCAAATCCTGGTTGCACATGGTGCAAATTGCATGGTGAGGGATATTTACTGGATGTTAGTATAGGAGTAAGTTCAGGCTAGCTTGTAAGTAATGTTGAACTAACATTATTAACATAGTGTCTTAACTGCCCATATCTAATTCGGTCAGTTCACCTTTGCAAAGAAGTCAAATGAACTGTTCTCACTTGAGGAACCAGCCAGCCGGAGCGAGGAGGAAGAACGAGCAGGATAAAATCAATGTTGCAGTCTCTTGAAATGACATTACATATTTGTAATGTCAGAAAAAGGCTGCATGGCCACTAGCTAAGTGAAAATATGTTATTCAGCACCATGTATTGTGTCTATAGACTATAATAAATACTGGCAGACAATTTCAACTTCCCAAGGTTCTATGAAATGAAAAAATCAAGAGGGCAGAAATGGAGGAAGAGTTTGTACAACAGGTGAAGGGAGTGGACGACTGACACCACTGACAAATTTTGTCATTTTAGCTTAAGAAATGAGTTGTTGATGACTTATAAGTGCAATCTTTTATTAGCATTCATGTCAAATAACATGTTGCACAAACATACATGCAGAAAATGAACAAACACACATTGTTGCAAACCAAACAGACACCCAAATAAAAACTCTGAACTTCTTTTGAACTGTGAAACATCAGTGTAGTAAAATCTTGTGCGAAATCCAACATTTAACTGATTAAAGCCTCAGTGACAACAAAAGAGTATATACCCCCAGGACAGCTGAGTAATGAGGAACATTTCCTCCACTGATCTGTATCTCCTCGTCTGATGCTTATGCAAAGCATCAATTCTGTGAAATGAGCTGGCTAATTGCTGTCAGTCGTTCTGTTCTCTTGACACTGAACCTCTGCAGCAGAAGCATTACGAGGTTGACTGACAGATTCAATCTTCAGGTCTTCAATTACAGTCTCTCTTGTCCTTCTTTGCTTCTTCGATTACAATCTTTCTTGTTCTTTATCCCTGCTCATGCCCCCTCTGCTCCTTTTTTTTAATCCTCTGGCCTTTTATCGCTTTTTCCTTTGCGTTTCCCTCTAAGTCTGATTTCCTTCCTCCCTTACAGTTAAATATGATCCTCAGGTTTTTGAAAGGAATGCTATTGTGCATGTTTTCCTTTTTTTAAGAGGATAAAAACTTTTTTGGACATTGGCTCATTTATTTGAGGAGGAATCCGAGCTTCAGTCCTCTGAAGGGACATTTCCCCTGACAGGGGCTGACTGACGTTTTAGGGCCTGCATTATGACACATGTCATCTTCTGTGTTGCGGACTGACTGAAGCATGTGATAGTTCTAGATAGCCTATCAAAGTTGATACCAGATGTTTTTCAGCTCTTTCAATAGTCAGCATACCATTTTTCACGTACCCTGAGCAATTGAACCAGTCTCTCACAGAATTCAACATTTGGGTTAACCCCTCAAACACCTGAACAGCTGCCAGTGGCTTAAAATTCTAAAATTCTAAAAGGATATATAAATCAGAGTTTCTCAGCTTTCAGAGTTATTTGCCTGGGATAATGTTAAAAAGAAATGGCTTTAAATTACCTAGGGTTAGTGTTAGGGTTAAGAAAATCCATTCTCAAGCAAAGCAAAGTTAAATTAGAACTTGAAAATGATCAAGAATGAAACTTAAGGTTCTTCTGAATCAAATGATGTATGATACTTGATGCTGACTGCTAGAATAGATTATGAGAAATTAATTAATGACAGTAAAATTTCCTTATTTCTTTAAGGGTTAAACCTTTATGTAAGCCTGAGTGCTGTCCAAAACCTAAATCCAATGAACAACACAATGATGAGAAAAAAATGTTTCCAAAAAGTTTAGCTCCATTGTGATGCAAATATGATGCTTCCTGTCAATGCAATACAAATTTAGAGTAACAGAAGGAAGAAATGTTAGTGTCTATATTTAGTTTTTAATGCCTTCTAATACAGAATTTAAATGAGGTTATATTTCTGTCTGCAGGCAGAGTGCAAGCTGATTGAGAAGGTGTGCAAGCTCATTGTGCAAGTGCATGCTTGAGCTTGTGTGTGTCTCTCACATTGAGCATCCTCGCATTTCCATATACTTCACTTTGTATTCACAGTGCAGTGTATGTGCATGTGTGAGTGTGTTACTGTCTAACAGGTAGCAAATATATAGTTGATCATAAATCAAAGTCAAAAAGGTTGCAAACTCCCCAAGCAGAACAAAAGAAAATAGTTCAGCCAGGTCTAGCGGAAGAGAATAATATCTAAATAGAGGCAGTCGTATAAATCAATCAGACTATTTAGCATTTTGCTGACTCATACTTTGGCCTGCTGAAAAAAACAGCAAAGAGAACCGTTCAAGCAATCCTGTAATGAAAAAAAACTAAATATCTTTCTTTATTCTTTTTATTGAACAAGAGGGAAAAATCAGCACAAGGGGATAAATGTTAGCACAAGAAACACAGCAAGGTGTCCCAAACTATCAAATATTAATTAACAAGTATTGAGTTTAATATCAGTGAAACTGATGAAATTAACAGATGAAGCAGCAACATACCAGCTTCCAGTGCAGAACTCTTTTTAATTACACCTGATTAAAGAACATTCAGGCTGATCTTTGCAAGGATAAAGGTGTCAGATTGTCTCACATCATTCGTCATCACACCATTTAAGTGAAGCAAGTCCTCTAGATGTTCTGAACTATGATGCCATCAGTAAGGTGTTATGATGTGTTACGTCTCCATCTCCTTCAGCCCGCTCTCCCCTTCTTTCTCTCTCTCCTCTCTGAAGCAGCTACTTCTCAGATTTTGTTTTTGTCTGTTGTTTGTAAGGGAAAACATTGTGTAAGCCTTTTTTAAGCTAATAACTTAACCTTGGGTGATAGTTATTAGTGGCATTTAAGTTGAAATTGATATCACGTATTTAATATGAGTGAATTTTGTTGCTCTTTTCCATACAATCCTTCAAAACAGGGCTATGTTGGTGTAGATTTTAATTGTTGAGATTTAGTCATTCGGTATAGAAAAAGCTTTTGGTTATGAAAAGTTGGACTAGTTTGAGCTATTAGCAAAGGGGCACTAAGAGCCTGTTGTCTGCAGCTCTTTATTTAAACTTAGTTTGGCTGTTTTCTGTCTGCTCCCTTATTCCCCATGGTGATAGAAGACTTATTTTTATTGAAAAATGGCTGCTAACAAAGCTAATTATGTGATAGAAATCTTCACAATAATTATTTTGTAATTTGAAAGTTTTAATTATAAATCAGCAAAATCAGGAAATGTTGGGTTTTTATCAGCAGCACTGCTTAACAGCTGAAAGTTAACATGATTAAAGTGTAAAATAAAGCAGATATCTGAGAGTACCAACAGGGAAACAAAAGAAAAAATAAACTGAAAACCACAGTGATTTATTTAGAAGCTACAAAAGAAATAAGAGCAACTTTAAAGGCATTGTCCATCTTTTTTTTACTTTTATAGGTGGCCATTGGGATCGCCTATAAAAGGAAATTGGGCTGGTTAGGGATTGTGTGATCAAGCCGAGCTGTTGCTCAGTTAAAAATATTTTGTGTTCCTTGGTTTGTTGTCTTTGTCTTGTGTTTTTTTGCACAGAATTAATAATAATAATAATAATAATAATAATAATAATAATAATAATAATAATAATAAAAATAAAAAAAAAACTTGAAAACAATTAGAAGTCTACAATTGTACAATTTTGCATAATGGGGTGAAAGCAATTTTAACTCGCTAATAATGCCAGCTGAAAAGTCAAATGATCACTCAAGTCACATGATTTTGTCCTCTGAGGACTGTGAATGTCTGTATCAAATGTCATGCCAATTTATCCCCATAGTTGTTAAAGTTCCTCTTTTTTAAAGTATCTAAAAATATTCTGTGATGGTCAATATTTAGTTTAACTTGTATTCCCTTGATAAAAAGTGAAAAAAAAAACACTCCAAAAAAGGACCGAAGACATATCCACTCTTTCTTTCTCACTGAGAAATTGTGGATCTGTCAATCCCAGACTTGCGTTCTGTCTATCTTCGCTGTTTGCACTAAGTTTACAGCTCAAGGTAGCTAACTAATGGAAAAATCTGAGATATTCAGCCACAGGCTACAATTTTGAGCCTTAGACTGCATAGATGAGGATTATTTTTTGCACAAAAGTCAGCAACAACAGGCATATCAACAAGCAAAGTGTATTTAGTGTCTTTTATTTGTTTACTTTCATTGTTAGCATGTTGACTGTCAGTGGCTCACACACTGTTAGCAGTTGTATTGCAATCTCTTACTCTCTTTATTGACTTGTCCACTCTGCTGTAGGTTTATTTGCCTAAGATTGGCTCACAAATTTGTGATGTACCAAATCTAGTTTGCCCAGGTTAAGTTTTAATCTTCGATTTTGGTGAAAATAAACCACATTTTTCAGTAAAGGGGGACTTGAAAAATGTAAGTCTCCCAAAGCAATAGACTCAATCACCAACTTTTCCATCTCTATAGCCACAAGGCTAGCTAACAAAAAATTAATACATATGCTATTTTAAATAAATATGAAAAGACAGACAGCAAGCTGAAATATTTCTATAGCATACAAATGCTGACACAGAGACAAGATCAGCAACATCTCAAGTCCATAATGAAGACAGAGTGGGACACATTGGGTATGTGTGCTGTGCGAATCCTCAGAGCTCTTCAGTTACTCTGCTCTGTCTCCCATTTTTCTTCTCCTTCATCTCTCTCTGGCTCTAATGACATCATCCATAAATGTAGTTAGACAGTCACGCAAGATTTCATGAGACAAATGTATATGTGATTAGCAGTGTGCACTAAGTATGTGTGCATATTGGCTCTCCATGTTTTTCTTGTAATGTTAACACTGCAATAGACAGATAAACTTGCTGACTCCACTTTATTATAATGACAAATAGCTGTGTACCGCATGTGTCTCTGTGTCAGAGTGTCTACCAGTATTACTCTGTGTAGGTAAACACATAAACACACACAAATGCAGATGGCGCACACATCCTCACATTTCTCACTCTGTATATTTGTAACTACAGTGACGCAGAAACTTTATCTTCCTCTGTATCTGTGAGTACTGCTGTTAACAGTAACATGCTACTGTCAACATGTATGGGCACATTTGGATATTAATATTTTATGAAGACATCACACAACCGCACGTAAAGGGAGATAAAGATGTTCATTTGTTAATGATATCCTGTCTTTTTCTCCTCAGCCAGTAACAACATGTCTCTTTAATGAAAATGCAATTACTAATCTAGTAGTAAAGGGAAAGAAAAATATGAGTTAACTTTTTTTTAATTTACTTTTTTCAAAATCCTTTTGTTTAACTAGCTTCCTTAAGCATTTTTCAGGGCATTTCCAGGCCCTACAGACATGCTTGACGATGTAGTGGTTAGATTCCCAACAATACCTACTGCCTGCCAACTCCTCCTGGCAGTTATCCACTTTGCATAATATGTAGAAACAAGCAACATTACAGAAATTACTGACATAACATTAGGGTTGAGAGTGCAATATTATCTGTTTCTGTTAAACCCACTAAATTATTTTAATCTGTATTTAAAATGGGTGGGGTTTAAATTTAAGGTGGAAAGTAAAAACAAAAGTGAAAAATTTTAGCCATATATGTATATGGTTTGATCCGAGTTACTATATTTCTTTATGGTCACTAATTTTAAAATCATGTTCATAGGCTTCACTCATTTAGACTCATTAGGAGATATTGGGTGCACCTGCATTGCTCTCCCACAGCTGACAGCAATCAGACTGGGTGAGAGTTATATAAGGAGGGTGGTGTTTCCCTGCTCAGTTGGCTGAATGTGTCCAGAGAGTCAACTGAGCAATTGGCTGTCTGTGGCTAGCATGTGGCTAGCATGTGGCTAGCATGTGGCTAGCATGTGGCTAGCATGTGGCTAGCATGTGGATGTGTTTGTCTGTCCTTTATTTGAAACTGTTGAGAAGGATTCCTTTTTCATATCCCCCCCCCAAACTTCATACCCCTATCACGTTTGGCATTCCTTCCCAGTGACTCCCAGCTTTGTTTTCATTGAGCTTGGGTCCAAATTTCTGTTTCTGTCATTTTGATAGAATAAGTGGGTGCCTATGGGGAATTGCATTCCCACAAGCACCTTTTTTAAAAACCCAAGGGGCCCATTTTTACGTGTTTTCTGTTATCAGTACTAGTTTTTATTTTTACCCAATAGCAACCCTTGTGTCCCCAATTTTTGTTCTTGGAAATGGAACAAGTGATTAGAAATTAGAAGTGCTGGTGTGCTACAGTGCACATTCTATCAGTAGCAACTCTGTCTCATATCTATCCAATCTTATTTCCTAAGCCAGATCTTAAATCATGCAATTTCCTTTTACTTTCATAATTTCCAAACTCATCAATTTTGGCAAATGCAACAAACACAGCCACAGCTCCATGTAAGCCTGAGAGAAGGTGCCACAATACCACTATGTTTTGTGAATTCAATGAGTTTCTGTTTTGTCCTTTCTGCTGTTTGCTTCTCTGCCGTGTGGGTCTCTGTTCTCAGACCTGCAGCTACATGACATAGAAAGAAATGCAGTTTTTACCTGGTTGCTAACTCCACATACTTCTAGAGGGTCACAACTTCTGATTTAGAGGAATAACATATATGGGTCTATTTGTTTTACATTATGCCCAACTTCTGCTGAGCTGAAATTCACCATTATAACATCCCGAGCATAGCTCCACCCACTTTAACCTGAACAGTGTTCTAATCAGCCAGAACAACTGAAAGCACCTGTATGGGTGTGAAAGGCCTTTGATCTAATGTCAGAATGTATAAGTACATTTGATGTCTACATCCATTAACATCAAGTCAGTCATGAAAAGCATGCATGTCATGTAGTATAAATTTAAGCCATACATCTACCTTACACTTGAGGAAATCTGTCTGTATAAAATGCTACAGTTGAACACATTTGACTGACAGAGCCCTGCTAATAAAACTGTGGGGTTTTTTGCCTTAAACTTCACATCTTTAAAGTTCCTGGTTCAAACTTTCAAAACTTTAAAATTTTTATTGAAATGCTGCTGAGAGTGAATGTAATTTTGAGGAACTGAAGCTTTTACTAAAGGTGCACAGAAGTTATCAGTCTTTGTTCAGCCAACAAGACCATCAGTCTAAGTACCTGTATTCTGATTGGAAATGCGTATGATTAACATTGGAAGTTGGTTTAAATCGGACAGTTGTTGCATTTTTATCCTTTCTTAATTCAGCAGTAATGCAATTCAAATCAGCACAGAGTCCTTTTTTCCTGTCATTATTTGATATCTGACTTCTTATTTTAGGGAACAGAATGCATATGCTTCCTTTTCATCTGATTTATGGAGCTGTAAATAATAGAGGTACCAATGTACATGCACAGTACTAATGTATGAGGTCATTGAAGTCACACCTGGCGGGTGTGCTAACTTGTATGAATTCTTCAATTCTCAATTATCCAAAGCACTCCAGAGAGAGGGGCAAAGGCAGTTTGTCCTTGATGTAATGACAGTGGCTAACTCTTTACCACCAGGTGACATTTTACAAACTGCATCTTTTTAAAACTGTTTCTCTGTATGATAGGGAGAGTGCACTTGAAACAAATAGTTAGGTGACTCACTTGATATTTATTTGATAATCAAGTTCACACTCTTACAAAGCAGTGAAATTTTCCCTACAATACCCACATGTCTTACAGAGAGACACTTTTTCTGACACACTCAGAGCAGCTGGTTTTCCAAGAGCCAACAGTTATCCAATTCAAGTGAACTGTAGGCTCTGTTCAGATGTTAGAAATATGGCAGCTAAAGAACAATCGAAACACTTGAGGGCTAGAGGACCTTTAGGCTTGGTTGGCTCAAGGAAAACAATAGGTTTCTTTAAAATATTGGATCATCCAGCTGTTACTCAAAGGTTTGCACAACCCACCTCCACCCCTTCACCACCTTGATCAGAAAGCTGGCTATCTTCCATCCAACATCAGTCAGAAGTTCCACCACATGTAAAAATCATCCCTCCTTACCACCAACAGTGTTTAGGCTCCAGGGAAGTCTTCTTTAGTTGGGAAGCACTCAATCCATCAAGCTGCTTTCTAAAATTATTTACTAATTATTTACCCCTTGTGAGGATAAAATTTTAAAACGACGTACTGTACAGGGTAAAAAAACAAGTGCTGGGAAGCTGGAAAAACTGGCTTGAAAAGTTTAACAGCTGGGTCAAGGCCTCGGATCTAAAAAAGATATACAGTATATAAAATGGATGCAGGAGACAACAAACATACAAACAAATAAACAAACAAAAACAATGCGGCATCAGTCGTCATCGTCATCATCATGGATCCGAGTCTGAGCCAGGGGTTTTACGTGACCCTGCCCTTTAACACCAGTAAGGAGCTGTTTAAAAGTAACACCTCTTCTTGTTACACGGTCGACCTGGCAAAACCTATCGAGCTCAGTGGGCGGTGGATGGTGGGTTTGTGTGAAATTGTCTACTCCGGCACTTGATATAATTTGCCCTCGCATTTAGCCTACGTGGAGCTCAACAGAAACACGAAGGAAGAGCAATGAACGATTTTGAAATTTGGTCAAGGAGGGTATTTTGACTGCCCCAGAGAACTCTTGGACCAACTGATTCCCGCTCTCAGAAAGTACGACCCTGGCATTGACGCCGCATACCGCACCAAATGCATCGATTTCAAAGGCTTTGGTCAGTTCAAACTTTGTGCTTTTTCACCCTTGACCTACATGCTGGGTTTGAAAGTGAACTCTCTACAACCGCATGACCCCTTACCCTTGCGATCTCAGAACAGGCATTTATAATCTGTACGTTTACACGGACATCATTCAGTATCAAGCGGTCAGTGACAGCTACTCTATGCTGCTGGGCACTGTCAAAGTAACGGGAGATTGTGGGGATGTGGTAAACATCAAAACATCAAAGCTAATTACAGTTAATTAATCTACAATCTACATCTACAATTAATCTTACATCAAAAGTATCCGCATCGAGATTAAAACAGATCTCAACAGGTGTGTGGATTTTGTCTGCGGAAAGAGTAGTGAAGATTCACTCTAAACCCTCCTTTTCATAGCTCTCTCTATAGTATTGTCAAAACAAATAAAGATGGTTCATGCAAGCGTCAGAGCAGATCCTCACCAGTTTGTAAACTACTATGAAAGTCAAGTAGGGGGTAGTTTACCCGGTTTTTACGGGGCACCCGTCATGTATGGCCAACGCATCGGATCCATATTCTCAAGATGGTGTTTTGCTTCGTCTCACCTCTGGGGGGGAAAAAAGGTTTTAACATTGCCAAACCTCATCTAAAATCGGCCACCGCTAACATTGCCTCCGACGTCCTAAAAAGCTCGGTAGGGAGTCTGGTCAATAACCCCCATGGAGTCGAGAGGGATCTGGGGGCATCGGGGTGTTATCGCGTAGACTGAGGAAGCGACTGCCCGGAGATCGAATTTCTACAAAAGGATGAGGACTGAAAAAGAGAATTGGTCGGGAGAAGCGAGTCTAAAGGGAGGAAGTTTACCCTGAGCACCAATATTTTTTTTTGATCGAAGCTATTAAAATTTTTAAAAGGGAAAAAAAGAAAAGGCTCTTCGACATCAGAAATCACCCACGTGCCTCAATTATGTCTCAATAACAAGAGTCTCTCTGTTCATCAAAAAAGTGACCGTGTACTTCATCCCTCCTGAATTCCAGGATATGCAACCAGGAGAACCTGTTTCTGGACGTCATGCCCAAATATGTGGTTTTGGGGATGGTATACCATGACACCTACATGGGAAGAAGAGACCTGTCATTCTTTAATTTTATGCACAATGATGTGGAATATCTAGCCCTCTATCAGGACGGTCGAAAAGTTCCAAGTGCCAAGGCCTTTCAGCCCGCATTTAACCAGAGGATTTCGGTCAGGGAGTTTTACAACATGTTCTGGTAGATTACTGACATGAATAATCATCAACTGGAAAGTCTTTTGCGTCGAATGTTGGGAGTTGTATTTACGTGTGTGTGTGTGTGTGTGTGTGTGTGTGTGTGTGAGTGAGTGTTAGTGCATGTGTGTGGTTGTCTATTGTTTCATCTGT
>JAQMCX010000017.1:8867751-8913087 GCA_029814765.1 Acanthurus leucopareius | reverse complement strand
AATTAAAAATTATAATGTCTGTTTTCCTCTCATTTATTTTATCCTACTGTTTTAATTTATTTCTATTGTTTCCAACCTTCTCAAATGCACACACATTATTTTGGGGTTGATGTGTACCCAGTATCACTGCAATGAAGCAGTGGATCAACAAAACACAACATACAGTATGTTGAAACTTTTGATAGGCATATTTATTGTGGCCATTGAAACAGGTAGAAAGTATACCTTCTGCAGTGCAAAAATTAAGCTGTGCCTCAGACCATTTAGCAGCTGTAGGAATCAATAATAGTGAAAAACTGATTCAATAGATTTTTTCAACATAAACACAGTGAGGTTTATCTGTTCTTTGTAACCTTAACTCAAAACAGCTAAACTCCACCAACTGGAGATCTCATCTTCAGTAATGATGGGCAAACTTAGAAGTATTTTCAGCCTCACAAAGAGAAACTAAATAGATAATAAAAAAAGTATTTTCAGCCTCACAAACATAGTTAATGTTCAACAAAATTAATATTTCCTCCAGTCTGGCCATTTAGATAAATAAAACAACTGATGAAATCAATAATGGTGGACAAAGCGCTTTAGTAAGTCTAAGTTACACACTTGGAAATTTCACTTGGAAATATTAACCTGCTTAACCTTGTGGAGCACCCTTGGGAGAAACACATGCCATCATCATATCAGCGCTCATCAACATTGCTAGCCCTCAAGCCAATGATTATACCTCAAGAGGAGAAGCTTCTCAAACTTGTGATCTGACAGCCTGTTCCTCTTTGGAGAGAGAATCAGGTTTCCCAGGCTACAGAGCCTTTCTACTGTATACCGTAAGAAAGGAAAAATAATGTGCATATTTCCACGAGAGAAATCCTTCGCCTGGACTGTCGTCAGCTGCCGCCATTGTTGTTTTCATTCATTCACTTGCACGTCGCTGCGTCACGTGCGCTTCACGTCCACCACGGAATCTGTAGTTCTGAGTTATGCACGTGCAGTAACGAGTAACGAGCCTGTTTAAATCGCAGTAATAATAAACGCGTTACCGATTTTGACAAAGTAATTAGTTACAGTACTCGTTACCGCAAAAGTAACGTAGTTACTGTAACGCGTTACTTAATGACGCGTAGTCCCAACACTGGTGTTAATGTCTTGTGATTTTAACAAGTAAGATGCACCAACAGCTGAACCACATCAGTGAGTGTCACTGAGATGCTCTGGGACATACATGATGACAACCAAGCCATCTCCACTACAATGGAGAAATTTATCTTGTGAAAAAATCAGACATTTTTGAGGTTTTGCATATTTTTGCAACTGAATATTTCTAGATAAAAAAATGAAGCATAAATACTTGTACTTCCAAATGTACATACCTATCTGAAGTAAATTTCAGTTCAAAAGCTGAAGTTTAATATCCTCCAGCTTCCCATGAGGACTTAGGTCTTTCTAGGTCAGGTTAGTGTGTTCTGTGTCTACCACAGGATTTCTCTAAATCTGACATGCCTTAAATGTCTCAGCAGGGAGCTGTCCAGTTCAGGATGCCTGTCCCTATGGGGAAGCCTGAGATAGAAACTCATTTTTGCTGTTTTTATCCACAATAGAGGTGCTCTTGTGGTAACTCAAAAACTCATGATCACTGGTGGAAGTTGGGAAACAAATAGACTGGTTAATTGAGAGCTTTATCTTCACCAGTAGATGCAACTCACTAACAACCCAAAAAAGCCAATTTATCATTTTCTAAAGTACTTTGTGTTGGGATGTAAGTCAGCACCTTCAAGTCTTAACTGCTTCGTAATGAGCTGCAGTGCGCACAAGTGATCATGGTCTAATGAAGAACTACATCATCTGCATAAAGCAAAGATGAACTCTTAGCAAACCATGGAATGGCAAAATGTTGACATGTTCTCTATATTTGAGCATGAATGAATATGAATAAATGAAAAAGCATTACTTTTCTATTTATCATAAGTGTATGGGGTATAATGTTAAGAACTTGTGCAAACTTTGAAGAACTTTTTTTTTTTTTAACTTGTTTTTTTCCTGTTTTGCTCATGTGTGGAACCAAATAGATGCATTTACAGACTGTGATTCAATGATAGTATCTTGTACATTTTCCATCTGGCAGCTCAAAAGTAGCAGGGCTGTTACCTTTTATGGCCCCACGCACTTATCTAGAATATCTTTAAAAAATAAAATCTGAAGCTACTGAACTGTACAAAAATGAAAGGAATTGATTGAGAGGAAGAGAGACAGAGGGAGACACTTCAAAATGGATTCAGTAGAGTTAGTAAATTGATGGATTTTGTCAAGCTCAGTGGGACCAATAGCACTGCAACAGCAGAGGTCCATGTTGTACTGAAGGCAGACCAAAGCAGACACTGACACTAATTGGATATATCGGGTGTGTCAGGGTACACAACTGGGGCTTGCGTGTGTGTGTGTGTATGTGTGTGTGTGTGTGTCTTTATATTTTTCATCCATAATTGTCATCAGAGTTCATTCAGGGACAGCATTTTGAAACCTTTTTTAATTTATTGATGTGGAATAAGAATAAAAAAATACAATTGATCTAATACCATGGTCCTACTGTGTTTGTGTGTGTGTGCGTGTGTGTGTTAGAAGGAGAGATTTATGAAAGCGAAGTGGCTGAGTCTTCGAGACAACATGAGTAATTTTGAACCTCTGAGTCTCATTTGTGTGATTAATGTTTGCCTGCAGCCTTTTGGCTGTTCACCTATGAAAGTGGAGAAATTATTTACTTTCTCAGAGATTAAATTTATGGCAATTTAGCTTCACAGGGCAATGGAAACTATAGTGGTGACAGAAAAGCCAGGAGAGGGAAATATGATGCTACTTTTTGCAACAAACACTGATCAATATTTGAATCTTGATCTTGTATATGGTGTCTGTGTAAAGCTTTTTGGGGAGATGAGTGATGCCAGTCTTCAAAAAAGCCTCTAAGCCTATTGGTTTTGGTGTCTTAACCTAATCAAAATTTATATAATGTTTATCATTTGTTAGAAAGGCTTTTTGTTGAATAGACTCAGGGTTGAACAAGGTATCGTTTAGTTCTTGTATGCAAAGCCCCCTGAGATATTGAGTTGCTTAACAAAGCATTTTTTGACAACTTGGGATGGGAACTTGTTGGTATAACAGAATGCACAAGTATTACAGGTCAAGTGGATTCTGTTGAAATCTGTACAGTAAGTAGAATACAAAAGTAGTTTCCAATCAAGAGTTGTCCAAAGGGGTGAACCTGTTTGGATACACATGATTAGAGGGTTTATGGTTTTGAAAACAGAGGAAAAATAATTCGGAAATATTGGCCCTGCAGAGGTCTACAAGAGCAAGGTCAGAGTGAGCAGAGGGAGGAGCTGTTAGTTGAAACCTAACCGCCTTTTTTATTATTTAACATATCTTAGCATTTTATTACATTAAATATTTCAAAAAGAAATGATTCAAATCAGACATTCCTTATTCTGATATTGCAGCTCATTGTATCAAAGAACATTATTTTATTTGCTGCATTTGTGTCCTCTAAAGTTTCTGTGGTGCAGTAAGAGGCCTATTGTATTTTTTGACTGTTACTGGTCTCTGTATCACTAAAACAGAGGAAATGGGATCAAGTGAGGAAGAGAGGGGTATGAAAAGACAGTGAAGAAAGGGAGAGTGGAAGGTTTGTAATGTTTGCCTCGAGGCTGCAAAGAAGAGAGGACAGACACTGACACCGTGAATCAGACAGAGAGGGAGAGAGACAGGGTTGGTGAGAGGACAGAGAGAACGAGAGATGAGTAAAAGGAAGAAGGGAAAAGAGAGAGATGAATTCTGAGGAAGCATTGCAAATAGATGCAGAAAATCTCTCAGGACTTTTGGAGATCATTTTTGCATTGCCACTTCAATAAATAAGAACATGAGCTAAATGTCTCAATATGCCTTGGCATCAGATACCAAGGAAGAGACTTGAAGATCATGGAGGTATGGAGAGGGAGACCAGTGAAGTATCAGAAAGAAAGTAGATTGAAATAGATATGAGGTTGAGAGGAGTAATATACAGTGAGAAAGATGTAATATGGAGGTGAAGAATATGGGTTCAGTCAAGTACTGCAGGGATGGAGGGAGAGAGGAGGGGTTGTAAGAGGAGTGGGTGAAGACATGCATTTCATCCATCCAATCCTGGCAGGCGGAGTGGGATATCATCTCCCAAGTGTGGCAGCCTAGGTGGTGACTCATTCTTAGACACTGACAGAGAGGGAGAGAGAGAGAGAGAGAATACCTGCAACTTCCCTCCATCTTAAAATTTCTGATGCTCACCAAAGGAATATGACTGAGGAGGAATTTTGTTTCCTTTCAAAAAATTTTTGACACACTGACAAATTGTTCTAAATTGAAAAATGATGGAATGTCCAGATTCAACAAAAATGGACTTAAAAGCAAAAATACCAAAGCAAAAGCAGAGTGGGAAAAAGTGAGTTTCAATAAAAATAAGCTGATTAAAAAAAAAACAAAACAAACAAACTAAAGGACCAGAAAAAAAAGAAATTGACATCTCAGGCCAATAATGCTGTTACCTTAATTTTTTGTATTATCTTCTTAATTTTTCAGAGTGTGAAGTGTTATTTCCTGTGTTTGTAGTCAGATGGTGTGCTGTTTCTCTTCTTTGTTTGCATGCAAAAAATATGAAATTATTGTAAAAATTTTAAAAGTTTTAACTTTGCTAACTGTACTTTTTACATGTTAACACATGAATGTATAGTTCCTTTTTCACTTTCTGACATTATTTAAACTACTGAAACTGGGGAGTTTCTAGTTTTCTTCAGGCTTCTGATTGGCCAACTTGGCTCTAAGTTTGAGGTCATGTTGCTGCCTGTTGTTTTATTATGTCCCAAACAGGGATTCACAGCATATTTTTGCATTTTCATGTGGAGATTTATTTAAAACTGTGCTTGTGTGAGCAGGGTTTCTTTTTTTAAACGAAGGAGGACGCATATTGAATATTTAAGGCTTTATCCACACATACATTGCATTTTGTTTAAAAAATATTGGTGAAACAAGATACAAGTGAAAAACAAAGGGTGGGGAAAACTGAACTAGTAGAGAGAACAAAATTGAAAAAACAGTAACTTAATAGGATTTAGTAACAAGAACAACACATGACAACGGTCACCATTGTGAAATTAAAACAGAAACACAGGGACATGTCAGTAATGTAAAAAGAAAACTGTAAACCCTTTTTTCTGCCCGTCTTTGCATCTCAGTGAACTAAATGTCAATTTAGTCCAAGACAGGTTAAATGGGAGATTCTAGAGAGTTGGCCACAGTCTCCATTTCTCTGCCCAGTGGACATGAATGAAATAACGGAATGAAAGAAAAGTAGAATTTAACTCTCCCAGCTAGAACAAGTTGTGTCAGCAATCTCTCTCTCTATAACTTCCAGCCCCCCCTCACACATATAGACCCACACTCACACACCACCTAAATGGCCTTCATTCCCCGATCTCCTGGATCTGCTTTAACTTGGGTGGAAGAGACAACATGGTACAATTATGCAGTTTTTGTATGTACTCTTACTGTTCTTATAAGCAGCACCTTGTTTAAGACCTTGTTTGTTTTCTACCTACCAATGTGTTTCAGATCTTACCTTTTATGAGAAAGGCTTTTTGGGCCTTCGGAAGATACCTACTTTGCCCCAGTTGGTCCAAGCTGTTGTGCTTTAAAGAGAGTCTTCTGTAGTGGTGCACAGCACAAGTCTGCCAAGAATTTGGACTTCAAGAGTGTCTTCAATTGACCATAAAGACAGTTTGGCTAGTGTCAATAAAAATCTTTTACAGCAAGTCACCATAAAGGTAAACAGTGGATGAGACTGTCATTTAGAGAGAGAACCAAACTGTTATACATTTGAAATCAAATAGGAGGGAATAAGAAAGTGGTGTAAGAAAGTGGCATTACAGAGCAAACTTTTCCTTTCCAATTCTGTGAAAAATTGAGAAAATAATTTGAACCATCAAAGGAAAAAAACTCTTGAATGAGGCTCATTGTTGGTTGTGAACGGAATGCTGCACCCAGAAATCTAATGAGTCAGATGTAATACAGTCCAGCTCAGTGTTAGATCAAAAAAGCAATGGTTGAAAAAAACAATAAAAAATAGTAATGATAATAATCAAATGATCATGTACCATCACTACATTCAGAATAACAGCATAGATACACGATTACCAGAACTTGGCTCTCCTTCAATCTTCAATGGTCCTCAGCTTTGAAAAAGGCTTGACCCTGACATCTGGATGTGTCTCTCCTGCCACAGGTTGCTCATCAGCAGTTGTTGGCAAGCACCTATTGCAATCTCAAGGGCTCAGAAGTTGCCAGAAACCACTGAGGAAAATTAAAAGATCACTCTGACACAGATATACGTGTGTTTGAGACTGTACCATTAATGCTTGTTCTGCTCTCATGATTTCATGTCCATCTAAATGTTGACTTTCAGACTGAGTGGTGCTTTTTTACTTTTGTGATCTTCAAGTCTATGCTAATCTTAAGCTAACAAGCATCATCTGTTGTGACATCTATTCCCAGTGCAGAGGAAGAGGAGGGAAGCTGGAAGTTAGCTGCCATACTACACATGTGCTGTGTGTTTTGCTTCTATATGGTCTTTTTTATTTCAGCTCGTATGGAATAAGAAGTGATTCTTTTCTGTAGCTAACAGCTCTTCACCATCTTCTGTAACATTCAAGCAAAGCCACTGGGAACTCTTTATCTCCACTGCTTTTCATGTAGATACCAGTATACACAGCGGCCCAGTGCTAGTTTTTGTCTGTCACTTTTTCTCTTTCTGAGCCTTGAATCAATATTTCACTTTGCAGGAACATTTTCACTCCTCAGAAAACCTCCCTTTCCCATTTGGAGGACTGAAGCATCGCTAAAGAAGCTTTGGGGAAATTGCTGCAACATTGCCATCTTGTAATGTGAAACTTAAATAAGTTGACATTTTGCAGAGACTTTTAGCAGAACCAAACACAGGAGTGAGGACTGACAATGAATATACATATATAAAGATGACAAATTTGTGTTTCAGGTTGGACTTGGATACCGGTTATTGCATTTGATTTGGTGGATCTCAACAAGCTAAGAATGGCAATTTTGGCCCTTGTTTTTTGAGAGCAGGTTTAATATTAATAACCATAAAGGTATGCCATGCAGCATACTTATTATGCTAATTCAGTTAAATATGACCCCAGTAGCAGGACTCTGACAAGAGGCTTTAAAGCAGTTTTATTAATGGGTCGAAGTGGTTTGGTTTTGAGAAACTAAGATGGTGGAGAGAGGCAGGAAAAAAAAAATCAGTATTTCAGTCAAAACCTCATAAATAAAAGCATGTTTCAAGAAAAGGTTATAAAAAAAGAAAAAATGTCCCTGCCTGAAGTCTCATAGATTAGGGAGTTTAACAGAATCATACTTTTCATCATGAAAGTTAAACAGCTTTTTGATATATTTAGTCTTTTTGAATCAAATTAGAGTTTAAATATGAAAAAAAAACACCTAAAAAACCCCACAGTATACCTGGATTCTTTATTTTCTGGCTGCTGGTCACCTGCACTGATGTTTTGGTGAGGAAAAGCTATTTTTGTCATTTTCTTGTCCCCGAAACAGGTCTTCGAGAACATTGAAAAAATGGTCCAATTTCTTTATCATTTACAAGGAAGGATAACTTTTTACATTTTATGAGGATAAAAGGAGCCAATTTCACATTAGGGGAAACAGTTTAGGAGGTAATGACTATCCTCAATGACTGACTAAATTATTACATAGTGAGAGTTATTTTTACATAAGCGTGAAGGTTGAACAGCCTAATGAAGTCTGAATAACTTGTCGTTTCAGTTGTCTCTTTTAAATTGATGATTTGAACTGTGATCTTTCAGAAAAAAGCTGGATTGGCAAAAAACGACTTTCAAATGTATCTGTTTTAGGTCTGTAGCTGTTTTTCAAGATCATTTCACTACTTTTATCGTATCTCGATCTCTAACCATTAGATGCACTAGCCAGTGCCATTGTAATTGCTGATCCTAAATGAGAAGTAATGTGTCAAGAAGCCTCAACCTGTGCCAAATAAATATGCAGATCTCAACGCCAGCTTGAACAGGGCGCAGCCTGCCAGTGAGTAGATTATCTGCTGTGGAACTCAATGGGGAACACTTGAGAGAAGCAGAATAAGACGATGCAGCTTTTTATGTAGTTTGTCTCCTTGCTGTTTCTTTTTATGCTTTACATGAAATGTATGCCTTATTAAATATTTCATTAATCAACTGACATACTTTAAATGGACCACCACAATGATAGTTTTATTAATAAATAATAGTTAAGTCAACCATTAATTGCAGTGAGGGTGCATGTGCTCTGAGCTGAACTTAGTAGGTGTAGATAAAGGCTACGTTAGAAAGTAGTGGTAGATATGCAACAAACTTAAATTAGCTTTTTTTTTTTTTAAATTTGCTATTTGATGGCAGCAGAAAAAAAGCAATCCTTTGGTTCATTTCAGTTGATGTGAATTTATAGCACCACAGTGAATGTTGAGAATCACATGTTTTCTGTTAACAATGGTGTTTGGTTACATGAGGGTAATCATAGCTCGAAAATTGTACAGCATGGAGGCAGTCCTGGGCTAAATAACGTAGCTTAAAGTAACACTAGCCACTTACCCACTCATCACAAAATCAACAAGTGAAAACATACCCTTTACATTTAAACATTATGCCTGATCCATTTGTTGCTTTGTCCTGCATGGAAGTTACTCTGCATGTGTATTTCTATGTTGGTTGCCAAATGTTTATAATTTGCACACTCAAGTATCATCTAATTTGGAAAATTATTTTGAAATCAAAGTACATACTTTCCTGCCACCCACAGTCTGACTTTTTTGCCTTGTTCGCACATGTGAAGATATGTGGCTTTATATTAAGAGGCAGTAGGTGTCTGGGTCAGAGTGTCCTTTTACATCTTCTGGATGGTATTGTTAGTGGAGCTGCAGTTAAAATGTCAAACTATTGGGAAGCAAACTTCTTCTAAGTGAGTTCAAGTGCTCATTGAGCTAAATGTCATAATCCGATACAGGCATAGGCCTGCTTGTTGTTTGTTGCCCTCTTTAGAACAAATTGCATGTAATTTGAATCTGTTAAGGCCTTGATTTACTGCAGAGAATACGCAGATGTGAACAGTAGACACATACAGTTATGTTTATACTGTGTTGATATCTGCAGACAATGATATATATTCACACATTTGCTGGGTATAGCCATGACCTGTAACCCAGATATTCTGTCAAAAGTAGCATGAACAGGAAGTTTTGGTGCCACATCTTTGGCATAATTATGTGCAAACAAGTTCCAAATATCAGTGCATATTCTTCAAATAAAAAAAAAAAAAGGCAAATGCATATTTACCCCTCATTCGTAATGCCTTTTGATTGAAAGAAAGTAAGCAGCGAACCTTGTTATGTTCAGTGCTGGATATAAGCACATATTAATATGTGTGGAAGAAAACAGACTGATGCCAACCAGATATAGGAAGCCTGCATTTGTCTTTCTATCCAGAATCCATGCTTTTAAAAATTGTAAACAGCTTTGATGGCAAACCTGCCATTACTATTGAGAGCAAGTGGTGTATTTTTGAGAATGTGACACTTGACAGGCGTGGAGACAGTTACTATCAGGGCAGAGCTTATCAAACAGACATGTCCAGGAATGTGTTTGTGAGCATGAACTCCAAATGTGTTGTTCTCTGATTACATAGAGGAGCAATCTGCTTTAATCAACCTTGTTTGGAACTAAAACATTTGAAGGTAATTCTTGAAACCAAAAAAATTATGAATGAAAGCCAATACATTCCTAGAAAATAAAAAATAAAATATGAGACTGAGTGAGAGCACACATTTTAGCAGTGTGTGCAGGCATTGGTATGATGATTGCAACGTTATTAGCTCTACCTTTTGATCACAAAGGAAAGTTTCAGTCATTTGTGCTGCTTTGAAAGGTTTGGCATAAACTGTCGCAAGAATTCTTTTTTTCCCAATTACAAAAAGTAGGGATAAGTGGGCTGCTTGGTTCCAGGAAAATGTCTCCAGTAGAAAGTAATCACCAGTCCCTTAAGTCAAGACTGCAACAATGAACAGTGTTCTGTACTGATCAATGTATGTTGAATTCAGAATGAGCTTGTCAAGCTAAAAAGGGCTGAATGTATCTGGTATGTGGAAACCATTTAGAATGCCTTTAAAGTTTTGTTCATCACAATGGACTGTCTTTATTTTCAAATATTTCTCTCTATAAAAAGTGTTTTTGCTCTCTGTTGGACCCGTTGAAAGTTTCAGAAGGCAGATGCGTGCTGTTGTCCAGTAGAGGGCTCTACCAGTGAGTGCTTTCTGAACTGTGGAGAAACTCTTGAGACCTTTTTTTTGGACTGTTGTTTTCACTTCAGCTCTAAAAAAATTTAATGGACAGTTCTCATTATTTTATTGTCAGACAAAATAATTCATAGATAAAGTATTTCCATGCTTTCTTCAGAGCACTGATACTTTACAAATAAGGTCTATCCTACATGGTATTAAGCAAATTGTTGTTTTGTGCCTGAAAAAATTATATTTAAATGGAGAGAAACATGTACTGGAATGCATTATGTTGCATCAACCAGTGTTGATGCAATTCCAACATATGAACATGAATTAAAAAGAGCCTTTTGAAATCCTAAAGGTCATGTTAAACAACTGTTTTATATCAGAGCAGCCAACAGCTGTTTTTGTTAAGTCTATCATAATTACAATAGACCTGTCTTCATTTATTTGACAGATGCTTCTTCAGCGGTGTATTTCACAGACGCTTTGCCTTACAGGAATGCAAAAATCTTGTGTTTTCATATTTAACATAAAAACATTTAGAAAAAAGCCAGATTTCCTTCAAAAGAACAAGGGGCATGGTTTAATCAGGAATCCAGACCTGTCAACCAGCTGTTGAACCCATTTCTTATGGCCCAGCAGTTATCTGATCAGCAGCGCCCAGCCTCCCATCATCTCAGGGATGTTGGTCCTCTGGAGTGTCACCATGATGATGAGACCAATCACACCTGCACAGTATGATTAACACAGGGAGGTAATTTCAGCACCGTGGGGATGCAGAGAGCACCTACCGACACTTAGAGACAATGAAACACATGTTGTGACACACCAGCTGTATGCATACATGACTGAACACACATGCAGAAGTCATTCATATACAAACCTGAGACCCAGTGACACACATTTAATGGAATATGCAAATATACTCAGACTCACAAACACAGCCTTAATAACTGGGTATTATCATTCAGAGCAGAAAACTGAATCTAGATAAGCACTATTTTAAAAACTTAACACCTCAGGTAACACAAATCTGTATATTTTACATTGATATATTATTTATGGTCTCCTATGCAGTCATAAATCTAACTATTTAATTATATTCTACCAGTATTTCAACTCTGTTCAGATGTTTTTCCTTTTTCTGTCAGCCAAACAAAATTAGCTGCACTGAGCTATCCCAAATCATATCAGACAACAAATGTGGTTTTGACTGAGGCGTAATAGAACAAGGCCTTATATTCGCTCTGCACATCTAACCCATCCTCACTCATGGATAAATAAGGTTGCTGAATGTAATAACTGTAAACACAGCCATTAAGCAAGCAGTCAGATAAAATAATTCCTTTTTCGATTTGATATAAAGTGAAGCAAAGCAGACCCAGTTATTACCAATTTTCAAGGTTTAGTCTTTTCCCTTCTCCTCCTCCTCTGACTCTTTCTATTTTCTCTCATCACTCTCTGTCTCTGTCACTCTGCCATCTCTGCTCCTTGTTAAGATTCCTAGCTGGTACTGGGAGGTGTCAGGAAGCACAAAGTCACTAAAAGAACTGACATATTGTTAATTTCCCTCCTCTGGGTGCAGTCTGGACAGTGTGTACATCCTGTCTGTCTGGAAACTGCAAAACACAATATTAGCTTTCTATCTCCTGCCTTCACTTGTATCACTTTCTGCTTCCAGAACATAAAATAAAATCCATACAGTCATGTTTAGTAACTCCATATATTCTCATTTTTTTCTTTTTTGGTGTTGTTGGCAAAGTCTTTTCCCTCATCTCATCTCATCTCATCTCATCTCATCTCATCTCATCTCATCTCATCTCATCTCATCTCATCTCATCTCGCATGTAGATATGCTAGGCTCAAAATATCATGTTTGTAGTGAGATATGACACTTACTTGGATGGATCTACTGTGCTTCAACTTCAGCCTCTCTCCTCAAACTTGACCTTTTCTATCCACTTTATAACTTTCTGCTCTTATATTTTCCCCAGCCTATAGAAAGCCAGATGTTGTGTTAATTAATTTATCCTAGTTTACTTACAGTTGGTCTAATAAGTCACTTTAATCACAAGCCAAGTCAGCCCATTTTGACAGAGTTTCAGGCAGGTGTTAGCAGCATATTGCCTCTGGTGCTGCTGTTCTGAATTGTGAACTTTGTAATAGACACTGCAAGACAGGAGTCTTCAGCAGATAACACTATAATGATGCCACCAAGTTTTGTTGTAGATAGTCAGTTGTTATGTATGCACTATTATCAGTTCACCACACAAAATACCAATTTCTTCACACTGCTTTTATATTTTGCCAAGGAAATATCATTTTTGTCGGGTCTTTGTTTGGTTAAGGCAAATGTGTTATTGTGCAGTTTTGGAAATGAGGAAACTCAAGTTATTTTATAATAACTAGATCAACTACAATTGCAAAATGCATGCAACGCATGTATAAAATCTGTATTTCCTTGGTAATGTAAATACATATTTAATGTTTAAATAGTGCATTAATGTAAAACCCTTTTTAATTTAAAGCACAGCTTACACCAAGGTGACTTTAACCATAACCAGTGCTGTCTGAACGAATCCTCATGCTGCTTTACAGGGTTGTGATATCTCTCTGTAGATCATGTTCCAATGTGGAAAAAAGTAATAGAAAGATGCTTATATGTCCAGCCTAACCTTAGCTAACCTCTGCTGAAGTAGTTTCACCACTATTGTTAGGACTTTGAATATGGAAACCTGTTCTTCCTCAATTTACTCTCTGTCATTAAAAAGTTTTAGCCTAATCTTTTCTGGTGGAGGCTGGACAGGTAGGGACAGGTAGGGGGTAGAGTGTGGACCGTCGGGGATATATCACATTGTGTCTAGTTAGTCAGTGACAGTCTAATCCCACTCTATCCCGCTCTATTTTTCCTGTTTTGTTCTCTGTCTGTCTCTCTCAGGCAGAATAAAACCATAAAACCTTGCCGGCAATGAGACAATGCTCTATTTCAGCTGCACAGATTAAATCAGGCCATGGCTTTCCACACACAGTCTGTCCACAACACAGCGTCTCTTTGTGTGTAAAAAGAGAGGAGGGAACAAGATTGTGTGTGTGTGCATGCGGGTGTTTGTGTGTGTGTGTTTGTGTCCGGTTCTCCTTGGCCTTCCTACTGGCTCTATTTCAGGACTTTCCAGATTAACTGCTGCACTCTGACCTTTTGAACATCCCTTATTGAGCTCAGCGTAGCTCACAAGGGCAGGCTTGGTTCGATAGTGCCTATTTTATCAGCACTGTGCCATAGGGCAGTGAGTGAGTCAGTCCAAATTATCCCACTTTCCATAACAAGCACATTTTCTGTGACCTATGTTCTGAATGGGGGAACAAAACCGGACAAATGCTTTCTGCTCCATTATAGTTCTTTATGCAGACATTGTTGTTTGTATAGACTGTAGAACTGCAATTATGATAAAAATGGCAACATGAGTGGATTGAACTATAAATTAAATTATGCTTTTCAATTTAACTCTACCTTCTTAATGTAGGCACAGGGTTTTTTGAATGTATCTTCTTAAATTATAAATCTGTCTGCTTCATCTTTAATGCATAAGTAGGCTATATATAATTGATGGTTACATTACTAATGTCATTCATTATCACTTATCCATATAAATAGTTGGATGGCTCAGTGCCCAAACATCTATTTCCTTATGTAGAATACAATGAAGAAATAGTCTGATATACGAACAAATTTGTGTATTAAATATTTATTTAATTCATTTCAAATCTAATGTTTCTTAAATTTTACAGGGGATGAAAACAAAAGTTTATTGAAATCTAGTATTCCTATTTAATAGTAAAATATGACTTTTTTTTGTCAGCTGCTATGGACTCAGTCTAACAGCCTCTTAAGCAATGCAAAGGTGAGTGTTGTTGTGTTTTGTGTGCCCTTGTTGAATGTTGCAAAAACAACAACAACAAAAAACTCAAACACCCACAGCAACCCTTTCCTGAAGTCAAACCGTGAAACTCAGAGCATAACTGTGGATCCATGGGGAGATTTTGCTGTTTTGTATTGATCTTAATTCATTTCTGCTTGGTTAGGAAACATCTGAACTGATTTTAAGAATACAAGTAAAAATAACTTGTACCAAAATTGACCATATGTGCTTTTAAAAAATGAAAGATACTCATATCTAAAATGTTATCACTTATATTTGATAAGGATTTTTTTTTTTTGCAGTGCAGCCATTGTATTTATTTGTGGCAAAAAAAATGGACCAGCATCCTGATGTTACCTGTAGGCAGCTTGAGATGGGACACCATTTCCTGCTGTGAGCATAGCTGAATCATTACAGTTTGAATGTGAAGTGTGACGGTTTGTCTGAGGATATAAAGCTGCAGAATCAAATCCAGACAGAAGGACTGAGACTACAGCTGGCTCACCATGAAGTGGAACTCTTGTTGGAGCGCCATGCTAACTACATAGTGCACTGACTAGCTCCTGAGTGGACAAACAGCTGACAAAGTGTTTCTGCCGCATTCTCTCTCTCTTCTGTTGGTCTTGATCTATTGTTTTGCCAGCCGACTGTCTATGTCTCATGTAAATAGAGACACACTAATGAAATGTAAATAATGCGTACATTTTTTAAACAATAGCAACTTAAAGAGTTCAGCTTGGTCAGGGAATGTCACATGATGGTATTTAACAAGATTACTGAAATTGATCTCTTTTCAGCATGTGGCTATGACTCTTGATCTCAGTGGTACAACAGTGTCTAACTCTTAAATAATTCTGAGTATGAAAAGATGATTTAAATTTATCATCACAATTATTGGAAGATCTGGTTACAATTATTATGGAAATGATACATTTAAGCCCCACAACAGGCTCACTTTGTACTATCGCAGCGATAATGGCCCTTTTTTTACTTCCATCTCCTTATTTTTTTTATTTTCAGGCAGCAAGCTGTCCCATTTTCCTTCTCCAAACATTATCAAAGATAACTTGCCAAACATTTTTTCCTTGAGAGGCTTGGTCCATCACAGTGAAAAAAGAGGCTCAGGATAAATGTATCACACATTTGTAAACATTTAAATTAGTATTCCTTTTGGGAACTGTTTTCCACACTACACTGTTAATAATTTTTCTTCTTGAGAGACGATGGAAGAGGAAATAAAAACACCATCCACAAGAAATGAAAACACCATCTGTTGTTTGAAAGGTTTTCCTAGTTGAATTCAGGCAAAACATAAGCAAAAGCTGTCAGTTCTTGCTATTTCTTTCTCATTTTCTTTTCTTTAGACTGGCATTTTCCAAGTTTAGGACTGAGACACAAAAATAGGTCATGGATAGTTTTTTTTTGAGTTCCTGGTTGAAAGAGAAGCTTTTTTGTATTTTTAAAAATATTTTCCTTATATTTATATTAAAATAATATAAAATATATATATTTTCCACTGGTCAGTTTAGCAAAGATTCTGTGTGTATCCCACATTATGGAGACACACAAAACAGCATGTAAGCTCTTTATATAATGCATGTACGTAGAAATGTAAGCATTTAACATTCCACTCAGCAAGGGTTATCGTATATATTCTGGATGAAATTTGTAATTAATTAATTAACATTTTATATTGATTGTAGATTCATAGTAAGCTGCAGTGTATCTGTTTATATGTAAATTTAGATTTTATAATTTGAAGCATTTTTTTTGTAAGTCTGTGTTTTGGAAAAACACTAAAAATGTCAGGTAAAAAAATTGGCAGTGATGGCATGGAGCCCACAAAGATTTCAATGCCACTTACCTCTACAGTATATAATTAAAAACTCTTGAAATTTTGTTTCAACCATAAGAGCAAAAAGAAGATGCACTCTGGGAGTTGAAGTGTAGCTGAAAGTAGGATCCAATTGATTTCAGTGTGTTTAAACAAAATGGAACCAACTAATTTTCAATGGCATTCGATGGTCCGTTTATAGTTGTTTTATAACAATGAAGCCATTCTGTTGGGCCAAAACGGGCCTTCAGTGAGGCATGTGTACAAAACCAAGTGATCAGAGCTGCCAAAATTAAACACAAGTAAATTATTGATTCACTAACCAAACTTTAGGCAACAAAAGACCTGTTGGATTGGGATTTAATTATAACATCACAACATAAAAATTAAATACATTCTTAGGCAACATTTTCCTGTCATTAAGTCTGTTATACTACACGATACTACAGCACAATAGGAAAACATGTTCCCTGACTGGCTTCCCACTAATTCTGCCAATAGTGTTGTACAGTGTGTGCAGCCATCTCGAGCTGGCATTTTGTAGCCAGCTCAAGTGTTTTCAATGGATCACATTGTGGGCCTGCCAACCTCTGTGTTAAAAAGAACCAACACACAGCACGCTGTAGTGGTTTCAGAGAGGCATTCAGTTTATCTGTGCAATGGCAGCCTGCGAAAGGGCTTCAAAGTGCTAAAGGCCAAACTTAAACAGTTTATTGTGCACATATTTTCTTCCTAGCAACATGTTTGCTCAGGTAATCATTAGCTGCTAGCACCAGCTTCTGGTATTCTAAGTATAAATTCAGATATGATGGTTGTATTTTGTTGGATATTTGGTAAATACCTTTATCTTACATGTTTATATTATTTATTGTTTAAGACTGGAGGTAAAGGAGAAGAGAGTTAAAAGAAGAGTAAAACATGGCTGTTTCTATGTCTGGAGTATTTCACTAAGTACTTCTCTTACGCACAATCAAAGGTACTTTTACTTTAGATAAGTATTACCATTTTATGTACTTTTACTTTACCACACTAAAATTGTTTAACAGTTTTAGTGACTGGTTAATTTTTTAGATTATGAGTTTTTCAGTGTTCTGTCCTATGTAAACAAATGTAATGTATCTTGAAAAAATTTGAATGTTTCTGATAAACTGATGGATAAAGTGTTTTTTTCTCTATGGAAAGAGAAAATTCTTCATCTTCTTATACTTGATAAATTATTTAACCTCCTCACAGTTTACTTGTAAAATACATGATCAGAGAGCGTAAAACAGAGCTGTTTTTCCTGGGATAATGGAAAGTTGACTGTTTAAAGGATTCATGGTTTTTAAAGGAAAGCAACGCTACAAACATATGTTGTAGCATAGAATGCATTGCTTGAACTACAACTACCCACACGTACATAACATAGTTAAAATGAGCTCAGATTGAAACAAATACAGCAGTAAAGTGCAACACAGGTTTTCAAATATCTATTTCTTGGAACTTTCCAACCTTTTTCTCAAAGCTGTGAACTTATTTTTTAAACTTCATTCCAAAAGCCTCTGATCCTTCTTGCAAAATCAAACAGTCACTTCAAAACAACTTTATCTGTGCTGAAAAGTTTTTCCTGGTGCAGGGATGTCTGTCATAGACCTTCTACCAGCATGCAGAGAAAAGCTCTCCTACTGGGTTCAGAAAAGACGAGATGGATAGAAAGCCAGCTTGGTCCACAGAAATGTATTCATGAAGACTTTCCATGAAATCCAATCAAATACTTTATAGATGTAGAAAAGGATTCAATTTCATAAGTTCTACAAAAAGACAGACCTTTGCCATAGAATGCCGGCACTTTTGATTTACATACTTTATTGTAAAATGTAACGCAGCTTGACGTTGCAATAATATATTTATTATGTGGCATTGTACTGTTAACAATAAGAACTGAATGTTTCTCACCTTGCATGTACTTGCATACACTGAAATATTAGCTGTTTAGAGGTTTAAAAAAAGGGTAAGAAAAAATCACAAATTATGTCTATGTGAAAATTGTTTTTTTTTCTTCCCAAATGAACAATTAATTAAATGAATGGGTTCAGGCTTGTGAGAAATTGATTTACAGAATTGGTTTTAGTGTTTTAGCAATTCAGAAAATCTATAATGCAGCAGTACTATTTGTCATTTATAAATATTTGATGATTTTGGGCAGAGACAGATTTAATCCAGGGGGAGTACTTCTGATACTTTAAGCCATTTTTGTCCACTGTATTTACATACTTTTAATTCTTTAAGGTCCTGAATGCAGGAATTTTCCTTGTAGTGGACTATTTTTTGTACACTATTATATAGTATGTTAGCAGTGAAGAGTATTCTGATCCTTTACTTAAGTTGTCAGAAAGAATGAAACAAGGGGCACAGATAACAGTGTCTTTTAGTGTGTAAGTCTTGTCTGCTTGTTTGTATTCTTTGCCTTGTATGTAATGTTAATGTTAATTTCACTGAACCATTGTAGTTTAAGCATTGTATTTATGTAGTGATTCATAGTTTACTCCAACCTCACCTACTGCAGCCTAAATTGTATCTCTCTGACAGTTTACAAGGGTGTTGTAGTTTTAATCTAAGACTCATCTTGATTTTGTTACAATTTCTTTCTTTCTTTCTTTCTTTCTTTCTTTCTTTCTCAGGTCAAAAATATAGCACCATGATTTCAATATTTCTGAATACTCTTCTCACATACATTTTTCTAGCAAATTAAAGAAAACAAAAATACACGGCTGTGATGTAATACATAAATGTTATCCCCCAAATAAAGAATCCACAGTAAGTCTCGTTGTTCAAACAACCTAAACGCTCTCATTAGTAGAGAAAAATGTTTGATGGACAGGTATAAAGAGGGAGGAGAAGAGATGCAGCAGGATGGACAAAGACAATTAGGGAGGACTGAGAGAGAGAAATAGAGAGAGACAAAGGAAAAAGGCAGACAAAAGTAATATTTTGGAGACAAGAAGATGTGTGAAGAGAATGAGAGAGAGAGAGACATCAGCCTATCAGATCAATATCTACTTTAGCTCCCAGCTTCAAAGACCAAAAAGCTAAGCTGTGCTTGAGCAGCATAATGTATGTGTGAGTGGGGGCGTATCTCTGTGGCTCTGTGTGTGAACTTTCTGAGTGTATTCATAGGAATTTTTTAGAGTGTGTGAGTGTTACTGTCCTTACATGCTTGTGTGCGAGTGTGTGCGCACGTGTGTGTGTGTTAGGGAGGTCAAGCTTGGTTTTAACGAGCATACAGGCTTATGGATTGAACAGTTTGCCCCATAAAGCTTGCAACTGCCAAAAGCTTCCTTTATGCACACTTGTTTGTGTGTGCATTTAGCTGGTTTTTAATGACAGAGCAAACTAAAAACACTGATATGCACGCACACACACATGCACAGAGTAATGCTGCGGTTCAGTTGGGGTTATTGTGCTGAAATAAATCTGGTTTGTATAATTTGAAGAGATCACTCTTAACATACTATTGTGTGAAGTGCAAATCCACAGAAAGTGTTCAGCCTCTCCGGCTCTGGATAGCAGTGCAGTATCCAGTGGATCCCTGTCCTGGAGCTGTTGCTAAGAAACTACTCGTTCAAGGCTGCTGATATCTAGATAGGTGGGGAAAGCACTTCGGAATAATGACAGCATTAAGACTTAACAAACCAGTAATCTGTGACATTTTCAAAAAAAAAAAAAAACCTGTCACACTCCTCTGCAATGCCCTTTGATTTACTACAATAGGCCTTATGACTCAGGCATCACTCAGTTCAAGGAGGATTTACATTTGCTGGACTACTTTACTTACTGGGTACTTTTGTTTAGACTGAAATTATTGTGACATTTTAGTAAAAAAAACAACTAAAACAACATTGAGCTCCATTTTGTGCCAAAATCAATTCACATAAATGAGCTATATTGTTGCACTGGATGCCTTTATTACCATGAACACACTGTGATGTATTCTCAGTAAAGCCTCTGTACACAGCATTGATGCTGTAAACCCTAACTGGACCAACTTTGTATTAATCAGCTAAACAGCTAAAAAATAGTACACAAAAATTGCACATTTTTGCTTCTGTTCAATAAATATTTGCAAAAAACTGCAAAAGCAGTTTTAAACTACAGAGCCCACATTATGAATAAAGTGTATTTATGACCATTTTAAAAAAGAATGTTTTAATCATCAGGCTTGAGCACTACAGACAAGGCAGACATCAATAACTTCAGACTTATTTATTGATTATGTTGGTGCTAATATTGGTTAATAGTTTCACTTTTAAATAATCTGCAACACTGTAAGAACTAAGCACTTTGGAAAATGTGTTGAGATAGCCTGTAAGCTGTTCCTGGTATCTCTGGAGGAGTGACTGGGAGTAGAGTGGATCAAGGTGAGGGATGTTTATTTAAATATTAAACCCACGCTTTGCCCAGAGGTCAAATAAATGAACCGTAAAGTCTAATGGCTGAACAGAGTTGGACCTTTAATAAATTCAATAAAGAGGATGCATTCAATGATGACCAGGGCACAAAGGTGTTCCTTTAACTCTTGTATCGTAAAATGATTAGCAAAGAGGCTGTCTTCAATAAAAAATCATAAAGAAGTTCTCCTTATCAGCCAAACACTTGAAACAATCTCATTGACAAATTTGTAAAAAGTAACATGAATGCTGACCTATCTAACTTTCGAAGCAAATGTGAAAGAAGCATGATGTTACAGTCTCCAAACATGATGCACATCCCTTTTGTGTGAAATGTGATAAACGGCTTACACCGGCAAACACGCATAATGTAAGCTTCTTGTCTTCTTCCAAAATCCACATTAGTTTCTATCAACCACGACCACAATCTCAACCTTAAAAACGTACAGGAAGATACACTTGTGAATCATTTTGTGATTGTTTTAGTGGGTTTGTTTGTTTGTTTGTTTGTTGGAAGTCAAAGAAAAACAACCCAATTTGTGATGCTTTTTGCAGCAGTGATCTGTCACAATGACAAAATGAAAGGATGTGCATCTCCGTGCCTCTCTGAGATCAGCCCTCTGGAAGTGTAACATAATTTAGTCTACAAAAGCCATTCAAAGTAAATGGTAAAATGGACTTCAATTACGTAGCACTTTGTTCGAAACATGTCAACATTTACCCTTTCACACGCAAACACAGTGGTTTTCTTAACTTTCTCTGGCATGCCACCCTTTAAATGCGGAAAAAAAGCCCAAACCCAACAATTTTCTATCAATCTTTATCAATGACAGGGGAGGCAAATATATACTAAATCTAGTCAGCACAATAATTTCAGGAAAAACAAAATATTTTCCCTGCATGAATCATATTTATTTAGCACATTTTTTATTTTATATTTTCACCCCTTGTTATCAGCCTTGAAAACCACTGCACTAATGGCAGGGGGAGCTTCTATACAAAGTGCCAGCCCACTCCTCAGGAAGTATACAGACACACATTCACACACCGATGGCACAGCCTTTGAAAGCAATGTGGGATTTACTATCAAGCCACCGACCTTTTGATAAGCAGATGATCTGCTCTTCCTCCTGAGTTACAGTCTCTTGAACAAATCTCTGCATGATGAAGTTTAAGGAGCTCCATTCCTTCATCACAATGCACATCACTCATAATGTACTTAACTGTGTTAAACTGTGGTGTTAAATGACTGCCAGCCTGCTTTATCATACCATTTCTCATTAGCTTGTGAAGTCTACAAATTTGGCTTCTTACTACTTGTGCTGGCATCATCACTTGACTTCCTTGTATTAGAACCAACCATTGCTCAGTTACAGATGGCATTTCCTTGCCTTTTTTATGAGCACAGTGTTCTAGTGTTTTGCACATGACTGGACTGAGCTGCATCTGTTTTTCAATGGAAACCTTCTCTCCCTTCACGTCACAGCCCTCATCTTTCACCCCCCTTTTCTCCCTCTCTCCCTGTCTCTTTCTCTTCTTATTGGCAGTTTTAAAATAGATTTGTTTCTTCCTTCTCTCTCATACAATCAGATATTGTAATGCTCATCGCTTAGCTGCCAAACAGAAAGCTATTGTGCTTGGTTTCCAGATAGACTTAGCGTTTCTTCCTTTTTTGAGGGGCAGAATAATTGAAGTAACATAATTCACTTTTCTTTTTGACAAGTGTGCTGTAAGGCAAGCATGTTTTAATAGAAATAAGTCATTAAATGTCCTCGAGAGAGAATTTGGCACACCCAGTTGCTCCCCCTTACAGACAATTTAAATTTAGATAGTGATCATTTAAATAGAAGTTGTGCATTAAGTTTTACCGGAGGGAGAGTAAAGTGAACTTCATACAACCCCCTTCCCAGCTCCAGTGCAGCAGCTGGTGTTCAGTGCCTTGGGCAATGGATCCACAACATTAAATTAAGAGAGGCTTACTCATTATTCCACCCAGATTAAGCAGCTGTATGTGAGATTTGAACCACTGGACATTAAAACCTGCTGTCTAACTTTGAGGTTATCAGGATAAGTGACTTCATCTGCATATTACTTTACTTAAAGTGGTGGAAAGTGAATAAAACATTTACTCTGAACTGACTTTAGTACAGTATTGAGATACTTATTCTATATTTGATTTCTATTTTGGGCTGCCTAAACTTTAACGCCTTAACAACTCCTGAGAAAACCTCCTTGCCTGCCCTACATTTATGCAATAGATCATTTTTCTAGTTAATTTTCAGTTAAAAATTGCAGCATTTCCATAAATATTAGTGTAAAAGGTTCATGATTTACTTTGGCAAGCACGGACAACTTTTATCAACTCAAAATGATAAAAATATAAAAAAAACATAGCTATTTTAAGGACTGAGATTCAAAAACATCTGAGTAGTAAATGTGTCTTATCTACAGCAAAAACTATTTGACTGCACATACTAACAAATATAAGGGGTAATTAAAAAAATATGATGAAATTTACTTCTACAGATTCAACATGTTGATGGAGTCAAATGAAGTGTCTCTTCATTTCTCTTTACATTAGTTTTCACTGTCTTGCTGTTTTTTTAGACTATGTAAGATTGAATCTTTGATATGTTATGAGCAGATTTGACAAGGATTGGTATTCAATAAATCCAAATGCAGCATCTTGATTGAGAGTTTGGACTTAATTAACAACTTTTGTTCTAGATAAAGTCACAAACCGCTGTTTGAATAATTTGGCCACTGTTTTTCCAAAGAGTGAAACAGAAACAGCTCGGCCTCTCCGTCCTTGTTTCCCAGATGATTATAACAACATCATTTATTTGATTACTTCCACTTTTCACTTTCTCTTATAAGATTTCAGTTCCCTGATTTAAATTCTCTCTCCTATTACATCTCTTTTCTCTTTGCTCTATAATTATAGGCTTCCTTCCTTCCTGTCTTTTTGACTGAAATACCTGATTTTAAAGAGTGTGTGTGTGTGTGTGTGTCCGTGCATGTGCACACAGCAGGGTGTGTCACAGCAGCTGTAGAGATTAATAATGGATGTCTCTGTCTATGGAGGCTGCTCCTGTGCTTCCTGCACCTCCCTGCAGGTGAAAAGAGAGAAGAGAAACAGCTGTGAGAGACAGAACTGAAACTACATGCAGTATATCACATGCATGCATAGACCATATTCAAATGCATCCAATATGTTTTTAACTATAAAGGAATTCTTCATCTAATCATATTTTCTTTTGTGCCATGGCTGTTGGCCATAGTTTTACTGTCAGTATCTGTTTTTTTGGGGGGGGTTTTTTGTCTTTTTTACTCTGTCTCTATGTGGTTCTGCAACAACCTTGATTCCCCTACAGAGATACAAATATCTGGTCTTTTTGAGCTGGTCTTTTTGAGCTGGCCTTCAGTCATGTGTGTCAGTCAGTTTAATTTTTTTCATGGTGTACATGACTTTGTATGGTCATGCATTTCAAGAGTAGTGAAAAAAATTATGGTTTTATTTACATACTGAGGATATTGCATGGTGAAAGCAATGAACTTTATTTTATCTGAAAAAAGCCCCATTAAAATTTTTGTTGAATTACTACAAATGTGGAGACCAAACCTACACCCATGTTGAATAAGTTATGTGCATGGCGGAGACACATGCGGTGCCATGTTTTTTAACTTGATATTCACCTTTTTGCTAAGCAGCCACTGTGACTGGTGCTTTTATTCTATCAATCTGTTTTATACATTGGAGCCATAACCTGCCTTTCATTTCCTCCTTTTGATGTTCAATGATAATGTTTGAGATATTAGAGCAATAACGGTTTGCAGGTCCATGTGATGAATTACTCGTATGGGCACTATAAAAAGCAACAGCCATGTAAAAGTCACACATATGACAGCTGCTCTGATGCTGTTGGAGATGCTCACTGATGAAACTGAATCAATTCAATTGCACTTTTTCTTATTTCAGTGTTCTTCTCATTGATAGGACACAGGTCCAGTAAATCAATCGCATGTTTAGGAAAATTCTGGTTTTGTTAATATTATTATGCATATGGACTTGTGAAGAGCAGAATGGAAGAACACAGCAGCTAGACAAAGAGAGGTTGCTGTCTTTGTGTATGTTTGCATTGTGATTCATGTAATAAGGGGAAGATGAAAGAGAAAAGAGAGTGGAAACGAACGCAGACAGTATCAAGTGTTGGTATTAGGTTTATTTAAGTGTGTGTGTGAATGTACTCCATTTATATGTAAATCATGTCTGAGCCCAAACTTATACGAATGCTTTTTATCAAAAAATCTTATGTTCTAGAGAATGTCAGTTGTATTATGAGATATTTCTTCAGTTAGGAAGCCACTTTTTTTTACAACCATTTGTATTTTTTAGGACATTACAGTAGTTTCATCAGTCATTCATATTTGCTTACATTAGCACAACAATGCCTCCACCGTGAATACAAAGCAAATTTCTGTTTCATCTGTTTAATTGATTGCATAAACTGACAGCTCCCCACATGCACATGACAGAAGACATTATAAAAGATTTTTCCTATCCCAGCTCATGATGCATTCAGAAGACACCTCCTGTCATGTCACATATTTTCACTGATTAATTCACGTGCATGTAAAACTGTGCAGTGCTTTGCAGATGTAGCACTTTATTTAAATCAGTAGTACAGATGGACCTCACATTTCCATCAGTCTCACTCACTAAAGACCCAAACATAATGCCATTACAGATTTTATTTTGATGTTCAATGAATCAAATAACAGTTTGTTCAAAGGAAATAGTAAAACTTCATATACTAGGTGCAATTAAAGATTTAAGACAATTCTCTTTATGTGTGTATGGAGTATTGCATAGTAATGTGCATGTAGTAGGAGCAAGTAATAACCTTAAGACAGTAATCAAAGTTACTTTACTTAATCAACATTAGCACTTGAGTTACATAAGTTATGTGATATATGGGCATTTGTAATTTCAGCACTGACTTTAAGCTTGGGCCTATGGCTAGCAACCAAAAATCAAACTGAGAGACCCATATTTGTTGAGTACCCTGGATATTTCTTGCTTGCAAAAAATAGTGTATTTTTTTCATCCTTTTGTTCAAAAAATATCCAAAATGTTTCCAATGTCCTGCTGGGAGCCCATTTGGCATTGTGCCACAGTGAAAGTTGTTCGCTTTAAATGTTCTCCTTCAGATGTCTTAAAAAGCCACAGTAGTGCTCTGTGTTAACTGTGTGACCCTGATGGATGAATTCAGAGTGCACATTGATGCAAATGTCAAAGAAAACCACCAGCATGATCTGGGCTGTGCTACTGACCTGATGATCCTTCTTCAGTCTAAAAAATATTGCCAGCTCTTTCAGCGAAAAGACTTATGTTTGGTCTCTTGGTTGTAGCCATTATCACAACTCTCAACGTTCAGTTCAAGTTTGAGTTCAACTCATCCCTGGCATGTAAATAGAGATCCTTGTGATCTTTGAAACTGTTTCTGCTTGTGAGTCAAAAAATTACATGTCTGATTGCAGGTGTATGTCTGATAACTTTAGTCAATTAGAGATGCAAAACCAGGTTCTGTACTTGAATTCATAAAAAAGAGCTGACTACAGGAAATAAAAATGTAGTTAAAGTTTCGTGTCAAGCTATTCCTTTGAGGTGGCTTTACAGCAAAGGTCTAGTTGCAAATTAATTGATTCCTCTGCTCCAACATATGATGTAAAAATAGTACTTGCATATATGTGTTTAACTGAGGTTCTGGAGGAAGGATCATGAGTAATGTCTCCCTCTTAATAAGATATCTTAATTAGAAATTGCTTTTGACTCCAAAGACCGAGAATCGGAACTCCTTTCCCCTCCTTCTCCAACCACCAAATCAGTCAAATACCCGATGTGCTCCACTGCCTGACCCCCATCAGCTCAATCATACCTGCATTTCCTTTTTTAAGAATCTAGATTTACTAACACTCTATCATGTCTGCACACAACTCCATCCTCAGTACCTCCAGCCAGTGTGTAACAAACATTTTACTCTCTCAGACACACTGCCAGCAGCACCCTCATCATAACAACACAAACCCCATGAGTCTCAGTCCGCATGAGTGTCTGTGCAAGTAAAACGGACAGAGGAAGAGGAGAAGGGAAGGTGTGAATGTGTGTGTGGCAGTGATAACGACAGGTGAGCTGCGGTATGAGACTAGCTTCAGGCTAGTAACCTGCTCATGAACTTCATCGTCACAGACCACACACAGACAGACAGGCACACACAAAGGCTCACAACCACATATATTACTTTTCCAGAGGGAGAAAGAGGGAGATAGAGCATCAGAGAGAGACTGGAGGAGAGAGATTGAAAAATAAGCTTAAAGGGGTGAGAATTGCAAGGGAGACACTGATTCAGACTGCATGAAGAAGAGGCAGAGATGAAGAAATTCAGTGTGATTTAACTGTGATGAGAAAAGTTATGAGATAGAATGAAGGCTAAGCATGTGGACTGAGGGGCCATAGTAAAGAAAATAGAGGGATGAAGGAAATGAAAAAGAGATTGAGATAGAGATAAAAATAGAACAGAAAAGTAAAATGACACATACTGCAAGGAAGAAAGGTACCTATAGGTACATTTCACATGCAGTAAAACTGAAACCAAATGTGTTAATGCCTATTATTAATTGCTTTGATAAGTATTAATTTGTTACCATGTTAATGTAGCCAGTTGTAATGAAGATTAGAGAGGTCTCTAATGGATAACTTTCATTTTAATTAGTGCAGAAATACAGTATAACTTATTTGCATGTTGTCCTGTACCATGCAGTAATTAAAAATACAATAACAAAAGAATGCCTTGCTTGAACATTTTGCATCCTTGAAATTGTAAGAGTCATTAGTGGCTGCATACATGAGAAATATTAGTTATAAAAAATGAAGTGAATGTTTTGCTGGAAACCAAGAGCCATGAGTTTTTTTTATAAGAAGCAGTTTGAAGGTGTCTACAAAGCACTGGAATAGATACACTCATCACTCAAAAGAATACAGAAATAAATATTGATGTGCAGACCAATCAGCTCTGGAGCTTCCTTTGTTAATGGACACAAGGCACAAGGTCAGTCAAACCAAGCTGTGAGAACTCGATTAACACAGAAAAGAAAATATATGCTAAAATTTCATGCATGGATGAAGGTCTTATATATTTACAGTTCATACCACTATAGGTAATAGGCATGTAGCACAAAGCATAAGCTAATACATACATGTCACGGCATTAAGGGACTGAGTGGGCTCACAGGACCCCTAACATTAGTCGCATGGCTAACCTAATGGCCACTACAATAGTAAAAGTGTCCATCAGGAAACTAACATTAAATTAACTCAGTGGTGTATTCCCTGTCATCAAACTGGCTCCAGTGTGGCAGAGGATGCTTTTGTTTGTCATGCTGGGAACAGATACTGGTGTATAGATGATGTGTAGAGCAAAGCATGTGAGATAAAAACATGTACACATTGATTTTGACTGCATGGGAACTTTAAAAACTCAATATCTGATTGACACTGTCCATCCACTTTCACTGGATTTAAGCTCCAAGCATCATTGATTCAAACACAGAGTTTGCCTCCCTCTCCTCTTACCACAGTCTTGTCTTCTGTCAGGTCTGAATAAAGTCCACCCATCAAGTGTAATAGCTTGATCCGGGCTGTCGAGGTGGAGCCAGGTCTCTGTAAGTGAGTGGACAGAAAGTCTCTGGTTGCTGAGTTAGCCTGAGTATTAGGTGATGGGCCGGGGCCAGGGGATAGGACAGCTTAGCCCTGATCCCTGCTCTTTCCTTGCTCTTTTCCTCGCTTCCTAGGGCACAGCTTGCAGTGACATTTAGTCCTGCTGGTCTGGGGTGTTAAAGAGACGCTTAAGCAGTGATCTTTTCAGGATCCACTGATCTTTATCTAATCCCCACACATCCTCTTTCAATTATAATCTTTATAGCTGTGATAAATAATCACAAGTCCTGTCATAAGTGTTTCAGAAGTATAAGCAAAAAAGCTAATTAAAACAAAAAATGTAGGAAAGTTTATTGGTTCCCACTGGCTGCTACTTTTGCATGCACTACCATTGCCATGGTGAAACTGTTTTTTATTTTAAAATAAACTGGAATATGACTTATATATATATATATGTATATATATAAGTCATATTTCTATATGTATAGAAATATATGACGTATATCGCTAATCAATTGCACTGTATGTACCTCATATATCCTGCTTTCCGGACTAGATGTCCAACACATTGACTTAAAGGAGTGGTTTCTGCAAACCATTGACACACATTTATGGAAGCAACTTGGCTGCAATTTTATGTTGTGATAAGGCTGTTGATTTAAGTTTGGATTGAGGCTTGTCCAGGGTTAAGACACTGAATCCACTTGGTAAGGGTTGGACACACATATTGTTGCCTTGAAATGGCTTAAAATGACCAATTTGGTTGCCACAAACATAGCTGAAAAATGTGCAGATGGTTGCTAATATATATTTTTATAAATAGTACATAACTGTTGTCTGTCTAATATTAAAAAACAAAACAAAACAAAAAAAAAACACTTGCCACAATAGCTGGTGAGCAAAACGTTAACAGGGGCCCTGGTAGTTAACTTTATTAAATTTTATGAAATAAGCAATATATCCTTAAATCAGTTAAAGTGAGACATAATATACTTTACTTTTTCTTCTCCAGAAGCAGCCAGATATTTAACCAAAGTTGAGATCAGTGCTAAATTTGAACTTCTGTATTAGTTGCCTATAACAACCTTATATTCTACCTAAGCATCACAATAAGTTCACTGAACCATACAGGGGTGTCAGCATCATATTTATTAAAGTGATTTGTTAAAAGGAGGATGTTCTGACAAGCAAGAAAAAGGGAAGAAAGCTTAGTTTGGAGTAAAGGCTGGACTTCAAGTCAAAGGCACAAAATTGAAGCTCTGTTTTATAACCAAATTTCAGCAAATCATTTTCAAGTTAACCTTTTCACATGACGAATAGTCATAAATGTCAAAACAACTAAATATAATTTATGCAGGAACATAATTTCACTCAGTTTGTGTTCACAACAAGTAATCTGCTGAATTTCATATTAATTTTTTTACAGGCGTCTGCTCTGTATTATTGCTGTGGGCACAAATCACATGCATATCTACGAACACGCATGCACACACTCACACACAAGTAAAGAGATGCCAATCCATCATTCCATTAGTTCCAAACACTAGTTTTTGCATGAAAATCTGATGGGTGTTGAGATTAAAGGTTGAAATGTAGAATGAGGCAGTGTTTGCAAAGACTATCATTAACATGCACATTAGCATATCTGCATTTTTAGATGTGTTTTGACGTGATGCACATAGTTATTGTACCCTTCACCAATTGCATCTGTGATTGCACCAATTGCATCTCTGGGTGTCCTTAAGGGTCTAAACACAGACTGAAAGTAATTGTTGTGAATTTCAAGTTTATGCAGTTTTCGATGAAAGGAAAAGCATACTGCCAACAGGAGTTTTATGCAAAGGTTCCAAAAAAAAGAAGACAAACATTTGCTTTCCAGGTTACCTCAATATAATGCAAACAATAAACAAACAAACATACAAACACACAAAAAGTTTTGATTGCCTTTCGGTGAATGGAGCTCCTGATTTTAGCCATGTCTTACTGAGATTGTTTCCTATTTATTCCTATATTTTTTTCTTTTCTCCTATTCCCTGCACCTCACAAGAAGGTAGTCAGAGTAGACCAGCTAATAAATTAATTTTCTTGAAACACCTCATATCATCTGGCAACGTCAGAAATCTGTGTGTCTGTGTGAAAGAGAGAGAGAGAGAGAGATAAAGAGAGGCACAGAGAAATTAAAAAATAGAGATAGAAAGGTGATAACAAGTGTAATTAATGCACAACAGGGGTGATTATAATTAGAACTCATTTTGGTTAGAGCTGCATATAATTTCACTTGCACGGACCCACCCGCATGCGTATATGGCAGGGTGTTGAGTTTTGCCCCATTTTTCCTTGACTCAGCTCATTTTTACTCTACTCATCTGTATTTTTTTAAATTCACAGGAAGTGCTTACCCTGACCTAGTATTTTAGAAAACTACTCTGGAAAACTGTTGTGCAGGAAAACTGGTTCATCGAAAAGAAAAATTGTGCTTAAGTCTGCAGTTCTGTAATTTAATGATTATGATTATAAACCCTTTGAATAAAATAAAAGAATTACTCAAAAGCTATATCATACCATGAGCTTATATATACCAACCAAGTTAACAACCACTGAGAGACACTGTAAGTTAATAGAATTTATTTACATGAATTTACTTTATTTGAATTTTGAAATAAATACGATACTGGAATTGTTTTAAATGACACACTTGAACTTTGAAATGTGAAAGGAAAACAAAAGCTCTAAGGAACAAGATGGACTAATCAGTTCAGACATTTTTCCACAGTGGATTAAGAGTAAACATTTAAGAATTACTGGATACCTCTAATATGGTGGCTGCTGCTCTTTTATTAAAACATACTGCAGAGCTGACCAGAGTGTTTGTGTGTGCTGTAGGCAGATTTTCCTCAACAGCTTTTTAGGTTAAAGTGTGTAAAACCTGCTCAGCCTGAGGGAGCTGCTAGCGTAGAGCTAAAAGAGGAGCAAGTGTGTGTGTGTGTGTGTGTGTGTGTGAGTGTGCAGTCGGGTAGGGGATAAAGTGAGGGGGTTAAAGAATTGGAAGAGAAAGGGGGTGACAGATGGAGGGATTGAAAAAAGAGGAGCAGTGAGAAGGAAAATAAAAGAAACAGAGAGACCGAACTAAAGAGAGAGAGAGCGAGCTGAAGGGATGTAGTGAGGCAGAAGGATGTGTAATGGATGGAGGGATGACAGGTGTGATGAAAGAGGGAACTGGGGATGAAGAGAGGCAGATGGATCATCATGACATTACACTAGAGTGTGTGTGTGAATATGTGTGTGCGTGCACATCCACTTTATTTCCCGCTTCCCCTGTGTTTGTTGAGCTTTGATGATTGTATTATCAGAGCTTATTATGGAGATTATGAGTACCATTCACACAAGCCTGTATTAGCTTTTAATGGCAGAGTTAATTAACATATGTTGGAGCACGTGCACACAAACATGTCATGGAAGTATGCTTCAGAATTGTCTTCAGGCCAAAATAGAAAGCAGTGGCATATACAAGCAGTTGAACATAAGAACAAGGTGATTAAAAAACAGCGTCTGCTACATTTCCTCTTTCCCTAAATCCCTTCTCCCCTGTTTTGTTTGCTCTGTTTTTATCTGTCTGCAAACAGAGATGGGAAATATTTAGATTACAAAAAACTAGTGAATCTGTTTGGTCTTATCGTTGCATTTTAATATGCTGTTCACTCCATCAGTCAATGGTCACTTTGACTGACAGAAACCTCCCAGCATGCACCCCTGAATTCACAGCCTCTCTCCTCCATGAGTGAGAATAATTTGCTACTTCAGTTCTATGTTGCAGGGTATTTAGGGGTCATCAAAACAGAGGTAATGTTTTCACTGAGTAGGGGTTAATAACAGATCTGTGTTATCTGTTATCAATTTCAGTTTTTATTAAATGTAATATTTTAGATTTTTCTATTACAAATTCATAAAAATTTTAATTAAATACATTTCCTTATATCTGCTTTAGGTATTTTGATACATTTGATGAGCAAGTGTTTCTAATTTGTAACAGATAATTTCTGATGTATTGAGCTCATCTTTGCACCCAACCATATTTGATCGACTCCATGAAATGAGGAACAAAAATTATTGCACTTCAATATGTGGGAGATGTGCATGTAAAACTTTATGACAGTAGTTGTGGAAAAAGTTATTTTAAAACCCCAAACTAAACTTCATGGTATTTTAAGTAAGAAAAAAAAAATAGGGAGTCAGGGTGGTATATAAAGTTTTTCTGCAAAACAGTTGATAAGATGTTGAGATATTTTTACTTCAGATGAAAACTTTGTCCAGCTGGAGGTAATAAACATAAATTAGCCATTAATAGTTGTAGATTTATCAGCCAGTCAGCTGACATTGCCATCTCTGGTGCTTCAATAAGAATGCACCAAAAATACTCCTCAAGAGCCACAGAGGATTTGTTTTTCACAGGCTGAGTGGGTCTTTTCATAACTATTTAAAGTTATTCATGGGTGAAATCGATGGAATACCTCTTGGAGCACAGGTTTAATGTGGCTTTATGTGATACTGATTTTGTCAGACAGGTTTGCACATTGACTTTATTCTGATTCATCTACACAGTGGTAGCCTTAAGATGGACAGAGATGCAGGCTCGTTATTGTATGGTAGTTTATTCAAATTGACAGACTGGTACAGTAAGTGTAGGAGGTCAACTGCAGGACTGTGTGGTTCTGCAGGGTAGTGTTGACTACACAAGAAGACAAAACTACCTCACTTTTATCATCTGAAATCTAAAAGACAATAGATACACTTTTCCTCAAGCAACTGAGGAGAGAACAGCGTCATTTACACCAAGTAAGATGAATATTAGTGAATGGATAAGTGAAGTAAGCAGTGAAGTATTTATCTTTGCCTGGAAGGTAAAAGCAAGAATGACACTACAAACAGATTGTAGGAACATGTTGGTCTGTTCACTAAAGCACAACAGATGCCTCCATAAGGCCACTGATTGTCAAATATGGTGGATACACAAAAGACTGTAAACTATTTACACAAGACTGAAAGAGAAGAGAAACAGCGGCTACTAGTAGCAGTAATAAAACAACTCTAAACTCTGCTTGGCAAAGTTTGGCCATAATAAATATATGAGAGTGGCTCAAGTAGAGAGGAAACATAATGTCAGTGCTCTTGTATAGAAATTTTTACCTACATTTTGCTAAAGCTAGCTAATGTTATTCACTGTATGTTACTGAGTATACAGGGCCAAGTAAGGCTGTAGCAGCAAATATGACTGAGTGTATTAAACTAAATAATGTTAAATTTAATGTTTGTCAGTTAAAATTCCTACCCATTTCATATAGTAGCTTACAGTTTGAAAGGCCATCCCTACTTTTTGCTAAAGTGTTTATTTTTCATCTTTAAACTGTACTTCACCTTTGATGCTATCTGCTCAGCTTGTTAACCTTTTGAGCTGGTGATCTTCAAAAAATCTCTTAAATGTTCTCCTTTGGTGTTCCTCCAGATCCAGAGGCCCCTGCTTTTATTCTATGACCTCAACAACCTTAATTTTTTTTTTTTTTTTTTTTGGAAACTCAACACAGAGGACACTTAACTTTGCTTTTCACTCCTCTATCACTTTACTCTCCGTACACATACATTCAGCAGGATGTCTGCTCACCAGCTCTAACTCAGCCTTGACAAAAGTGAGATATTGCTGTTCCCTGACAAATGTTGTCCTCTGCAAGACCTACCTATCAGGACTGACAGCACCACAGGGACAGAACTGCCCAGACTCGCAAGAATCTCAGCTGCAACTCTAGCCAACCAATTGCCAGGCAATGCTTGCATCATGGCCTCTTCTTTCTGCTTGAGCTGTATCCAAGTCTGTCCATTTTTTTAAAAATACAGGTGTCTCCTCCTTGATCAGTCTAATGAGTCACAGCTGATAACCCATGCTGCAGTTTTACACCATCTGCATCCTCCCATGTCACCTCTTCTCTCTTTCTTTTACCTCCTTGAGGCAGCTCACATCAAATTCACAAACCCCAGTTCTTCTGTACAAGTTGCTGAGCGAGGTACATCCCCGTTTACCTCCAAGACATGTGTTTAGCTGCTTCCTTCCTTCCATCCCAGAAGCCACTGGGGCAAAACTCTACTCTCAGCTAGACTCCTCTCTCCCTTCAGGCACCTCAGTGATGAAATGACATTCCCACCTCACACAGGACTCACCTGCCTGCGTGGAAAACTCATTTCTTCCAGGAACACTTCATATTAGTCTCTGAGCTACCCTTCAAGTCTCTTGATCCTGATCATTCTCCTGTCATGAGGGGAAAAATTCTCTTCTATCTGTTTCTTGTTTTGCTGCTGTTACATGACAATCATACTTTCCATCACAGAGCTCCACTAGATGATTAAGGAGGACAAATGCGTACATTGAATAGCTGTGGTGTGGATCGATAATGCCATCTGTAAAATTAGTTTTTCTCTTTACAGCGTATAGCTCGGTTACAGGTTATTTTATTGTCTTCACTTACATGGTAGGTCACACATGAATGATGTTAAGCAGTAAGACACTTACCAACATGTTTCAATATTGTATTTTTTCCCGAAAATATTGTTCAGTTTTCACCAGCAGTTATGAATTTTGTATATATTTCTTATTTGAGTTCTCAATGAAGTGACTGTTCTAGGATGTGCTAGCTTAGTGCGGAGCCTGCCAGTGGGAATGCAAAAATAGAAAGAACACAAAGATTAAGCTTGTCTTTACTCCCCTTGGAAAGCTGATGTTATCCACCAGTAAGCTTACATTGAGGAACGACCTGGTTTAGTTCAGAGTTAGCTGTAAGGATTGGATTTGAAAGTGATGAATGCAGTTATTGTTAACTGTTAACTGTTTACTATTAACTGTTAAACCATAAACTGTTAAATCCCTTAAAACCATTAACCTTAGACCATAGTACCTTTTAAATACTCTAGACCACACATGAGGGAGTGAAGAATAAGGAGGTGTTCAAAGGCATTTTTATGCTCAATAACAAATGTACTGTACAGATAATTTAACTAATTTCTTTTGCTGCTGAGTATTAATGAGTATTGCTGCTGCAATAAATAGATAATAGTTAATAGTAGTAGTAGTTAATAGTTAAGTTTTGGATTTTAATTTTATTTTTCAAGCAATTTGTCCAACCGTGCATCGGCTTGTTTCAAGGATTCTGTATAACAGTATTATTCCTAAACATAATGGCATTTTAAATTACTACATTACTGCATCACGACAGGCAAAAAGTGAGAAAATATGCCTACTTGCTATGCAAGAGTATGGCATACAAACTCTGACTAGGCTCTCAAAAGGATTAGGAATAAAATTAATTAAATTAATATGGGTTTAAAGTGTGTTTATTTATTTATGATAGTGTTGATAAGTTTTAAAAAAAAACTATTTGCCAGTCTCCTTTGTCTCCGAGAGTGTCCTGCAGTTTTGTGTCTTTTTCAGCTCAGACCCAGAAGTCCTTCTTTCTGTCTGATTCTCTCAGTGCACTCAGACTTGTTAGCTACTTAAGAGAGTTAGAGACATTCCCCCGTGGAATGTACAAAGGAAGCTGTTCTCTAGAGTGACAGCCATCAAGTACAAACACTATTGTATCAGATCGTAACTCACACTTTAGAACATAAACTTTAGCCCACTGAAAAAAGTGCTTAATACTGCAAAAAATGGCCTTCCCTACTTTGTTACCAAAATTTTTGTTACCTGAATTATCAGCAAAAACTATTGTAGAGGTTAAACTTTTTAGAAATCACAAGATTTACCCAAGTTCATGATAGAAGATCTAACCCAATCAGGACAATAAAATTTGTAATGTAGCGCTTAGGGACATTAGCAAGTTGGGGTACTTGGTCTGATGCCAAGCAGGAAAGAAATTTCTCCATCGCAAACATTTACAAATATCCATTTAAAAGTACTCTAAAATTCTTTTTCTAAAAAGATTTGAGGCCAAAAGGATGCAGGGACAGAATCTTGACAGCACTGTCCAGTTTGACAGATTTGAGTGAGCCAGTTGAGTTGCACTAGACAGACTTTCAGGCTGGAGGTAACAACCAATCAGAGCAGTGATAATGACTAACATGTGACAAGTTCTTTTTTCAAATTAGGAGCAATAAGACTCCTCTTTCATGTATTGTATAGAACCTGCATGGTATTAAATGAATGATTGTGATTGGCCCCACATAGGCAAGGATTAGACAGACAGACAGATTGAAAGAGAGATCTAAAAGTCAACAAAATTTGATAAAAAAGAGTGACAATGTTGGTAGTGAGGAAGAAATAGGGGATGAAGGAATGATAAGACTGACTGAGCGGGAATGTAGAGATCAAGATGGGAGAGTGAAAGAATAAGAGGGGGAAAGAAAAATGAGGGAGTGCTGGCTTCTGAAGTGAAGAGATAACAGAGAGAGAGACAAATTGGTAGAGCGAGGGAGAAAAGAAGAGAAAACCATTCCCTGTGTGACAAATAGGGGGCACTATCACTCTATAGCAGGGAGGGAAAGAGATGAGGTGACAAGAGCAAAAGAAAGTAAGTGGGAGGGAGGGATGGAAGGTAGACAGAAGGGCGGATAATGGTGAAGAAAGACAGGGAGACAGAATGGGTGGGGTAAAAAAGGTAAAGATGCAGATGAGCACAGAATAGAAAAAAACAGAAGGGGAAGAGAGGGGAAGGGCAGTAGAAAGATGCAAGAGGGGAGGATTATTACAGTGCCAGCATGGGAACACAAACCACTGCTATCATTTACCATTTCAATGCAAACTACAACTGTTTGAAAGAGTGTTGGCATCTGGGTGTGTGGGTGTGTGTGTGCATGTGTGTGCATGTGTGTGCATGCGTGTGCATGTGCTTGATGCTGGGTTTGTGTGATTTGATGCTTCCATAGGAGTTGCATGTCTCTATACTGTATATCTGCATGCGTTTGTAACAGTGGCATTTGCATCAGCCTTTGTGAATCTCTGTGTGTGCTCTCGTTTGATTTTGTGTGTGCATGTGTGCACATATTTGTGGGGGTTTAAGGAAATGTTTTCACTGCCTCTGTCCTTGATATGCCCAGCTGAATACAAAGAGCTTTTAAAAGGGTATTACACCGCACCGAACCAAGGCCCTCTTAGAGGCTTTCACAGCATTTAAAATCTCCCTGGGCAGTGACCGCACTAGCAATCCGAAGCTTTTTCAGATGCTCATGTTAGAAAATCATTGGTTTTACAAGAGGAAATGGGACTAACACCTGCTTCCTGACAACTCAAAGGCCCTTCTTTCTCACAGCAACCTCCCCCCCCCCCCGTTTGTACACTCTATTGTCAATAAGACCAGGTCTGTCCAACAGTCTCCTCTGAGGTCATCCTCTCACTTAGAGTTCGATTTATAGCAACTTTGAAAAGCATTTTTGAAGTCAGTTGGCAGTCCATTGATTTTACACATTAGGGTCATTTTACTCATTTTAAGGGGCACAACTCAGCTCGTCAGACAAGTTGCACAATGTCTTCTGTAGCTCCAGTAGGAGCTTTCTTAGAAGGGTCAACCGTTGGTTAAGCATTGCACTATTATAAAAGGGTTGCACTGAAAAGTACAAAATACATATCAGTTTTACTGAAGCAGAGCTCAAGATACTGTGAAATTTATTCCATTTATTTATCCTCCTTATTAACACCTGAAATGTGCAATGCAACTCGATAGCTGACAGTTTGGTCACAGAATCTGGTCTGTTAGTGACTAATATATCCTCACACTGCTAGCTAGCATTAAGCAGAGTTAAAGGTTGGATTAAAAAGGTCTGTGAATCTAATTTCTTTTTAACAGCTACAAAATTTTTCAGCAATTCATCAGTCTAGAGCCATACATTTTATTGAAAACTTTTTTAAATTGAAAATTGCACTCCACATGACCTGTTAACAAACACTGATGTGTTAAGCTAACACAGTTCCCCTTTCAAGTCTGAAATATTTTTAGAAATAACCCATAAGATATCCCTGTATTTTATCCTGGCTTTGGCATGGCATCAAGCTATATATTGTGGGTTAAGAGTTAGGGATAACCTGTCAAATACAGTCTGAGTTGCATCATGGGAAATGTTGTTTTTTTCTGTTCCTCACAAGTCACCAGCCGAATTGCTGAAGTGGCTTTTGACATAAAAAATAAATAAATACATTAATACATTTAAAAGAAAAAGATCTTAACTTTTTACTGCATAAACTTTTACTATGAACCACTGAATTAACTGACTATTCATCAAAAGCATAATGCAATGTAATTTATGGCTGGTGGTGGAAGGATTAACAAACTTAAATGCCGTGGGAAATAAAAAACTCTACAGTAAATATGAATTTGCAAATTAATAATGTCCCTGAGTGTCCTGCAAATGAGAGGAGCTCCCTGGTAACTCTAAACATCACGTCGGATGTTAACTACCACACACTGTATTTTACTGTAAACTCTTACAAGATATGTCAGGTAAATCAGGTTAATAAAATATTCACACCAGGAGCCTCGGCACTTTCATTATTCAATCTTCGTTATTTCCATCACAGTGGATGCCTCGAGAAGTCCCAGTTTCCAAATCTATATTTAAATCATTAAACAGATTGATTCTGTTCAGCCTTAGGTTTGACTGTGTAGATTTGTGTGTGTGTGTGTGTGTCTGTGTGTCCGTGTGTGTGTGTGAAATTAGGATTATTTATTGTAAAGTGTGTTGTTAAAATGAATGCAATAGCCTGGCATTAATCCCTTGTAGAATTATTTACAGTATCAGTGTTTGGCACAAGCCAATCTGATATTGTACTTATACATGCATGAGCCAATCATTGTACTTATTGGAAAGGTAATTTTTAATAGTTTATTGTTATTATCCAAGTACTTCTTTACTGTTCTTATTATCTGAAATGATCACACTCAAACTAGAGTCACATTATAGCCCAGTACTTCCAGGAATTTCATCCATATTAAATGGTTTCTCATCACATGATTCATGTACAGTTGCAGTGTCAAGATGCAGGAGACTAAAGTTTTGATCCCATTACAGTGATATGGGAGCTGGTTTCAGTTGAGAAATGGGTCCAAATTGTCTGATCTATAGGAATTGCTCGCCTTAAGGCCTTTTTTAAATTTTTGTTTTGTAAAATAATGACTTCAAGCTCACGTGTCTGTGCTGCTGGAAATTAGCAACAATCATATTAATTGTAGAGAGGATGAAACTGTCCAAATCATGACTTAATTTCACAAACTAACTTGACAACAGAGCTTGTTGTAATGTCTGGAAAAAATGATCAATATGCTGAAACATCTTTCACGCAACATTGGCTTAAATTCCTGAAATTTCATACTTAAAACAGGGTCACTGCTTCCCAATCAACCTGCATGTCTGCCAGTCAAACATCCTGTGTTCTGATAGCCCTAGCATCACACAGGCAGGCTTAGGTTTTCTTAAGATAACCTAATTCACATGAAGGCTGTTCAAATATTCTTTAATTTTATCCATTTTAGATGATGACTCACAGACTACTGCTACAGCTAACACTAGCTCTCAGGGTGAGGCCAGCTCAACTTGCCAAATCAGTGATCAGGAATCAATGAGGAAATCTGTATAGAATAGGCAGAATAGGGCTAACAAGCCACATTTAATGCCAGTCTGTCTAGTAGATGTTGAATTATCTTGTTTGAATGGTGAACAATCTTACCTGCCATTGGGGCCAGATAAAAAAGTCAAGGAAACATCATCATTGTAATTCAAGGACATCAGATGTCTGTACAAAATGTCATGCTGATCCAGTCAATAGTTAGTTTCAAACAGTTTTTCAAATAGTTTTTGAGATATTCTAATATAGTGACGGACTGACTGGTAGAGCAAGATTGCCATCAACAGTGTCATGCTGCTAGATTTTTAAAAGAGTTTGTCAGGGAAAATTTCCAGGATTTTTCAAACTTTAAAATATTGGCAAGATATCTGTTCTATCTGCTTCAGATGTTTGTGGGAAGAAACAATAGTTAAGAATGCTTTGTTCACTTAATAAAATGACAAAGAAGATTTGTTAGAAATAATTCAAATTGAGGATTTCACTTAGAATTGTATATATCAATTCTACAAGCAAAATGTTTAAATGAAGATGGACAATATCATGACAGGGTCACATCTGTTTTTTGACAGTCAAAACTACAAAAAAAAATCTTCTGTTGGTTGAAAAGTAAAATATGCAGGGTTCTCTTAAAAAACAGTGTACAGACTCAAAAAAAACCCTCTCTCAACCATCTTTGATGACCCACTTGAAGTGTGTGGTGGAGTGTTTTTCTGCAGAGACGCTGCCCTCTGTCTGTATTTCTCATTTTCTTTTTGTTTTGCTATGTTCAGGACCTTTTTGGGTGGCAACCTTTGGGTGGACTGGTGCAACCCCCCCCCCCCAGCCAATGGCAGCATACAGGATGTTATGAATAAGTTATGAATAGCCACATGGCAGAAGATACAATTATAGTGGACACTGCAGCAAAGATAAATATTTTGATTGAGCCGAAAATGCAGAGTGGACCAGAGTTGTTCAAAGTTGTTAGCCTAATTAGCCTGCTAACATATCAGCATTTCTATTGCAACAAATGTAACGTTCCTACTACCCTTGCAGTGTACATATGGTACACACCAACTTTTAATTTCAAACAGTGCTACTAATTTTACATTTTGACAAAATAAGCCTTGAGATCTGTGGTGCTGACTAGCTTTGAATCATTTTCTGTCAAACACAAGAGCCACACTGGTTAACACAAGCTACTGCATCCAGGGCAAAAGGTGATTGTCTAGGACTAAATTTACACTCCTGTGTAGTCCCTCAGTAGGATGCTGCAGGTGGGTATGTGTGTCTGGGGGAAGGAGACGTGAGGTTGTGCTGTCGCTAGGCTGGGGAGAGGGGGCAAAATTTAAATTGTGTGTACATGAACTCTGACTGGAAAATGCTGCATATTTTGCCTTTGAAAAATTGAAGAGTTTGAAGGTTTGTATGTGCAAACATGCAGCCTCAAAACAAAGTATAGTTATAAAAAAAAGTGAGCTTCTCAGATTTCCTGCCAGTGAGAAAATATGAAATTAAGTAATATCGCTGCACACATTCTTTTTGTCATACCAGAAACATTGTTCTCATTTCAGAAACTGACAGTAGGAATGAAGTGTGTATGAGTGTGGATGTGTTTGATGTGTTTGTGCAGTGATGCCGTGGTATATAATACGTTCAGGTGATGCTCTGCACTGAATGCAGTATCATATATTCTTGGAAATTGTCATTGTTTTCAGGGAATGAACTTGCACACACACATGAATAAACATGAAAAAACACAGCTCAGTGAACCATGAACCTCACACACCAACATGCAGACCACACATCATCACACCATTGACATCCCTGGTGTTTCTGAACATGTGCAGCCTGTCAGAGTGTGAAATGAGTGGCTGTATGTGTGTTATTGTGTGTGCGTGTGAAATAACAACCACCTGATCTTTGCTATGACCATCTGCAAACACACCTGCTCTAAGCACTTATTTTTATTTCTTTTCATCACTTCCACCTTCTGTTGTCATCTAGCTTAACTGAAATAAAATTTCTAATATGTATTTTCTCACCCGCCTTTATCTTTCCTGTCCGTCACACTTTCACACACACTTTCACACACACGCACAAACACACTTTCACACACGCACGCGCGCACACACACACACACACACACACACATACACACACACACGCACATACACAAACAAACACACACAAACAAACACACACACACGCACACACACAAACAAACACACACAGGCATACACTCAAAGACACATACGCACACACATACCCCTCAGTACATATCAGATGGTTAGGCTGATCTAATAGAGAGCAACAACACAGATGTCAGAACAGCTGATCCTATTCAATAGGACCGTGGGCACTGTGTCTGAGTGTGTGTGTGTGCATGCTTGTGTGTGTATGTGTGTGTAGAAGAAAAACGCGAGATGGTGTCAAAGCTACTGGCAAGTGTGGATCTGTGCCACTTTGCATGTCTGAAATAAACAGAGACACTTTATCCCTTTCAGTGTAAAGCCTGGTTTATACTCCCAAGTGGACGTGTACATGGACAGTTATGGGGACCACAGAGGCTGTTTGTTGTTCTTTTTGTAATACTTTCTGGAGTCCTTTTGGAGAAAATGTTCCAGTAGATTGGCATCTAGAAGATCTGCAGCTTAAAGTCATACACACAGAGTAACCTAGGAAGTAAATGTTTTATTTTGTTACCTGGGACCAAATACATTTTTAGCCCTGACATAAACCAAAAAAATGCTTGTAAGCAACTTCATAATTGTCATAGAACATAGCAAAGAAATAAAACAAACCCTCAGTTATCTTTCTTTTGATTTTGCCACTATGCCTGGGAACAGTGATGGTTCATTACATTACTTTGTTTGTTTGTTTGGTAGCTTTAAATGGGCCAAGTCCAACCATGTGAATATATGATAAAATATGTGTAGCCTAACCGTATATTTGTATAGCCAAATTTTACAAAACTTTGAACTTTATTACCTGTAGCCTTTATGTCACTAGTACATAAATTTGACAACTATGAAAAATAAGACTTCTGCAAAAGTTTTTCAAAAATTTCAAATATAAAATCATAAAATTCTCTCCATCTCTAAGTTGCCAGTTTCTTGTACACTGCTGAGAGGAAGCAGTAGACTTGTGTCTTATAAAGCACACACTAAGTAGCCAATCACCTCTTCTCATGCCATGCATGTCCTAGAGGTCTGAATCAAGGTAGGCTTGTACAACCATTAGGAGGCGAAGAGCAACAGGTTTTTGTACTTTCATTTTCCTTTCATACCTAAGATAAACTCTTATTCCTCACAATCTGCTCTCTGATATCTTACTTGAGCCAACAGCTACTCAAATTTGTACTACTCAAACATTGTAACAAGCTTTAACAAACACCAAAGATTTCAAAATCTAGTTGCACATAATGTGACAATACAGTCCTTCAGAGTTAAACAAATAAAAAAATCACAGCCTTTTAAACAATAATGACAAAGCACAATTGTGTATGTGTTTATAAATACATGGCTTTATCAGGCTTAACCTTCTCAATACATGGATAGAAACTGTCTCACAGGCTTGTTGAGTCGGCAGACAGCCGGGCAGAATTGTCTCAGTGTCATGCTTATATGGTTTCCAATGACCACTTGGATCATTAACAGGTTCCTACTCAAAGCCTTTGTTTTTTAGCACTATGTGACTGTTAACAAGCACATACTTACAACTTCCATGGGTTTTTAAACTTGATAGGCCTTATTACTATTTTATTTTGAGTCCATTTAGATATGAGCTTAAGGGTGCTACTATGCTACACTTGTAAAAGCTACACAGACAAAAAAAATTTTTGGAATATTATATATTTATTTGTTTTTTCAAAGAGAACAATGGCTGTAGTCAACTTGAATTCATAGTGTTTAGCAGAATACCAATGTTTAAGCCATAACAGCCGATGGAAAGATGCAGAATTAGCAAAATTTGATTATATTTATGTCAAAAATACTAACCTCCGAAGTACAGTAATTTAAATATGTCCTAAATGACAGTTGTTTCCTCCAGTTAGTGAAATGACTCAGGTGAGTAGGCGGAATGAAAAATGATATACTTAACATTACAATAACTTAATGCAACATTAATTCATATAACATCAGAAAGGTGTTAAACACTACAATGTGTATCTGAACGATTTTTATTTAGCGCCAACTTAATTATATCTCTGTGAAAAATTATCTGCCTCACATTAAGTTGAACTTCAATAACATCAAGGCACAGAAGCCATAACAGAGGTAAAGAGTCTCACCCTAAGCTGTAGCACTATGATGACTGTGTTACTGTGGCAACGACATTGCTCCACCATTCTGTTCTGCATGGTAACTGTGTTGCAGCTGCTGGTCCAGTGACTGATGGAACACATGACGGGAACTAGCTTTGACCCAGGATGAGTTACATGATATTTATGCTGAATGTTGCCAATTCAATTGCAATTTTTAGGATTAGACAGAGACAGCCTTTCCACTAAACTAACCCTTTCTGGGTACTAGTTTCAAACTTAAAGGGGGCCTATAATGGTGCCCATCCACCTGCTCAGTGAGAGCATTTTGAATTGAGTGAGTACAGATGGAGAGGGAAAGGATGAGAGAGGACCTCAGTGTTTCATTGTAAGTCGCAGTGTAAGCCTGTACAACAGCATAACTATGGGCTGATTCAGGGTAAACCTGAGCTAGCTTTATCTAAAAGAAAAGTCTTAAGCCTAGTTTGTTTTAGACTCCAGATTTCAGACTTTTATGTGCAATGTTAACAGGTACTTCTAGTGAGATTTTTTAGGATACAGATTTGCAAGTATGTCATAGGCTAAAAATATCTCCAATAATTCCAAGCTTATTATTGACATTTTTCATTTTCATTTTTTAATACTTGTACATTGTTTTCTCAGTGATAACAGTTTACAGAAGTAATTGCATTTTATGGAATTGTGCTGATCTTTATTATTTAAAAACCCCTATATCAGTGTTTGAAAAATAAATATTCCTTATAACAGTTTGTGATATTTTATATAAAGCAGATCAGTAAATAGGGGTAAATTAGTTGAAAAATGTTTTTCTTTTAAAATTGAAAGAACAGAGAAATCAGACTGATAGAGAAGGCAAGAGGGAAAGAAAGATAAGTAATAAGACTGGAGGAATGGAAGGAGGGGAGGGGAAACAGGAGGGAAGATTGAATCAGAGAACAAGGTGAAAGGGTATAGAGTGATAAAAAAGTGAAAGCAGATACGCAGAGGTAGACAGATAGAGAGGGAGAGAGAGAAAGAGGGAGTAGTTAGATGAAGCTGCAAGTAGCGATAAAGGGTAGAGTGAAACAGCAATTGAATTTGAGGCCAAGATGGAGGAGAGTCAAGTGGTTTTATTGAATTCAGATAAAAATTCAGAGATTCTTAGATAGATAGATAGATAGATAGATAGATAGATAGATAGATAGATAGATAGATAGATAGATAGATAGATAGATA
>JAQMCX010000017.1:8838245-8851054 GCA_029814765.1 Acanthurus leucopareius | reverse complement strand
ATATAAAATAAACAAATGAGTTAGAAAAAAATCCACCCCCCTCAGAGTTTTCATGAGATGGTAGAGAAGCTGTAGACGAAAACTGTATTTTGAAACAGGATGTAAATATGTTTATTTCTGCTCTAAAGTTGGTCATTTTAACATGGACTCCAATGGGAATTTGCTCCCTTTTGGAACCTGGTTGACTTCAATGCGGAAGTGGGGAGTTTGCCCCTTGATCGGAAGCAATTTTGGGTTCTGTATCTTAGCCAAGGACACTTCAGTTTGCAGACGAAAGATATTGAGGATTGAACTATAGACCTTCAGATTAACAACCTAACCATTCTGTCTCAAGAGCAAGCAATTTTTTAGCAAACTGCAGAAAAAAACTGCTGCTCAGAAATAGAAGACTTTAGGAGAAGAAATGTACCATAAAAATTAGCTTATGAGACAACAAGCATGGCAAAAGTAATCAAGATTGTTTATCTATCAACAGGCTTATTACAGACTTCTTATGGCCAATCTTTTCTGTCATAAAGGAGATCATTCCTTTTTCAGTTATCTCTAAGAAAACACACTGAGAATGCAAAGCATGATTCTAAATCATGTAATTTTTCCAAAAAATACTGCCGTGTTTGCCACTTGAGGCCCTTCTGCTGTAATAGAGACAAAATATCCTTCTTGCATCTTCTCATATTTTCCAAGTTTCAAAGTATTGCCTGCTCAAAAAAATCAAACAGGACAACATCTACAGTAATCCCAGAAGTGGCTTTTTTCGTTTAAATAAAGAGCCAATAAGGAATAGTCTTTATTTTTCTCTTCCTTTTGCTTGTTATACAGCATATCCACATAGTGGCAATGACTGACAGTTTACTGTGTTTCCATTCCAGCTCAACCGAAAATGAAGGAAGTAATTTCAAAGTGTGCACAGACATTTGATATCGCTTTATATACAACACAGTACTTTACGCAGGTGCTTGAATTGTCCACTGTCTTCAAAATGAAAGAAATCCAATTTCAACAACAGTGGGTTATCCAAACCATTCTCTCACTTTTTTTTTCCCGCTCTCACACACAGGCATAGAAACACTTGCAAACATTATACACCTCCAGACAGCAATTACCGTGCAGCAGATGTTGGCTTGAGAGGAGAACAGCTGATGCACACATTTATGCTCATACAGCACACAATAAAAGACTGCCAAATCAGGATTTAAGGACGTCAGCTTTTGTTAACATTGACTCATTGTGAATAATTGGTGTCTCTAACAGGATTTGTTTTTTTTCTGATGACCCCTGTGTTGTCTCTCAAAGACTGTCCTTGACTTGCGGGCTGTGAAGTGGTGTCTTAATATATAAGGTGTTCTCTTTGCTGTAAAGGTGTCAAGCTTTCATCCTGCAACATGCTGGGCCCTCTTAGACATGTGACACTTGTAAGGATAAAACTTCATTATGTGGCACAGCAGGGAGTTGTCATCACCTGCCTCCAATGGTGTACAGATAAAAAAAACTGATTTTAAGGTGATAATGATGAGATAATTGTATTATATAGTTTTGTATTAAAGTGATTTGGAGTATAACAGTCATTCCCTTGATATGCATCGCTAAATGTGTGTGTTTCTTCGTGGTGACTTTGCCATAACTTATAGCTTCTTTAATTTAGTCAGGATGCGAACCAAAATCCAGCCTCATCATTAATGCAATAGATTATGCATGTTCTGATTAACTGAGCTGTCTCTAATATCTTGCAACACAGGTTTTGTAGCATCTCTCTTAGTGAAAACTTACATGTTGAAGTCAACATGATGCATAAATTCTTCTTACTTTTTTGTCAGAGAAAATAAACTATTATAATACACCAACTGCATATTTAAGCAGGGTTTAAGTGTTTATAACAGGTGAAACACATTGTAGTCCATACTATATACTGAGTTAACATACTTAATACATACGTCCATACACACACACACACACACACACACACACACACACACACAAACACACACACACACACACACATATATGTATGCATATATATATGTTACACTTCAAGAACAAGTTTTCAGTTTTTTGTCAATGTTTCACTTTACGATGAAATGTCTACACTGCTGCTAAACAGCTGATGATAGCCAATACATAGCTTTCAAACAATGCCTGTGTGACATCTTTTGTTATTTTAAATGTAAGAGTGAATACTGTCTGCACTTGTAAAACCTGTGACAGCAGTTCAACCCACCCACCTTAGTGTCAGAGTATACTCTGCAGACCAGGGACTCTTCACTTGTAGAAATGGTTAAAAAACTGATGGATGGGTGGAATTTGTTGATGGTGCAGTATGCTCGTGTACTTGGTCTTGGGTCACTGGATGAGTGCATTAAGGTGAAGCAGTAAGATGCAGCTAGTGGACTGGAAGGAACACTCCTCACTGTAGATGGTCCATGGTTGAGGTCATCACCCCTGAGTGTTCATGTAGAAGAATATGTCAGAACTGTATATCCCCATGGAGCTATTCCACATTTTCCCAGTATAAAATCGCGTGGAATAGTCTTGAATTACATTAATTAGATCACTGTAAACATGTAACAGCATGCACATGTACACATAAAAATAAAAATATTAATAATAAAAATAATTAAATAATAAATAATAATAAAAGTAATAAAAAACAGCATCTATCCTCTTTTTTCCCCAAGTAGGGGTGTTTTTTTGTGCAAAATAGCGGCCTTTGATGTTAAAACCATAGTCTGTGTATTTCATCTTTTGTATATTAATTGTGCAAAATAACAGGGGATCTTTTCTTTCTTTTTAATGGTGAAGAATGATGAAGATGTAAAAGGTCACGTCATTTAAGTTGATTTTTCAAGATCAGAAGCAACCAAATTACATTATCAAGTGCAGATGATTTACAAATTGAATATCATGGAAGGCTTGTATTAAAATGATGGAATAAAGCTATAATTAGTCAGCTATTTTGAGTATTGCAATACATTTGAAAGATTCAACAGTCATTATATGCACAGTGGGACACAGCAATGTAATTGCGCACAGAATTGACTTTATTGCAATGAAAAGGGTGACAAGGTTTAATTGCAGCCTTTGGCAACGCATTTGTGTCAGTGATGCGAGCAAACCAGGTAATATGCTCTCTCTCCTTTCCTCTCATGCACAGACACATGCACACACACACACATGCTCACAAAAACACCTTATTACTGCCGAGGTCACCTGTAGTTCTGATAGGGTTGTCATAGAAACACAAGGAAATGAGTGACTGGACTGCTGATGGCTAACTGTACTGGAGGGCACTGGGAGAAGCTGTTCTCCTTGTGGTTTAATTATGTGCATGTGGGTGCTCAAAAATTACATTTTAAGAACATAATGTATCAATTTTTCTTTAAAATGCCAAGAAAATGTCAACTAGGAAGAAAGATTTCTTGTAACATAAATAATCGCTGTTTTGTCTTTGCTTTTCTTTTCTTTTTTTTTTTGGCAGATGCCGTTACTCCCAGGTGTTAGTCACCAATGCTGTGTGCAGCCTTGTGTTCCCGTCCGTCCTAACCCAAACCAAGTAGTTTTGTTGCCAAACCTGATCAAACATCAGTTGAAAGCTGTAACTAGGAACTTGTCTAAGTCTAAAAACAAAGTGTCATCATAAGTTTTATACAGGACTCAAACCAAAGTCTCCTGGTTAAAAATATTCCATTATGACATCCCTCAAATGCGAACTCGTCTCTCTTTGTTCTGTCACTCTGTGTTGACTGTAAAAAGCCAAATAGATGCCATGTAATTATATTCAACCAGATTCAAACAAATAATCTGGGTTTCTTGTATTCATTGTTTTTCCATGACCTTAGTATAAGAGGCTTATCTGTGAAATTTGTCTTTGTTTGTTTATGAACATTTCTGCTGGACAGTGTTGGTAAGTGCTTTCAGTAACTTAACTTTTTTTTTTTTAACCTATAATAGTGACTGTGACTGAGCATAGATAAGAACTCTTAATGCAATGAAATGCAGTTTTAGTGTTATTTTTCGCAAATAACAACATTATGCAGCACATCACTCTGTACTTTGTAACTTTTTTTTAAAGCAACCAGCTCGGATTTCAAATAACTTACACTGATTGTTATCAATGACAATAACAATAAATAACTAAGAGGTTGGTCTCATGAGTATTTTCTATCAAATTGTCTCCGGTTGAGTTAAGATCACAAATTGGAACATGACAGACTGCTGTAGAAGTGTTAGGGTTAGGGTTAGGAACACTCATGTCTGAAACAAGGAAATCATTTTGTCATGAGTTAAACAGTTTTATAGCTCCAGAACTTGTCCAACTACAGCACAGAGTTGGACAAGACAATTCACACCTGTCACATGTGACACATATGACACATGTCAGGTATGGTGGTCTGAATGAAGATGAAGTGAAGGAATTCACTTGTCAAGTTGTCTTCAGATGTTGACCTATAGGGCAAGGTAATCTTACACAGGTTTAAAGTTGCAAAGTTGGAAATCTTACACTCCCTGTAGCAGACCAGAGACTTAAAAAATTTCAATGGAATATGTATTTAACTTAAAAACCTAATACTCTATTTCGCTCTTGATTTCCGCTTCTAGTAAATAAAATAATGTGCCAAATCATACATAAACCTACAATACACCAAAATTCAAAAGAAGACCTGGTCTTACTTTAATTTGTCAGTTTTCTAGTTTGAAAAGAAAGAAAAAAGAGAGAAAGAGTCAGAAGGTTTGCAAATGTGTGTCCTTCAAAAAACTGACATGATAAACTCAGATATGCCAGGAAATTTTAATCAATCCTTTACCTGACCTGCAAAGAAATACTAAATGCTATTATAGCTTATTTGGTTTGCTTCTTCATCAGTTGGTGCACAGTCACTAAAATATTCACATTATTTTCTGTTTTTATAATGATGATAGTGTTTATTTTGCAAAATACCCCTTTCTTAAAGAACTTACAGCAGTTTGACATCTCAGAAATCACTTGACCTACCAGCTTCCTGACAAATCATTTAGTACTGCCTCAGAGAAATACTGCTATCTTAAAAAATGCTCACAACCCTCCTACAACATCAACCTCAGTGAAAACTGAATGGAAGCTGGCAGATATCAAGGTTGACTTTTCAAGCTGAAATTTCAGAATGGACTTATGACCTGTGTAAGAAACAAGATAGCAGTTATAAATTTGAATATCACTTCTTTTTGTGTGTGGCTGGATTAAGAGTAGAGCATCAGTAACTGGCTTCATTAAAACAAATATTAAATATGATTAAAAAGGTTGTGGGCTGCATGAGCCAAATTTCCACCATCTTACTTAAAATCCTGCTGTGATCCTGCAAATATCTATAGTCTCAAAAGTCTGTGAAGCTGTTCAGGGCTCTTGGATCTTTGTTCTGGTTTCCATATAGATTGTGAATTGCAGCCCTGACCCCACTCTGATGCACTTCAGCTTCAGTGTGGAGGTTGGGACTCTTAGTCATGACATAGTGTGTAAAGTAGGCTTTACATTACACTGATTACAGATTGTAAATCATCAAAATAATTGGAGTCAATGACCCACATGGTATTCATTATAGAGCTGAAAACCCATGTGTGGTTTCAGAAAGTTGCCATCCCTGTTGCCTCAGCACGCAGCAGCCACTTGTCTGTGCCAGTCTCTGGTCAGAAAGAAGCAAGCAGAAGACTCTCTTATGGATGCAGGACTTGTGTGATCTTTAGGGAGACCAGCCAGGCCAAACAGCTTTCTCCTTGAAGTGCAAAGAGTGTGATGAAGCCCTTCACCTTATTGCTGACAGGAACTACTTTGAGGCAGGGCACAACTGAAGTCTTGGATCAAAACAAAAGGGTCCTCTGTAAAAAAAAAAAAAAAAAAGAGATATATCCTGTGCTGTGTTTTCCAAAGTTTATGTTGTTTTTCCTGTATAGCCAACACTTGAGAGAACAGTTCTGAAGTAAAGTATCTTTAGTTTTCATTCTATATTTGATTTGAAAAAGATTCAGATTTAACCATTCAGATTTCATTTTCATTTTATTTTTTCTCTTGCCCTCATGGTCATAACACTTTTTACAAATTTTAATGAGATATCCCAGCAGCATACATGCATATCACTTGATTACGCATTACAGGGTTGAGGTTAACAATTGTGACAAACAGGCCAGTGCCAAAAACAGGAAAAATGACTTAATTACCTATTAATTCAGCAGCTGGTGGGACTGACCGACTTCAATTCTACTAATTACCAATCCAAGTGCTAGTAAGTAAAAGAGGTTTTTTTATGTGGGATTTGATTTTGTTAGAGCATGTAGTAAATATGTTTGTAGGCATAAACTGAGTACCATGACAGGATTTTAGCCATTAAAGAGAATTCACTTGATCAGAAAAGATTTTAGCTGCAGCATTATCCAGTTAAGATTGCATTAATTGATTCTTTTGGGGAAGCATTTGAGGGCAGAGCAACAGGCTGTAAACACAACACAGTGAAAACTGCTTAAAGCATTTATGTTTGTAATCAAGTTGATCACTATAAGCTGATGATTATTGTAACATATTTTCATTTTCTTTATTTCTCATTCAGATTATCGCTATTATTGCCATTTAATATTTCTTGAGCACCATAAGATAATGAAAAGGGCAGCTGCACTATCAAATATTATTGACTATCAAAACGCAGTTCATCATTAAGGACCAACTAAAGTGGGCATTATATAACCGAGGCATCACCAAGTTCGACCACATTACTAAAAAAAAATTGACTCCCAGCTTTAAAATTCTCTTGTTGTAGAGTCTTTTTTTCTTTCTACTGTAATTTTCTACAAATCCTTGTGTTTCTTTCACTCCAGAATAAATTGAAAGGTTTTTGGTTGTGCACCTTTCAAAGAAATAAAACTGGCCAGACAGATATTGTTAGAGAGCTAGACAAGGTCGTCTGTGCTTAAATGAGTGGGTGGTGTTTCTTGAATTGAGGTCTCTTAGCTGAGTGAGGTTCTGATATGTATAAAAAAGATTGCAAATGGGTCATACAGATACTGTATCACATGTCAAGATGGGATCTATAGGAGTAAACGAAAAGACAGAAGTAAGTCAAGTGATTTGATCATTTACAGGTTACAGCAGGTGAAACGACTGAATTAAATGAAGACACTGACTACATATGCCTTTGGAGGACAACAACTGTATATTGAATTCAACAAGGGTTGAAATGTTATCAGAACTTAAGTATTAGGGATAAGTAAGTTGTGCAATTGTTGTCAAGCTTAAAAGGGTTTGTTTGCTTAGAGGCAGAAAAGACCAGACTTGCTGTCTATCACAAAGCTTTGAATTCCGAAATATGCTGATGGAGACATATGAGCACTTAAAATATTGATTAGAGAGACCAGCATTTAAAGGCTGCAAATTCTACAGATATTTGACTGATGTAATTTAGAGAAATGTGTTTACTTTAAATCACCAAGGGCTCAATTATATTGCTTGTCTTACTAATGAACACCTGATTATTTGCAGCCCTTTTATCATAGCTTCTTTGTCTTTCCTTTGTATTTCCCAGGTCAGTCACAGACTTAACATTTTGGATTTTGGCATTTGTCAGTGTTTTTGCTTCAGGGCCGAATTGCAGCTGTGACGCTTAGCCTTAAGCCTGTGCCAGCATCTCTCCTGGTGTTTGTGTGTGTGTTTGCCTGTGAACACATTGGCCTGTTTGAAGTCTGCATGTCGGCTCTCTCCCTGGCCGGGCAACCTTTTCAAACTGTAACCCAGTGGCTCCTTGCAACACTATCTCCATTCCCAGTGGCTATGTGCTAGCCTGGATGTAACAAGTGTTTGTGTGCATTTGTGTGTGTGTATGTGTGTGTCTGTTAAACACTTCTCTTTCACACTATCTCAGGTACATCATGCAATGAAGATTTTGCAGGACCCAAATGAAAACAGATATTAGTGTAGTATAATGTGTAATGTTCTCATGAGGTGGATGAAGATGCTTGGCAGTGAGAACAGGTTTTGATTCAAGAGGACTTTGAGATTTCACTGCATATACACATTTGTACAATGTCTGTACACTGCCATTTAACAGTTACTATGTTTCCAGGCCATTGCATAAACAACTAGGGCTTACTCTATATATATGGTGTATACTGTGTACACCATATATCTTTACATTTTTTTAGATGTACTAAAATGTTTGTAATATTTTGTGATGTTATTAATATAATATATAATAATTGAAAAAATATTCTAATTCGTACAATATACTGACAGATGCCACCTATAAAAAACATTGACGTCATTATCCAAGTGACATTCTACTGCCTATACACACGTGTTAATACACACAGTCACATACACAGACATGCACAAACACACAAAGGGACACATATCCATCTAAATAGCCGGTAAAGTGTTTTCTACTTTTTTCATTCAGCAGCTGCCGAAGACGTCACTCAGAGTTACCATGGCAACTGCCTCCTCCTTTTACCTGTGTTGAATGCTTGTTTAAACCTGACATGAATCTCATTACTATCATTTGTTCTTTAAATATTTTTCGGTTTGTTCGATTGTTTAACCAGCATATAATTACAATTTTACAACACATCGATATCTGTGATAACAGCATGCAAACAGAACAGATCATATGAGGAATATAAGTAATAATATAATTTAAAAAGGGGTAAACATTTTCAGAAGAAGGAAGTTGGTCAACTCAAGGCCATGGATCAAAACTCTACCACAAAGCAGTGACACTGGAGCTGGTGTGGGTCCAGTAAACGGCTTCAAAGCTTTTCAGTGTGCCGAATGCCTGCTGCTTTGAATCAGAGTGCTAGCTTAGGGCTATTTGGTGAGAAAATCCTGAAAACAATATGATAGATGGTTTAATATTTATATTTTAAAGTTTCATTAGGTATTAAAATGAGATCTTAATGCTAATTTTTTGATGAGTAGTCACTATTTTATTCTCTTTTCCCACATTTCTCAGTCCCTTTGTGCATGTTTTAATAACTAATATAAAGCATGCACAAGCAATGAGTGAAGGCTACATAAACATTGCCAATAAGAGCTGTGCCTATTTGTGTGTATGCGTGTGCATGTGTGTGTGAAGCACACAGCATTACTAATGGAGTCATCAACACCTTGGTTGCTGCTTTCTTTGTTTGCCTTTATTGGAATAAGTTGTTGTTCACAGATGAGCTTTGTGCCTATTGATAAAGATCGATAAACAATTACTGGTCTCTTTGCCTGGTGAAGATCCATCAAGCTCCCTTGTGTGCCCATAGGAAGATAGGCTATGTGGACCCATGAGAGAGAAACAGAAACAGAGAGAGCAAAAGGAGCAAAAAGAGAGAGAGAGAGAGAAAACAGTTTATCAGAATAGATGATTCATAAAAATGCTTTTGTAAAATTGCACATTTGGATGATAATTAAAATTTCTTAAAGCCTCCAAAAAATATGATGCATGTCATTTTAAGCTAAGCCTAAAAGCTTTTTAGAGAGTGGTTAGTCAGGATTTGTCTGGTTAAAAAGATGTGATGGCCTCTTCAGCTAGTTGTAGCAGCTGTCACAGTTAATGACATCATTTTTCATGTCTGTAAAGATTTCAGTGATGTGGGTCACAAGATACATAAAGCCAACACACAGACAACTGTACTCAATTAGTGTTAATTTGTCCAGTTATTATCAGGCATCAAAAATCTTATTTAAACTCACTAACACCTTAACAACTGACTTGACCACACATTTGAAATACATGCATGAAAGACTCAGAGTCATACAGTGTGTTATACAGCTACATCTAAATGCAATATGTTTAAATCTGTTAGAAAGACCACACTCAAAATGAAGGTGTTTATTGTGTTTTAATTACGTGCTTCCTGGTTATGTAAAAAGAAGGCAACAGTTAAAGAATGAGTGGCGATTGATAAGGTCTACAGCCCAGCAAAACCACCCCATTATTATAAACATATTGCTACCAATTATCACTCCTCAACCCAACATCCAAGTCCAAGATCATCATCAGCAACATTGGAGAGTCAAAAGAAACTGACTGAACCACGGCATCTTATTATACCATTACATTTCAGGAGAAAACAAACTGTAAATCCAGCTCAGGTATGAGCTGTCCTCAACCTTTGCCTGAATACCCCTGGCTCCTTCCACAGTACAGCACTAAAGCATTGACTCTTATATATTATGTGGCTGACATCTGGGTCAAGATCAAACAAACTTTGTCTGCACAGAACCTGCTGACTTAATCGACAACAAAACAAAGATAACATGAGAAGACGACAAGACTTATCAAAGAGAAGCACAGTCTGAATATTGAAGTTTATAGAAAAGCTTCTCATACCAATTAGGATTTGCCTTTCAATTCAGTTCTTTATTGGCTGCCTGGAAGCATGCCATTGCATTACAGTTTGAAAAGCTTGCATACTGGGGCTTTGTTCTGGTGTTCCTGCTAGATATGTGTATGAACAGACAGAGAAAAGAATCAGAACAGACTAAATGATCTACAGCTTGACAGCTTTCAACCAATATTTAATAAAAAATGTGACACACAACCAAGCTTGATTTAATGTATTCTTATACATGTTAAACATTTTTTCCATTTACTTTGTGATATAATCAACCACTGGAAGTGCCAACAAAGACTTATAGCTCACATAAAGAGATCTTATGCTCTAAGAGCAGGCTAATGTCTGTACACCCACTACACACAAAGTTCCCTTTCAAAACAAGATTATGCCAAAAGCTCAAACTGATACTGGTGACTATCAGACTACAACAGGAGCAGAGAGCGTACTCTATATTGCAGCCACTACATTAAAAACAGCAGGGAGACAGTGTAATAAAACATGCCTACTGAGAATGGAGCACGTGAAAGCTGGAAGGACAGTCTGCTAATGTGTTAAGTGGTCCTGGGAGAATTGATATAATAGTGATGTTAGCAATTGGCAATTATAAAGGCTGCACAAGCCCCAATATGATTAGCTGCCTCACTCACGCTGTACCTCTTACTACTGCTGGTACAACCATTCACTGGGACTGAGTCTAGTTCCTACAGCATGCTGGTTTGAAACAATATACACATGTTCACTGTCAGGAGCATTGATGATGTGTTTGCCCAGCATATGCAGTCTCTGACAGCTGCAAACCTTTATTTACTAATGCAAAAACAAAAAAAAGTTCAAGTGCTATTTTGCACTTTCTAAGGCTTCTTCAATTGATTGTCACTTCTGAGTTTTCAGGGTGCTAGCTGTGGATATGTGCGTCCCTAGAAACTAAATTTTACAAATTCATCCTTGAATTCAAATAGATATACTGAATAACTAATTAAGCTGAACTGTAATCATGTAATTTGAAATTTTATTGTCTGAAGACAAACTCCATGCTAAAAAGTAGGTAGATTACAAAACCTAAAAAACTCTACTTTACTACTCTACTTAAGTACAGTTTGTACAACATTGGATTTTTGTTTAAATTTTGCAATTCTCCTGGTTTTATAAAGTTCTAGGGTTTACTCTTATGAGTTTACATTTGCTTTATTCTTCCCTACTCAGATATATCACCTGATGTTTTCCCAGGAGTTTTCTTGAATGTCTTTAGTCTGTTTGCTAGCAAGTAATCCAGTAATCAGTTGCACAATGTCATATTCAAGCCTATAGGGTTAAGTTTTCTAGTTTCATGGCAAAGGTTGTGTTATTTGAAGACTGAGTGAAATGGCAGTAAACAGGGTATCCTCTGTATATCTGCTGGTTCTTTTAAGATTTGTAAAAGAAACTTATCCTGTAATCTTTACCCACTATCTGCACCTACCCTCAGTGTTTCAGTATGCCTCAGACAAAGTGTTATTGAAACATCCTTTATTGCAAAAATAAAGGGAAGGTGGACAACATGCCATCATGGTGAGAGATTCATAATGGCCTGCTACAATCTCCGAAGTTAGGGTCACATAACCAACATGGGCAGCCAGTGCAGGACTACTGCTAGCATGCTAATCATGCACTATTTACACCTTACCTATCCATCTTAGACCTAGGGGATATTATATTTATTATTATTTTTGTAAATATCGCGTTGGATGGTAAGAAATTATGTCTTGGCTACAATTTACATTATTACTAAGCTTGGTTTCTTTATTATGATAACATTTCTTGAGTTTTGAAATGCAACAACTTATTTTCTTAAAGCTCACTGACACCTTAACTGACTCTTGCATTTTATTCTCTACCTTATCTAGTTTGTTTAAAAAATAAAATAAAATAAAAATATTTTTCCAAATATTTTTTTGCCAGAAAATGCTGTGATCTTACACAGTATTGGTTTATGTTTTGTGAAGCTGAATAATTTGTTTTTCCCAACACAAGAAATGAAACTGACTCGCAGATACAATGACACACAAGTATGCACAGACACACACCAGTTCAGCCAGTGGCAACGGCCAGTGGACTCTAGGTTTTAGGTGAAGGAGGCAAATAACCACATCAGCTCGTGTACCGAATCTGTTAAGGCAGATTTACATTTCATATAGACATCCAGCTTGCAAGCACGTACACAGGTACCCACAGTATATGCACACACTAAAACACACACATAAACACACATACAAACAGTTGAAGGCAAATAAATCTTAAATTCTCATTTTTTTCCCATTGAGGCTCTCTAAAGCTCTTAGGAGAGAATTTAACTACCTTCCACTGGTAGCTCAAGTATCTAAAATGTGTGTGTGTGTGTGTGTGTGTGTGTGTGTGTGGGTGTGTGTGTGTGTGTGTGTGTGTGTGTGTGTGAGTGTGTGTGTGTGTGTGTGTGTGTGTGTGTGTGTGTGTGTGTG
>JAQMCX010000017.1:8819739-8834709 GCA_029814765.1 Acanthurus leucopareius | reverse complement strand
TATCTATCTATCTATCTATCTATCTATCTATCTATCTATCTATCTATCTATCTATCTGTCTATCTGTCTGTCTGTCTATCTGTCTGTCTGTCTGTCTGTCTGTCTGTCCGTCTGTCTGTCTGTCTGTGCCGGTCAATCTTCTAGACAGATAGATATAGAAGCAAATGAAATTTTACATTGACGGCACATTAACTCTCAGGGTTAAAGCCCTCTAGTGGCTCGAGGAATTACAACTGTTGTGCAATGGGAGCAAAGGGGCACTCACACATATGTAGGAGGCCGTGAAAAAAGAGTAAAGAAGGAGGTCAACAAAACGTTGGACTGAGGCATATGAAACTGCCGCTGGTTTCCTGTTTACAATCAAAAATCAACATTGCAGTCCTCTATTCATCAACCCCAATTCCCTAAGCTTAACCAGGATGTTGAAATGATTTGCAAGGCAGTGAGACATTATACTGTCCTGCTCATATTAAAAATGTGTATTTTTGTTTTTTTGAGGGGCACGGAGAAATGGTTTATTTTGTAATTTAATTTAGAGAGATTTTGCTGTATTGTCGTGTTGATGTTGCTGTTTCTGTTTCTGCTAAATTCTATGTTAACCTTTTGAATTTAACTAATGTAGTATTACTGTAGGACAGTAAACAGACAAATAACAAGAGTAATAGTTGTTTACACAATAACACTAGCTCAGCTATCATTACTTTTATTACTAAGATTAACCTTGTTGTTAAACGAAGCACGTTTCTGTTTAGTGATCCCTGCAGGTTTGTGTATTGCTGCTGTGTATAAATTTACTCGGTACACATGATATACATGATAATGTAACAATTTTGCTACAGTGTGAAAATGAATATATCTGGATTTTATTGGCTTTGCAACTCCAATCGCAACTGCAACTAACTTGCTCAAATCATACAAAGATCATTACAAAGCTGTGACATTAGTGTTCAGTTGGGCAGCAAGTTCAAGACTAATACAGCTCAGCTTCTGAGATGCATAGTGGTGAAGTTTCAGGGTCAGAAGTGGATTTTTATTTAGAGATATTTACAGAGGAAAAAAAACAGAGGCAAGGCTGACCTCTGGATGTGTTTGGGAGAACTGGATACATTGTGGGAAGTGAGTCCCTGCTCATTCCTATGACAGCTGCTCAGCGGTGCATGAAGCCCAAAAAGTTTGACTTTCATGTGGTAAAAGTACCTGGACCTCCCACATAGCTTCCATATTGTGGGGCCAATAGAGCATACACACAGGAGACTTTCAGTGGCTGAGCCGGCTAGCATCCAATATAAGCATGAACCTGAAAATAGCTTAATGTTGCTTCTTGACATTATGACCAGCTTTCGTCATACTGTCTCTATCTGGACTCCAGAAAAACTCTTGCCAAAAACTTTCAGATGGTGTTCCGGCTGAACTCTTTCTATTCTTTTTTTAGCTTCTCTTTGTACTTCATTCACACTGGGAGTTGCTTCTTTTAAGCCCTGCCAACCCAACAAACCATTAAAAATTTTGAAATGCTTGCATGATTCAAATGTTATAAGAAAAATGGTCTTTCCTATTGTTGTTTAACCTTTTGTCTGAGTACAAAACACACTGGACAGGTTGGAGAAGTATAATCGTTTTGGGTATGTTTGGTGATAATTTGTATGAGTCTATGCAAATTTTCTCAAAAAAAGACAATATAATAGTCTTTGGGTAACTGCAGCAGCAGCGGTGTGTGGAAGTGCCTCTGGCTGACAAACCCCAGTTCCTCTCTCCTGAAACTATCTCCCTCGCTTTCTCTCACACTCACACTCACATCCAAGGTGTATTTTTTTTACAGCTCAACATGTTATAGCTAATCCTTTCTGGGTTATCTCTTCACCACAGACACACCATGAGTGTGTATGTCTCTTTGCGTGAAATGAAGATTAGTTGCATTAGCGGTTATGGGGTTTGACCATTTATTCCCAAAAGCTGGGCATTTGAGTATGAGTGTTTGAGCTTAGCCTGCGAGGATGTGTGTATTCTGTGTGTACTCAGGTGTGCCCTGGGGATGTGTTCAAGTGTAAAGAATGTGAAAACCAAACAAAATCACCTGCAACACCTGAAGAAAAGCTGGATTGAAGCATTTTTGAGCTTATTCTGGTGCTTTCATCACGCAGCTATTCCGTTCTGATGCTCTTTCCGTGCCTCCGCAAGGATTCCGGTAACATTTCCAACAACAGTCAAATCAGTGGTGTGTCATGGATTTTTGTTTGGCATAAGAGCATGGCATTTCTGAAAAGTGTCACAATCAATAAAGTAGGCTTCTTTCAATGCTAAAGTGCTCCTTTGAAGCTTTTCGGTAGTCCTCTTTCACGCACACACACATATATATATATATATATATATATATATATATATAAGGTCTTGCTCCACTTTTTCAGCTGCAGTCTCACAGCCACAGAGGGGATATAAAGTACACACACACAGGCAGAGGATGGAGTCTGCAAAACTGATGTGACAGTGGGATTTATTGCATCTTAATTATTCAAAAGTGTGTGAGCAATGCAAAAGAAAAAAGGGCAGAGAAGATGAAATATGAAGGAAAGGGAGTCATATATCTCATTGAGTTTGCCAAGTAAAACCTGCCCTGTCATTTATTCTTTAAAATTTTCTTCTGAAATAAAGAATCATATTAAAGGAAACGTGTTATGCTCTTTTTCAGTTTAATACTTTAATTTTGAGCCTCTACCAGAAAATATTGGTGCACTTTAATGGTCATAAACACAATATTTTTCTCATACTGTACACTGTGAAGCCCTTTACCAAGTGTTTGTCTTGGACACACAGCTCTAGTGCCCTTAGAGACGCTAAGTCTTCAGAAAAGTCCAGATTGTGTCCCTCACTGGGCATAAAGGTTTATTGGTTTACCTAGACCGTTTTGACTGGTAAAAGAGCTTTCATGGAATAGTTGTCATCTAGAAGCATCTTCCTGTAGACACCCACACTTGTGATGCTGATGGTTGCTGTGTGGTCTCCAGGCCTCTGCATGATAAAAACAAGACCCATACTAGGCATCTCTTTCTCTATAGAAGGTTTCTCATACTGTGTGGAGAGCATGGCTTGTGTAGAAACACTTCATCTGCTTCATCAGGTCACTCAGATAAGCTGCAAAGCATGGCAGATTTACAACACAAGATTCATTTGTTCATGAATAAATAAGAAGCACGAAGGTCTGTGGTGATCTTAGCACTAATGTCAAGTTGATTACAGATTGACCAAAAGACAGAATGTATGAAGTAAAAGCTTATAGAAATGAGTAATTCTTGAATGAAGCTTGTTATAGCATATCATGCGTCTCATTTATAGGTTATCCCTCCATAGTCCCGACAGTAACATATACATGTATTCTTTTGTTTAATTTGATTTCTATGAGAATCACTTTTGATATGAAAGTAGCCTGAATAAAGCATTAGGACAGTTTTATCCAGTTTTTTTTATTTTAGTGATTATGGTCATTTCTGTTGGATTTATCTGTATTTATGTGACTTACTGTGAGCACTGAAAACACTTTTACTTTAATTTGTTTGTATTGAGTGATTTAGACTGCACTAGTTTTAGCACAAGAACTGACGACTGATACATATAGTATACATGCATTTGTAGAAATGTTTGAGTAACATAGATCTGGTCAGCTAAAGCCATTCCAAGTCATTTGGCTGGTGAACAGTAAAGTTAATTTTGCAAGGTGTTTACAACATAGTACACCTAAAGGCTACTGTAGCTAATTGTGCAAATGTTATCAAAATTAGTATCAATACATCCAGCTACAAACCACTTCTGATTTTAAGTCCTCTGCTCTCCTTATGCTGTCTCCTTGGTGGTTCAGTCTGGCAGACAACACCCCCTGTAGCAGCCAACTGTAGTGGTGTGCAGTAAACTGTGAAGGTTTACTACACACCACTGCAATGAAAAAAATAAAAAAGGGATTCCAAGGAATTTCAGGTAAACCAGACAAGTGGTTCAACATTATAGTACCGAGTGCATGGCATTTTGCTTTAACTGTGAGTTTAAACACACTTTTGCATTGAAAATAGAAAATGCAAGTATATAAGTATGTTAAAAAAATGATCAGCTATTATACTTGTTAACATAATCATGCTAGCATGTTGACCATGAGCTTATAAAAAGACTTGATTTGGGATTGAAGCCAAAAAGACTTTGTGCTCCAGTATTGTCCTTGAATCTGAAATGCTCAATTTCCCACTGACAAATTCTATTTTGCTGCCAAAAGGCTTTACAATATCTTAGAAACTTATCTAAGTCACTTCCTCTTTATTTATGAGGTGGCATGCAAAGAATATTGATTTCTAACTTACAAAATTTAGTTGAAATAGCAGAAAGCCGACACTGGAAAAAAGCTGGAAGAGGAGGAACAGAGTAGGGAGGCAAGTTCACTGGAAGAGAAGCTTGGACACGCTATGGTTCCAAATACTGACTTTGACGATAATAGAAAGTGATTTAGAGGTATATTAATGTAGTGCTGAGAAAGTCTGTGTGTGTGTGTTTATGTCTGTTAGAGAGAGAAACTGAAGAGAGCCAAGCACGAAACCAGCAACTACATGGGTCCCATGGGTAATTATAAATAGATTATAATTGTGAGAAATGTCTTCAGACAAACACGCTCCCTTCTTTCTTATTGAGACACACACACACGCATCCTCCCCCTCTATTCATCTGAATTTGTCACCGACAGCTAAAGTGATGTAACTGAACTGTGTGTATGTCAGCAGGTGGACTCTTCTTTATTTAAAATTCACACACAAAGCATGATAAAGAATAAATTATGCACTGAGATCTTTACACTGATGTCTGCTGTGCTGGTTAAAGTCAAACCAATGCTAAAAGTGGAGACAGAAATGTAAAAGTAGAGCTATAAAATAATTAATGTGTCAAAATTGGCTCTGGAATCATGACAAGAATTAAAAAGGTGTTTAAAATGATCACAGACGAGTCTTAACAGTGTCATTCTGAATGAGATGTAAATGTATTGTATTATAAATATAAATGTCTTATCTTGCTTAATAATGCCTAATCTGATAAATGAAGCCCACTGGCATTGTAGACCTATATAATATGTAGCTAGCTACCACATTATTTATTGTCCCACTCCTTTTTCTCTCTCGTCTTGTATGCATTTATGAATTATAGACATGAAACCTCTAGAAAACGGCATGAGGAAGTTTTGTCACAAAGCTGAAAACTTCTTCAAGTCATGCAGATGCTTCTTCACTTAAACTCAAACTGTACTCGACGTCCTCTTGGCTGTCTTATCTCGTGCCTTTGAGCTCTGAGAGTGGAAAAAACTCTGTTTGTTTGTGTGCTGTTCATAATGTAGACAGACATAAATACATACACATACTTTACATAACTCACCCACGCCACAAACACATATCCATCCAACATTTATTTAATTGCATCGCTTGTTTCCTTGCACTTCTTGTTTCTGTAAAGATCATATGCATGAAAGATGCTTCAGAATAGAATATCATAAAATGGTAAATGGACTGCATTTACTAAGCTCTTTTCTAAGCTTTTGATTACCTAAAGCCCTTTACAACACGAGCCAGCATTCACCCATTCACACACACTCACTCATACACTAATGGCAGGCATTTTCTCTACACAGTAGAGAAACCATAGAGAAATCATACACACATTCACTCAACAATGGAACCGACTTTGGGAGCAATTTTGGGTTTAATATCTTCCCCAAAGACACTTTGATTGCAGACTGGATGAGTCAGGGATCAAACCAACTTCACAACAACCTTCTGATAAGTAGACCCAGCTTACCCTCTGAGCTACAGCCACCCCTGCGTTTAAAGGGGAGGCTGAAAGATGAAGGATTATACATTTTACCCATTCTAAAAACAATGAATAAAAAACAATGAATAAAAAAACTTCTGCTTGACTGAGTAGGACTTCTGGCCAACTACAGTAGCATCTTGAGGTGAAAAGGCAACATTTTGTGGAAGTGGTTCATGTATTTATGCACTGTGAGCATGTTCAAATACCTGATATGTTTTACATCGTTGTGCACTTTTTCAAAATTGAATTTAGTTTTGAAAGCTGCAAGCAGGGTTTGTTGCTGTATAAAACCTGTAATTTTTATGTTGAAGTCTGTCTTCAGTCTCTGTACAAGCAGCAAGGCAAGCTTTCCACAGCACCTCACTAATCAGTGGGAGGGTAACACTTCTGGATGAGAAATCACCTGTGACCTCCACCTCATCTGTAACATATGAAGGATTGAGTGTTTGGAAATAAGCTCATTCAGACATTTCTGAGGTTTTCCTCGAAGAGTTCCACTTCCAAATTCCAGTTTTGGCAGCTCATACTGCACAAGACACATGTCTTTACATAACACGACTTGAAAAACAAATCAGAAAAGACAGAGACAAAGGTCCTGATAAAATTTTCCAAAGACAGGTGGGAAATATTATCATACATAGAGCACTAAGCAATCTAGACTAAAATTCAGCCTTAAAAAACTTGCAGTGTGTGCCTGAAGGAATTTTTATGAATTCATTTAATCTACACCTATCTTATTATTGCTGCATGTCCTATTTTTGTGATAGTCCTAAGGATGTTTAGGACACTTTGGCTCAAGACATTGAAAAAATTCAACACAGGGGACATCGGAAAGATGGTATAAGAAGCTTACTAGGGATATTTTTGTGGCTTTTCGAAGGACGTGACATTGCTTGAACTACTAGCAGAAAGGATACACATTTGAACAGGAGAAACTGGACTGGAAAAAATAATCATGCTGCTAAAAGAGTGATACTTTGCTTTCATGTGGTTTTGCCACTCATGGACACGTCAGCAGAGCACGAGGCTGCTTTCCAGTGATGTCAGCTCCATGTTTTAAATGGCTTGGCTTTAACCTGCTGATTCTTTGGACGCATCTTTATCGTCATCATCAGCCAATCTTATCTGCCCTTTTCCTGTTTATTATGTGTTTGTCAGTGTGTGTGTTTGTGTCCTTTTATGGTGAAGGTTAATCCAGCATGTGTGTGTGTGCGTGTGTGCGTGTGTGGGTGTATTTACTATTGTACAATAATTCTGATGCTTGTATTGAGGCAACCTGATTAAATAGTGGTCTGTGTGTGTGTTTGTGTATTTGCGTGTGCGTGCACGTGTTTGTGTGCCTTCATGCGAATGTGTGTATGTCTGCGTGTGTGTTTGTGTGTGTGTGTGTGTGTGTGTGTGTGTGTGTGTGTGCTCTAAATATAATCATGTTTCTGCAGCTTCACCAGCAGCTCACACAGTTACACATGACTAGAGTCATACTGATACAGTTTCTCCCTCTTTTCCTGTTTACCACATGAATCCTTCCCATCTTTTCTTTTGATTTTCTTTACTCTTTCTTGTTTAGTTCCTTTCCCATGCTTTACATTTTCCCTCTACTCCTCCTCCATCCTCCCTCTGTATCACTTGTCATTCTGGAATCCCTCTTTTCACCTTTTTTATGTCCTTGCCTACAATGTGTTTCCAATTTATCCTTCTTCCCTCTGACCTCTCTTTGTCTTGCTGCTCTTTGTTTTTGTTTTCTGTCCCTTTTGCCTCTCACATAATTGTTGGATGAAAGGAAAAAAATCCTAGTTGTGTAACCCGGTCAAAGTGGGGGCGAGAGATGGACAGCTGTAATAACACCAGTCTTATTACTAAGGTTTTTATTTATTTATTTATTGTTTTTATTCCTTTTTTTTTCTCTATTCGTCCTCCTACAATGTCCCACATTTTGTCAGATATACTGTATGTAACAGCCATGGCTGTGCTCCAGTTAATTCCATAGTGATCTTTGTGTTTCCCCTTCACTGTGTTCCCAGTGCTCCCTTGTCTGCACGTTTGTGTTGTGCATGTGTGTGTTTGGGTGGTCACGGTCTCCCTTGATCACTCTCCTGGCTCCCAGCTCTGTTCATCCTGCTTTCCTGCCTCTAATCAGCTCATCATCTTGCAGTATATCCACACCGACTCTTCAACAATGTTTTGCCAGATCGTTGTTTCAGCCACAGTGGTAGTTATGCGTCAAGGACGACTTTGCTTGTATTAATTTTTTTTTTTTTGTACTTCGTAGCACTCACCTGTCTCTGTTGTGTCCTGGCATCATCACCAGCCTATTTGTCTTCCTGCTCATGTGTCTGCCTGCCAGCAACCTCCTAACCTCCAAGCTACCCCTGCCTGCCACGCTCCCTCTAATTCCCTCCTTCCCACACCAGCCACAAGTCTTTATTTCCATCACTCACCCCTGCTACCACTGAATCCCAATTCCCTGCCATCAACCCCTCACCCAGATCCTCCTTTATGATAAAAACCTTTACTTACCGAGACTTAACACCAGTCTGTGTCCTGCACTTTTGTCCCCCTGAACTCCTAAAAACTATACACACACACACACCATTTATCTTAAAACAGAACTAATAGATTTTTGAGGGCATTAAGTTATAAACCACATTCACATAACACCTTAGAATGTTATATAGCAAACTTGTTGGCTTTAAGCTCTGTTTAAATCACCAGCTGCATCTTGGTTGCTAAATGCTTTGCTATGTTTACAAGTTAGTTCTGTTAATGAGACCTTTGTTGGTTACACCAGCTGTTTTCTGTGGATACAAATAAAGTTAATGAAAATGTTAAGAGTGAACCAAAAATAAAATTGTAGGTTTTGAAAACAAAAACAATGCAGTGAAAAACATTAAACACATTAAAACATTGAGAGGAAAATCCAGTGTAAAACAAGTCATATCCACATTGATTAAGTGGTAAAATAAATACCCACATGGTTTGTTTTGGCTTTTCAGAGTAAGTTCTGTCTGTGTATGTGTGTTTCTATGTTAGTAATAGTAGTTGATATGATGAAGATTGTGGTATTGGTCCCAAAAGAAGAGATGACACGGGATGCAACGTAACAATGTTTAATTACAGGCCTGGATTCTCCACAAAAAGCATATGCAGTATAAGTCAGAGAGAAGAGAGAGAGAGGGAGAGAATAAAGAGAGAACAAACTCTCCATGAAGATGCAGGAGTATATATAGGCAGATACATATGGAGTCACTAACAATGCTAAACACTTCATGTCAAGTGGCCAAGTCCTGTTATCCCAGACTTTCATGTGACGTGTGTACTTGCAACACAAGAGTGAACAGCCTGTGGCTATGTGATGCTGTCATGTCACAGCATCACATGAAAACTGATATCAGCATGCTGACATGTCTGCACTGATAATATAAACATGTCGTTTTCTAGTAGGTCAAGTGTATTGATTGCAAAGTCAGTCGGATTTGTTGGGCTTTATAATCTTTTATTTTTTATACATAATTTCCACAGTCAAGGTTCACATTGAGGCTTTGAGTGAAGCTTCTTCAGTGTCGTGTTATCATACCAAACCCCTTCTTAGAAACAGGAAAAAAAAAACAGTTCATTTTTTCTTCGATTTTTCTTGCATAAGACAAGAAGTACTTTGGTGGTAGGACTGTTTTTGTTTTTTTCTGGCCAAAATACTATAAGAAAGAATATTATATGAGAGTGTAAGCTAAAATGTTCCAGCATTCATTGTGTGTTTCTGCATTCATTTTGAGTTTAGCCTCAGACAGAACTGAGCACTCATTGGTTCTTTCAGTAATTTCCATTTAGCTGCTTTCCCTCTCCTCTCTAAACCTCTCTGAAAGTACATTTCCTCTCCATTAAGCAGTCAACAAAGAGAGACTAATTACAGTACAGGTTAGCCCTCTGCAGCTCACTACTGCAGATAAATTCAAGTTCAGATAAATCCTCTTTTTAATCCCAAAAGATAAAAAAGCCCTCTGAACACTCCTCCCTAAAAAATGGCTTCAGATCAGAGCAGAATCCAGTGTGACTCCATGTTTTTTATTCCTTGAGAAGCTTCACTCTGAATTTAAACACAACCTTATGAATGAAGCTTTGAACTGTTTGTTGCACCCCAATTTTTTTTTTTTTAAGAAAATCAACTACCTACATAATATTGCCATTTATGCCGCCTGTGTAGATTTATGAACGTCACAGTATGGAAAGCTTAAACTTAATGCACCTTATTTACCTTGTTTACTTCCTAAATTCACCCTAATTTAGTGTTCATGGTGCTCTTCTGTGACCCTGATTTAATGAATGTCTGGTATTAATCTTGTAAATTTGTATTTAGAATTGTTTTGTCATCTGGAAGTCTCAGTGTGACTCGGGGTTGAGAGGCTATTAATGTAGTATTAGTTTTTTGACACACACTCACACTTCTTCTCTGTCAAAGCGTTTGACTCCATCTTCTTTCCACTCCAATAACACAGTTACCCACACACTTACTCTGATACACACACACACTTGGTGAAAATCTTGGCAGTAAAATCTGTATTGCTGAGCTTCCTTGAATGTTTCTAGGATGTGGCTTGCTGACCTTGGAAATGACACCATCTCTGCACACACACACACAAAGGTGTTTGTGTGTGTGCGTGTGTGTGTGTGTTTGTTAAACAAATGGCCAAGCTTGTGTTTTGTAGCACAACTGTGGATAAGCTGGACTGTGGCATTCAATAGGAAAGCTTTGCTTAAACACAGGCTGCATTTTCACTAGATTCACACAAATCATAACTAATTATGAGCTAGTGTTTAGAGCACATCTCTTTGTTATTAAGACCCTTTGTGACACTGCAAAGTAGAAAATAAAATTCACAGCAAAAAAGACTGGGAAGTGCCGTTCTCACTTAAGCCTTTTTGGAGTGGAGCCAATACACAAACCCTCAAAAAATACACACAGTGACTTAGAATAAATGTTGTGTTTATGATAGGTACTTCATAAGCAATAAAAGTTTCTCACTCTAATGCTCTGTAAAATATGCCATACACTGCTTTTAAAGTAAAAACAGCATGCCTAAGGCTTAATTGTTGCAACCTCTGCTAACACTACCATTGCTACTTTACTATACTCTCCAAGATAAGTCTGATATCTGCTCCATCTGAGTCTTCAACCCTGAAAAAGGAGCACTTGCTCACACAGGTTATTAGGCTCAGATGCAATAAATTGTTACAACACACAAATGCCCATCACTTCCATTTGAAACAGTCCCATCCAATCACAGCCATGTTTTATTGGATCTCCTCAAGCATTGCACATAACGCTAAGCATAGAGGGACCAGTTTTAATAGAACAGGACCCAGATCCAGACCCAGTAAAACATATGAAAAGTGGATCTGTAGAGCCTCTAGTCTAAAGTTAAAGAACACATCACCTAACTCCTGTCAAGATTGTAGGTTTCCACAATTTGTATCTATTTTGTTTAACTTGTAAACAAACAGGAATATATAAAAACAGTTTGTGTCTTTTGGAAAGTTTGTGTTGAAGCTGCTGAATCATACTTGCCAAACCCAATTTGTTGTCCACCAATTGCTTCACTGCAGTTTGTCTGGATATAGTGCAGGTTATGTTCCTTTCTGTATGAGTTTAACAAATGAGAAGGTACCAATGAATCAGCTTTGAGGGTGTTTGTGAGAATTAGGACAGAGAAAGGCTGCCTGTTTCCTCCTGCAGTCTTTTTATGCTAAAGGGTGAAGGCTGAACAACATCATGAAACTTTTTTTTTTTTTTTTTTAATTTTAACTGAAAGCAAATAAAGTATAATGAAGAGTTCAGGTCATCAGGAACATAAAAGGAAAAGTCTTGCTGATTTTCTGAATAGCAAAGGTAGATATGGGCAGAAGAAAAAGATGAACAATTCTTCATTAAAAATGTTTTTTTTTTTAAATAAAAAATTCTAACATACCTGTTTAAATATGGAACTAGAGCTGTTGACTACTCCAAAGTTGCATTTTATTAAAAAGAAAAAAAAATCAACCTTTGTTTCCCAGAGTGCCCCTTTCAGCAGCAGTATTCGCCGCTAGATTCCAGCTCTAAGAAAATTCTTCTTATGTGCATGTCTTTAAAAACAATATTACATGTAGATCACTCATATGCAAATAGAAAGGGTTGTTAATTCAATACTCCGAATGAGCTGTGTAGTGTGAAGCTTATGAGTAACAGAGAGAGAGAGAAATTAAGCACACCAGATGGGAATTGTCTGAGGGCACAGATTCACATTATTCTGCTTTTATTGTAGGAAAAGTGCTGTTCCCACTGCATTTTGTGCTGATGATAAAAAAGCTGCTTTGTTTCAATTCATCTCACTCAGCAAACAGTACTTATGTGCAACTAACAAATCATTAAACTCCACAATAGAAGCCACATTTCTACTGCTTCCTCAGTTTTCTTTCAGGTTGTTGTTTTCTTTTGCAACTTTCAAATGTCATATGATGAGCTGTCTCTTCAGGGCCTGTCCATGTGATTTCTTCAAAGGGCAGTGTAGTCTTGAAAGCAGCTGGTACCTGTCCATCTTCAAGCTGCTCCCCATCGATTGCAATGCACGAAAAAGGAAGTGCTAGCAATTTCAACAAAATGAAATAGCATGAGTGCAACCCTAGAGCTCGAGTTGGTCAGTGTTCATGGTGAGAATTTGTCTGATTTGACAGCTTTTGCAGAGTGAAAACCTGCAGGATCAGGATTTGGCTGCAGTGTGAGACTCACACAACAGCTGGTTGTCTAGAATTAGTCTAAGTTTGTGGGCAGTCTGGGCTGGAGTGCCTGTTGTTTTGTCAATGGTGGTAGAGAAATCATGCAGAAAGTGATTCCTGCCAGGTTTCAAGAGGAACAGCTCAGGGTTGTCAGTTCGGAGCTCTGTGTGGCTGTGGGCAAATATTCAGCTGGAAGATCTTGGCAAGGAAAGCTGCAGGAAGTAACCTCAACCCCTAGAAAAAAAATGTAGGGCTGCAGGATGATAAAAGACTAAATAAAACCTCATCTGAATGCTAACAACAGATCTGTTCATCAGAAAGTTCAAGACATATCAGCGAGTTATTAACAGTGTTTGTGGTTTCATGTTGGTGTAACTCACTTTAAGAGTCAGAAGTAGCGTTCATCATGTGGATATCATCCTTTATTGGACTTGAGAACATTGTTAAATTCTGACAAGATATAATGTATTAGCTTTGAGTACAAAGACATAATTTTTCAATGTTTTTTTTGACACTAGAACTGTCTTTTGTGTCTGCACAACACATGGATGGTTAATTGGATCACTGCAGTTATTGACTATGTTCTTGTCACAAAGAGGAGGTTGAGGTGAATGCAAGTGCAGGACTCTGAAAAGACATATGCTTAATTAAGGTGCTTTTTCCTGTGTCATTTTCCGAACTAGGGAAAGATCGTGTTTTTGCATAAATGTTGATAGTGTTTAATAGTTGTTTACTAGTTACTATACAGAGCAACCAATTCTAAACTAAGATGTTATTTCTCAAAAAAAAAAACAAAAACATCAGGCAACTGTACAACAGACCAACAGCACCACAACTGATCAGATGAAGAGCCAGTTACTTGAGTTTTTGATCAAGCATGACTTGTAGTTATTTTATAGAATGCATTACACCACCCTTATAGTAATAGTACATATTGAAATGGTGGATACAGTTTGTATAAGAACCATCTGCAGTCCTGTGTTTTTTAGCAGACTATGAGTTTAGGCAAATTCCAGTTCCTATATTGAAAAAAAGGACAAACTTCAAGTCTATTCATAACCTTTCACAAACAAACAAAACATCATTTTAAGAGGGACAGAAGCTTTTGATACTATTAATAAACTTTGACACTAAAAATAATTTACCATAAAACTTTTTGTCTGTATGTAGTATAATATATTATTTTGTCAGTCATCACTTCTCTGTCACTAATTTCAACTGCCAAGCTTACACAACATAGAAGAGACTGAGAATATAACCTGAAAAACAGAGAAGGCAGATTCATAGTTTATAACTTCTATTCATGGAAACTTCCCAAAATGGTAAAAAAGTAGGCCAAGCTGCCGAAACCATTTTCACCTACTCAATCAAGTAAAACACACCGCAGTTGGGTGTAACTGCACATCTGGAAACACTGCTCACTGCACTTGCTAGCAATATTGTTTCTGAATTTTGTTTTTGCGGTTGTGGTGGAGTGTCTGGGGGTTTAATGCGCAAACGCTCACTTAGACGAAACCATTACACCACTGGTGAGAGTGCAGTCTTAATTGGACTCTTGTGGTATATACAGTATGTGGTAACAAAACTAAATGCGTGGTTGGATGGCTTACATGAGCATAAACGGTAATTTGTTGTTTATCTCACAAACAGTTGCACTGAGAGTGTTTAAGCTGTGATTTTGACAGATGCATATTTATTGTGTGTGTGTGAAATGTGTTTGGGTGCTGTTTCAATTGGCCCTTTAAGTATTTATTCAATCAATAGGTAATGACAAGCTGTGATTATATCACAACCAAAGAGTGTTTTTGAGCCTGATTCATTAGTGGATTTAAGCATTAAGCATTAAACATTAAGCATTCATAAAAAAAGAAATTATTATGATTTGCAGTTTGAGTTCAGTTATTTCCTGCTTTTATTGATTTATTTTTTGTGTCCTGTGTCTGCTTACTCCCAGTATGTGTAGAGTCACTGTGTCTTCCCTCTGTCTTTTTTGTTTTTATCAACGCTGATCCTGTTTCTGCTCCCTGGTTTTGCATCCTTGTCTCCATCCTTTCTGACCTCAATGTTTTTTAATGGTTTATTGTTTTAGTCAGTTTTATACTTTTCCTTTGTCCAATTTTTTGATTTTATCTTGCTGTCCCTGTTCTCTTGCTGCCTCTTCGTTTTCCTTACCTGTTGTGTTGGTGTTTTTGCTATTGGGTCCACTTTTGTTAAAAAAGAAATAGGTTTTTCCAACAGCTTTGCAACATCTTGGCTTGGGGGCTTATTGCTGTTTTGCTGTGTAGTATCTTACATCATAGCCTTATTTGGATAGGTATGTTTGGACACCTGTTTTAACCTAAAGGGTAGATAAGTTGGTAACAATGGGGTCACTTCCTGACCTAAGACCTTTTA
>JAQMCX010000017.1:8755142-8793491 GCA_029814765.1 Acanthurus leucopareius | reverse complement strand
ATGTTGTTTCTCTGCATCTTTTGTTCTATTTTCCTTCTGTACTGCTCCTTCGCCTCCCTGAGCTGGACTCTGAGTTCCCTCTGTACTCGCTTTAGCTCCTGCCTGTCACCATCTTTGAAGGCCTTCTTCTTCTGGTTCAGAAGGCCCTTGATGTCGCTGGTTATCCAGGGCTTGTTGTTGGCAAAGCAGCGTACAGATCTAACTGGAACAACAACGTCCATACAGAAATTTATGTAGTCTGTAGAGCAGTAAACCATCTCCTCCATGTTACGATATTTAAGCAGTATTAAGAAAACAAAGATCATTTTTTCTTTTTCCTTTTCTTGCTTTATCAACACTGGAGTGTGAATGTCATTTCATGCTATCTTAAGGGAATATTGTGTCATTATGAATTAAAGTAGAGGACCTGAGAGGACTGAAGTTTTTAAGTTTAATTATTTTTTATTAAATAGTGTAGTTTAAAAGATTTATTGCATACTTCATAACAAAACCTACAGTAACAACCTTAGACATGGATCTAGTGTCTCCTGCACCTCAACATCCTAAATACTTGCTGTCATCTGATAGAGTTACCTCCTGCCTCTCTCAGGACCTGCACAACAAGATGCACGGCTATAAAAGGAAAGAAAAAAATGCATACAGAAGTTTTGTTATGGGAAAAAGTACTTCAGTTATTTTTCACAACTTTCATATTGTATATTACTCATGGTTATGGCCTCCTATGATGTATAAAAATTTGCATGTATTAGTAAACAGTCAATTTGGAACAAATACAACAACTGTATATTAATGCAGCATTACAACACATGTATTGCATTAGTTGAAAGGCACACTACAAATGTTGCATTCATTTTTCATAGACAAGCTAAAACAGTCATTTTTTACAAGTTTTAAAAAGATGAAAAGATCCTTCGTTGATGCGTACTTGATGGCTAAAAACAATTTTATTATTAGAAAGTCAATGCTTATTTCACCATAATTATTTTTCGGACATTTTTTTCACAAAGACATATTGACATGGTCAATATTAATGTTAAATTAATTAATTTTGATTAAAGGCAAGCAAGACTCCATGGTAAACAAAAAGGAGATGAAAGAAGATCTGATGAAAGAAGATCTGGCAGACAGACAGCTCTACTGCTCTATTATTATGGAAATCCCCCTACTATGGATTATTATGAATATTTTGGATAGGTACACATCACTCAGGGGGGCAAGCTCTTAGCAGTGTAGCTTGACAGTCCACTGTTACCTATAAAGGCTTGAATATGTGTGTATGTGTATGTTTGTTATTGTTTGTGGGTGTGAAGTAAAGAGTCTTTATCAAGTTAAGAGCTGTGTAAGTGCTGAGAGTTTGATTACTTTATTTTCTGAAACTTACATTAAAATGGAAATTTATCTTTGGCATTGGCATATTGGACAACAGACAACATTCACAACAATGCATAACAATACACAACATTATTACATACATTAAGGAAAGCTGAAACCTGGAAGTGATTAAGTATCTAAGTGGCAAGTGGCAATAATAAATATTACAAGCCGATCGTTTGTCCACTGTCGTGTAAGCCATTATTGCTGCCACAAAAGTTTTTAATGCAGAGCAACACTTAATAAATAAATAAATAAATAAAGGAAAAAAAAACACATTTTAATAAGCTGCTCCATTCAAATCACACAGACACTTTGAGAGGAAGTGGGGTTACACCCTTTTAAAAGCAGGTGTGTCCATAGATGTAATACAGATACTTGCATTGACCTTATCCAGATAAGGAAATTGATCCAAGAAAAAAGGGCGAGCATATTCAGCACCTTAATTAATTTAGTAGACAGACTGCATGGGGTCCATATACTTAACACTAAAGACCCTCTGCACATTTGCTGAGTAGAGGTATGAGAACTATGAGTAAAAAGTAAGTAAGAGATTAGGCATGACAAGTTTTCGTTGTTGTTTTCCAGGCATGGGGATAAAGCTTAAAATAAAATCACGCCTTCCCTTAGTCCATCAGGACCAGGAGTCTTGTGAGGAATTTACTGTTACTGCTTGAAACACAGAGATCACCGCTCTCTTGTTGGATCATAAATTTTGGCAAGGATGTTTAAACTTAACATATGTCAAAATCTTTAAGTAGATGTTTTAGGTCACTGCCTAGCAGTATACTGGCCTAAATACAGCATATACAGCAAGCAGGAATAGCTTGACAGCCCATATTAAGCCTATATAAGTCTGTATTGAGAGTATGTAGGGGTTTTGGTATTAGAGGTTCAGTGATGCTTGTATGACTGGTTTAAGAGATGACCTGTGGGGGAAAAAAAAAAAAGTTCTTGTGACTGGTTGTCCAGTCTGGTCTAGTGCCTATAGCATCCACTAGAGGAGAGTGGTTGGAGCAGTTTTCACAGGTGTGATGGATTGCCAGTTTTTAAAGTAGAAGTTGTAGTTTCTAAGAGAAGTCCAAATTGACAAACCAGCCTTTTGTTTTATTAGTGAGTGTGGCGACCACTGTACACTCCTTATGGCTTCTAAGGAGAGGAAAATGAGAGAAGTATTCACTTGGTTGCACTTGCAACCTCACCAACAAATGCCATTAAATCCTACAAACTGCACTTTGTATACAATAACACTTTATTACTGGGTCTGTATGTAAAATAACATAAAAGGGGGTCAGAGGCCTGTCCTTCAAGATGAGCTAGATGGTAGCCCAATTGTTTACCACACTTCCAACTTAGTAAAATTAGACATTTTTTTAGAATGACGTATTTAAGACATTTAAGATGATATATTCTGCGTAAACACAGTAATGTTATAGGGTATTATCCAGAGAATCTTTAAATTTTTTATCACCACAAACGAAATTCTGTGCATCTCAATGGTATTGATGTGGAAGCAGAAAAAAAAACCTAACCAATAACATTATTGTTTCTGCTACAGTTACGATTAAAAGAAAAGGCCTGCTGATGCAAAATTGTTGCAGCTGCTGCTCCAAACTTTATGAAGTGACACAAGGAAGGTAATACAAAACTTAACTGATTGGTTTTCTCTCTGCTTTGAAAATGGGTAACTTAACAGTGACAAGACGTCATTTTGCATTTTTATGTGATTCTGTTGTCCTAGTAAATGGTGGTGAGTGAAACAAAACTCTATCAGCTTCTTTTGTCTCCAATGGTCTCTCACACTGTGGCATCCTCTGAGCTTCCTCTTCAATTAAAAACTTTTTTTTTCTTTATTCCTCTTCCTTCCCTCTTCCTTAGTGGAACTGGTGACTCACATGAGACAAAGCCACAATGCCCTCTCATGTATGATCAGAAGGATCCTTACTTCTTTCATAGGACACTTGTTAGAACATATTACTTCTTGCATGGGAAGGGCTCATGTTCTAACAGCCATGCTCCAAATTTTTTGATGAATAGAAATGGTTTTTAGTCCTGAAATCATGTGAATAAAGTGTCTGCTAATACATCATATAGTGTTTCTACTGGTATTTGTGATGTGAAAAAGTTGTCCTATGTTCGATCTCTCAGAGTGTCCACCCTCTACTGTACTATGGATATGTTATTTTGCAATGGGGTGCAAGAATTTTCCAACTAAAAAAATTTGCATATGCATAGCCAGTCAATCAGGACTTTGCTACCTAGAAGTGTCACCACTACATAGCATCCTTCTTACACTTGTAGCAGCAAAATTTCCCCACTGACCCATGTGTCTCTCCAAGAAAAGGTGCTTCAGGAGTACTTCCATGCCCATCATGCCCATGCCTCATCGCTGATGAAATGCTTTTTATTCTGCTTCTAATACAGGCACGGGGCAGCATGTAGCAGTCGCCATCCTGGTAAGACTGCTCAGCTGTGCCAACGGTTTGTCAGCAGCAATAACACAACCCTCTTCTGCAGATTCTGCAGTTACAAGTTGCAGGCATGTAAGAAGAAGTTAAAATGCCAAACACCTCTATGTTGTTGACCACTGTAGCCAACATTGTGCTGAAACCAAAACGCCTAACTCCCCTGTAGCAATAGTCTTTGACCCCGTTGGCTTACCCTCCAGAGGAAGAACCAAGACAAACTCCTGTGTGTTCATGTTGTGAAGGATTGTTTGGTTCTGTCTTGTAAGTGACCCATCACATCCAACACTTGTAGGGAGAGAAACTGCCACCTTCCGTTGGCTTCTGGTTCCTCTTAGAGACGAGATACAGTATTGGAACATAGTAAGACAAAGGGAGCTTCGGCACGGCATAATTCATATTCCTCAGCAAGTCGTAATAGTAGCAGCATTTCAGATCCCCCAACATCTGACCTGCATTTGTTGATCTACTCACATGGAGCCTTGGCAGATCCCAGCATCAGTTGGCATGTGCTTAGGGAAAGCCAGCCTCACTAAAATGCCTGTCTGTGAAAGGGAGCATCTTGACACCTGAAGCATCATAAGGTTTTCTGACTCCTCACCCTCTGTTAATAGTTTAAACTGTTCTCTGTGCCCTGTAAATGTTATGTTGATTTTCATTGCTCTCCTGTTCATACAGAGAATGAATCATACACATTTCTATTAAAAGCAAATATTCTCTCTCTGCAGCCTGTGCCTCGACACTGAAATCGGTCCACTTAGCAAAGCATAGAGTTTCAGTCATATTAAATGTACATTCCTAATTGTATTGTGTTGCGACCTCTCTTTCACCGTTGGAGCCAGGATATTCATTTTTCTGTGTGTGACAAAGCCAAAAGCACTGTCACCGTTCATGAATGTGATGCTTGGGAAGAATGCTGTCAGAAAACACACATCACAGGGCATAAAAACTTTCCTCTCATACACACCTGGCAGCTTCTTTCTCTAAGCCCAAATACATAGCCAATTCTTCCAGCTAAATATAGAAAGTCTGGTGAAGCTTCTTTTTTCAGCCTAGGAGAGAGAAAGCCATTCCACACTCCAGTATGCTGGCTGGAGCTTGTTTTGTCAGGACTGACATGATCAACATGCTTGACTGGTTAAATGTGAAAAGTTAAAGTGATTGTTTTTCTGTTTTTTTTTTACACTTCAGCCTTGAGAAAGAGAGTCTGTGTCTGTATCTTTTCCTGCCAAGTGTTTTTACACAAAACATTAAGGAAGATTATCATTGTAACAGTGAACTGGATATTTGTGTTCATGGACCATAACATCAGCTTGGCTCTTTTGTTGTTGGCTCCACATAAGCCAATTTTGTGTTTCTGGAATGTGGCATTGGTTAGTGTTGAAAACACTGCGTGTCACTCAGGTGTTGGGGCTCTTATGGCAGCAGTCAACCCAGCGGTCCCAATTAGACTTCTCTGCTGCCTGCAACAGCGGTTTGTCAGATTGTTGACCCTTCTCTTTAGGACCAACTGCAACACTGGGTCCACTCTCTGCATCTTCATCTTATCAGAAATGCAGCTGGATTGAGTGACCTTATTGGTCTTTGTATTTAGAGATGCGTTCTACAGGGTTTGGGGACAGCAGTTACAGATGTGAGGTTTTCGACAGAAAAACCAACACATGAACTTGTTCCAGGGTGTTACACTATGCCTTCTGTTACATAGAGTCCACACAGCTCAAACTTACAGTCAAGAAGCATGCTATCCTCCATTAGTTCTATAGGATTGCTGCTACCTGGGTTGGCTATACTTACAATATTGATGAACTAGTTTCCCAGTGTTTAAGTGTCATTGCCCAGCATTAGCATTAGCATTGGTAACTGAAATTATGTGTTAGAAATGCTAAATTACCATGCTAACACAATTTGCTGTGCTAAACATTTTAGCAGTAATTAAAATAGGTTGTAAGAAATGCTATCAAGGACCAAGGCTTGAATTCAATGTTGTTTTACTTAAGTATTCTTAAATTACCCAATTCTCTGCATGCAGGTGACAACAGACGGAGTGAAAAAAGACACAGATCTTGGTCTAACTGTCAAACCAGAGGTGGGGGAAGTCTTGAAGTCTATGAAAAGAAAACAATGCAATAATAATGATTTATTGCAGCAACTATCAGAGACAGACATAGTTATACTGTTTATGCATATTCTCTTCAGTTTTGGCTGCCTATAACCCTTTCATAATTTTAGAGAAACTGCATGTTTGTGTTTCTGGTTGCTTAAAGGTGAGAGCTCTAACTTAGAGCTGTATGTCTTTATTTGTTTTGTTTTGTTTTTTCTTTTGTTGTTACAGGGAGGTTGAATGGTGTAGCGAGTAGCTGTTAGATAACTATCCCTGGGTGCTTCCATTTGCATATGGTACCCATTGCTTTGTCCTGACATGTAAGAACACCTAAACCCAAAGGTAAGGTTGTTATTGCACACTATGCTTTTAAATATGTATTTTTCTAAACTGCAGTAATATATTTTTAAGGGGGGGATGTTAATAAAGTACTCATATTGTAGAGCTCTGCTTTTGTGGTAATTCTTAAAATATTGACCATTAATTGACACACTTAAGTAACAAGGCCTATATTTGCTGCATTATCATGCTATTTTAAACTTCTTAAACATACTGTAGATCTTGTACAGAAAACCTTAAAACCTGATGAACAGAAAGAAAAATCAGTTAGTGTGATAACTATGAAAAAGAAAGGAATTAAAAGGCCTGGATGTTACGTAACAGGGTTAACCCAAAAATAGAAAATTAATTAAATATAAAAATGTTCAACTTGGCTGTCAATCAAGCTGATTTCTTTTAGATGCTATTCTGAAAATACCTGGTGTAGCCTATTTTGAACGTTCATTGTTTGTTTTTTGTCAAACTTTTCGAGGGTTGATGATTTCCATCTTCTCTTTGAATTAATTCCTAGCAAAATAAGTGAATAAAATCGGCTTCATAATATTTTGAACTCAGACACATTTGTTATGACAGTACATATTAAGCAACAAAATCTGCTCCATTTGTAGGCAAGTTAATTAAGAAAAAAATGTTGTGTAACAGAAAAGAGAATAATTTCACACTGTAGAAAGTCATGTCCTGCTGTCAGAACAAGGCCTTTTAAAAGTAAAAACTTGACCTTCATCGCCATGTTAACAGAGTAGCACTGTACTGCTACAGACAAAGAATGAAATAGTCTAACAAGGACTAAGATATTAAGAAGGACTCATGCAGAAAAAGCGTCTATCACTAATACTAGGTGAGGTCATGTGACCTCGGGGATATAAGATAAGAGAATATGGTTGCATACACTAGGTGCTTTTACACTGTTGGTGTAACAAAGGGTAATATTGGGCAGGGGTCAGATGCCAGAGTGAAACAATTTTCTAATAACTGCATACATATATTTATTATACATTAAATTGTTCTTCATATTTTCTGAAGACCTTTCAGTAAATGTAAGTGGTAGTAATATCAATGATGATTTCTGAAATAGAATTTTTTTTTCTATTAAGTTGTGTTTTCAAAGTATCATATTTTCTCAAACATATTGAAGCTCTATTGTTAAAGTACCTTTTATGTACTAACACCTACTAGGACTGGTTGTGTCAGAGTGTGTGTGTTATGTGCACGCACTTTCATCTGAATTTTGATATGTTCCATCCAACAGGGATAAGACAAATCCAAATCCCATCCAAATATGGACAGTAAAGATCTGTTGATATACCCCAAACTTAAATTATGCATTAATACCTGTGAATTTTTCAGTAACAGACCCATCATATTTCACTCTGACTTTGATGATCTGAGGACCTCTTTGACACAAGACTTCCACCTTTCGACTCTGTCTGTGCTGGACAAATTTAGACTGCAACAGGGTGCCACACGACATTGCTATATAATGTAAGGTATGTACGGTATTCTGTCTGAAAGTGTTGTTTCAAGCAGTTAATGGTTAATGGCAGTTTATGGCTTTGGATTTACCTAAAGCTAAAGAGCTGTTTTGAATGTATGATGGCTTTGTGTTACAACGAGGTGTTGCATTTTAATGGCCCTGCTTAACTTAAAGGCTTATGTATATTAATGTATAAAAAAATACAGGGTTATTTATAAGTTTGTGGCTTAAGGTTGAAGGAGAAGAGTTATACATCTTGTTATTTGCACTTGCACTCAAACTCTGACGGGCAAAGCAAAGAGTTTAAGTTAATAACTTGTGTGATATTTTATATTCAGCATTGTCTGGGATAATGAACAGCACTGGCCTCTGTGTATTTCAGAAATGCAGATCTTATTCACCTAATTTGGCACTCTCAGACTACTATCACTTTCCCAAGATGAAGACGGAGCTTAGCCATTTTGACTGTGATAATAACATCCTTGCTGCTGTGGACCACTTCTGTGGTCCAAGATGGTCTTATGGCAGCAGTTCCATTGCTTCTGGTGTAAACACCAATATTACTATGTTTCCCAGAGATCCAAGTCCAGGAAGACTATTAAGCTAATATGACCACTAGTAGCAGAGCTACCTATGCTGAAAAGCTTGTGACAGCTACTTGCCACACCCGAAGACACATCAGACAGTAATACGTCATTGAGCGCAAAGCATGAAGGCTGTGCTCTCCTGTGGGGCAGTTTTATGTGACATACAAAGTGTAATACTAGAGGAATTTTTTTTTCTCTATTTTCACAGCTGAGTAATTTTCTATTTGATGACAATTATGAATACATATGAATTATGAATAAGTGTAATCATTTTGCATGTTTCCACAGGCATCTGAGACCAAATTATCATAAATATTCTGAAATATGACCTTGAGTCATATATAAATTAACTTAATTTTGGTGGTTTTCTATTGGTTTAGTTTTGTGTTGCTCTTTTACATGGAAGTTTTTTGGTGAGAGTTAAATGTGTTGCCCCAAAAGAGCTGCAAGTTAGAGTTCTGTGATATTTCAGCCAAGAGTTTACAGCAAAAAGTGAAGTAATCACAAGCTTTTTTTTTTTTTTTTTGAAAGTTGCTCATAGAAAAAAAGGATGCTGGGTACACACATCCAAAAATCCTCTAAAAGTGCTGTTTAAAAAGACAAAGAAAGACCAAAAATAAGACAAGAAAAGCAACACAGTCACATGAGTAAAGGAGCATGCCTTCATGCCAAAAAAGCAGAAACAGCCAGAAACATCTTGATCATAAACAGGCAAACAACAAGTACTACATAACAAAAGTAAAGACAAACATATTGTAATTCACACAAATAATCTAAAAAGAAGCCATGAAACTGTCAAAGAGAAAATAATGAGAAAGTGAATTAATAAAACAAAGGAACGATAAATATTATTTGCCCAAAATCTGAAGCAATACAGCAAAGTTTGTTCAAGCAATTACCCAGAAATTTATATCAATATCTCCAGTAGAAGTGAAAACATAGGCAGAGAGGACACATTCATCATTCGGGTGATTGTGATCTGCATGAACAAGAGGCAAACCACATGGTGGACCAATCAGAGCAGAGCTCTACAGCCGTGTATGATAGCGCATCCATGATAGTTATTTTAAATATAAAGAACTTCATTTTGAACTAAAAGAAGTTTAGGATGCCCACTTTATAAAGTGATACAATTGTACAGTCTCAGAGATCCAAGCTATAAAATATGGTTGAATGTGATGTATTTTCTTATGCTTCTAATCTATGATGGTGCTGAGTGATAATTTAGATTAATTATTTTTCAATATTCTGGCAGTTTGTCTATAAGAGGATGACTAGAACGCATTTTGCATGGAATAATAGTCACGTCAATATATTTCTCTATTTGGATTTTATAAGGTTAGACGAAAACGAAACACCTTTTTATTTATTGTTTTATTTGTGAACCCCCAAACAATTAGTGAGTTTCATAAAACCTGTGTTTCTTTGTATTTTCAGTGTATACTTTAATTATCAGAGACATGTTTTTTTCCTGCTTGACTGAAGAGAAAAAAATGTATTATTGATAAAACAAAAAGCTACAAAGTGAAATAAAAACATACAGAATAAATCATCATGGACATTAATTGGGTGAATCAAACCACTAAATCTTTCACTAAAGTGATGAAAAACACTTGAGCTGTTTGGAACTATGAGCAGACTGTAACATTACTTATTAATACATAAAATAAATATAAATTCCACCAAGTTTATCATATGGTTTGAGATTTGGCTGGAACTCATTTAATTATATCATCATCTTCTGTTTATCTTAATGTGCTTAGCTTCTAATAATTACACAGCAGTAATGGGTGAAACTGAGCATTAATTTGCATTTTTTGTAATAACTAATACGCATTAACAATATTAATGGAAAGAATTTTTCACTGTATAACTTTTTAATTTTGTTTTTGAAATAATCTATTCTTAATCAAATCAGGCTGGATGCTTTAGATTTTTTTTGTCTACTGCCTGGCAAATCAGATATGTTACTTGGCTAAATGCATCCATCAAACCAAGAACAATATTGCAAGGGTAAATTTGGAGCAACAGAATTGCAACAACATTCATTCTCAGACTTAATCCTGTGTCAACACAACCCTTAAATAAAATCCCTTTTTAGTGGAAAGTTATAAAGGTTTTAATTATTTTCCAACAATGTGTTAAAACACTCATTTGACACATTGCACCATACACCATGCCCATCATTCACAAAGATGCACAAAGGAATTGATATTGAAAAAATTGTATACAAAGTTAAGAGCTGTTAACACTAGTATTTGGAATACCTGTAACTTAAACTTATATAACCTTATGTGACATTTCCACGAGAAAATGTTTAAAAATGAGTGTATTTTTGTAGTATATTTTGTTGAGTACTTACATTGTATCAGCTGTTTCAATTAATGTTCAAACCTTGAGAAAACATAATGTTATTAAACTGGTGGTAGTCAGAATCTTAATAAATACTAATCACTTCACCAGGGAAGCCCTCATTGCTTGGCCCACGGTTATTATGGAGCAATTTTCAGTTAAAATGTGTGATTTTGAGATTAAGCTTAATGATAAGGTTGGAGGGTTTGGAGGTATAACAGATAAGTAAATCAGTACTTCTCACCTCCCCCATAGGCTTTTTAGGTTTTCTAGAGCTTCATAGGCAGTCTGTTTTTCTAAAATCTCACTACAACTAAACTCCTTATACTGCAGGGAGCGGCATCCTCCTGTCCTCCACACATCAACATGCTGGCTGCCCGATCATAGTTCAAGCGGAGGATGGAGGCAGTAACCAGCACTGTTTAGCAACAAAGCAGTCCAGGCTTTTCTACAGTCACTATTTAAGAGGGTCTTAAGTCTTTAAGAGGTTTTAAAAAAGACATCAAGTTCACAACATTGCAGGCATGATCTTCTTCTGATTCAGAGTCTGCAGGGAGAGGAGGGATTCTTGTGTTTTTTGGAGAGAGATACATGCACACACCCACACACGACCAAATGGATCATTGCTTTATGTGCTCAACAATGAAATACTGTTATATGCCCAAAAATTAAATGGTGTTTTTTATTATTTCATTAACAACTACAAACCATTAATGATCATGAACTACATGAACTGTATTCTGATATTCAATTATCAGTTATTTTAATATATGTTGTTAGGAATAGTTACACAAATTAGTATTGCTTAGTAATAATTGGGTCTTCAAGGCTTTAAATAAACCATGTGAGGGATGACTGATATCAGCTGATGTTGCTTTCAGCGATCTGAAAAATGATCAATTCATCCATACATTGCAACAGCCTCCTTTTGGAATACATATACAAGGGGGGAAAAAGCATTGCTTTTTGTAATGATAACAAGTCAGTCTCTGAAGAAAGATCCCCCCTGCCCATTATCTGATAGCCACAAGAAAATGTGATGGAACGGGGTGTGTACAGATTGCAAAATGATGTTTGGAACAAACTAAGAGTGTGTTCGACCAGCTTGGAACAGAGTGATAATGCTCCCCTGATGTGCAGGGTGAGCACAGATAGGTGGTACATTTGAGGCTCCATTCATCACACCTAACTCCAAAAACGCTGGGAGAATATGTAAGCAGCCTGTTAAGTTTCTCTTTCAGCCTAACTGGCAATGTGGCCGGAGAAGGATTTTTAATACTCAGCCTCTGTGAAAGGCAGGGAAAGTGGAGACAAGCTAGTTGTGTTCTCAGAAGTGTGAAAACAAAAAATCAATCAGCTCTTCCAAACAGAGTACTACAGCATGACCAAACAATTACTATTGTAACAAGTGCCTTTATATAGACAGAGAGAAACGTCTGTGTGTGAGAGATCACATATATATTTGCATTATAATTTGAAAATTGTAGATCTTATGTAAAAAGAGAATAATTTGATTAAATGTTGGGGGACTAATTCTTAAATAAGAGCTGGTTTGTGTGTGTCCAGAGGGAGTGTTACTTTAAGAGATTCTCTATACATAGAACAAAGATGGCTGTTTTGTAGGTGTGTTGTGATGTGTGTTGATGTGATTATTGAAGGAGTTGACTCTGCCAGCACGCAGCTTCTGATTGTGTTCTGCCCCCTCAGTTTGAGAAGAGACTCAGAGCCTTCCAGCAAGGACAGGCGGGTGTTTGTATGAGTAAACTCTCCACCACACTGACTTCGCTGGCCTATCAGCCAGTGGGCAGGTCTATTAATGTTGACTAGTATTTGTGGGCTTTATATTTTGGTATTCAGATTACATTACTACAAATTCACCGTATTAGAGGCTAATATTATACTGAAGTAATGGCACCTATTCCTCACTGTTATGTAATTGGAGCCTGTTTCCCCTTGAGCAGGTGAGGACAAGTGAACAGTTACTGTCAAGAACTCACAGGCAGGCGGACACAATAATGCAGCAGCACACAGGAATAGTCTCAGGGTCTTTTAATGCAGTCCAAATTCGTTACCAGGTAAACAAAAGCTCAAGGCAAAAGTACTGAATCTCTAGACAAACTTAGAAACCAGGAAACTAGGAACAATGGTCTTACACAAGGAAACTATCTGACTAAGATTGCTGACCGCTGCTCACTATGAAGACAAGATGAACTGGCAACAGAGGGAAGGGAAGCATGGCTTAAATACACATGAGGGCAGAGAGACAATAAGGCACAGGTGAAACACATTAGGGTAATCACTAAAGGCAGGAAAAGAATAAAGGGAGGAAGTAAATATATAGACAATACGAGGGAAGACGAGACTATCAAAATAAAACAGGAAGTGAACGAGACAAACAACAACATGACAAACTCAATCCCTGACAGTTACATCACTTTCATTTGTTGTATTTACAGTTAAAATTTCATCAAATAGCTCACATATATTACTGTGTCATGTTAAATGTGGTTTAAGTACATCACACCCTCTTTTGTTAGTGAAGTTATTTGAAGATCTTTCATCTCCTGTGGTATGTTATTGCCTTCTCTCTGACTATATCATTGCAGACTCATCTTGTAACATTGATTGATTGGTCACTTGGTGGATGTAACATTGATTTGTTTATGGACATGTTTTAGGCTTTGAGTGTCAACAGAAATCCAAGAAAAGCTGTTGCTGTAACTCTAATTTGTTCAGCCAGAAGTGTTTTTGTTGGTTCAAAAAACTGCAGACAAGGTTGTGTTCAGAAATACATAGTGTTTAGTATACAGTTCTACACTATCTTTTTTGTTTATTTCCACTGTCACCACAATCTGGCTAACAGTGGAAACCCACACCCACCGCACGTGGACTTGTCAAACTGTGCAATCCTCACAGGCTGTTTACATGGGACACATTTCATTCATGTTTTTAAGACATCTATCTCATGAACCTTTGATAGAATAGAATATATGTGCTTATATTAAGTTGTTTTTTTTAAAAAAGGCAAGAAAGAAAATAAATAGGTAGGATTAAACCTGAGCTGTAGATGCACTAGAACTAAAGAACTGTCTTGCAAACAGTAACTTGTGTTGCTGACCACTTGGTCTTATACTCTGTCTCGGAAAATTTTGAATTTAAAAGGAGCTGACCCTTGAAAACAGCTTTTGAATATGTGTATTAATTTTCAGGTTGGCTGTCACGTTCCATCAGCTTAAAGCTAGCTGAGTAAAAATGATGCACCAAACTCTTATTTGTTGTTGTTCCATGTCAAGCATTTATGATGCGGTTTGATGATATTATGTCTTTAAACTCTTTGTGTTGTCTGTTTCCTGTATTTGGCTCAGATTTCACTCACATTCAGTTTGAGCTACAGTAAAGGAGCAGAGGAAAAGGACCGTGAGCCACATTTTGTCAGAGCTATTTGGTAGCACTTGACTATGAATGTCAATGATTCAGTCTTACCAAAAGCACCAAAAAAGCAAATAAAAATAGTCACTCATGCTCAGAAAGCCTGGCATTAAAAAAAATTAGGTGTGGACTAAAGCTCATACTGCATACAGTGATTTCTTAATACCTCCTGGAACTAGCAGAAAAAGGTCAGTTGTAGCATGGTGTAATATACCTGGACTTGGACTGGCCTGAAGGTGTACTAGTTTGTAACCATCTACACTAAGAACGAATACTTAAGCTTTTTCCCTAACCAAACAGTCAAAAAGAATTAGTTTGCATACTGTAACTGGTTAAACGTCTGCTGGGGATGTCATATCTATGTTTCACATTTTACATTCAGCGATCATTGTATCCGTCATGCTGTGTTTTTAACAGAGCTCTGTCAATTGGCTTCTGTACAAGGTGACGATCTCTTAATGAGAATTCACATCAGTTTGAATTGCTGATGTTAAAATTGTATGTTTATTATATTTTATAAGATGGAAATTATAGCTGAGACATAAAACGTATTGCAGTAATTACTGAGCTAAAAAAGCTTAAGCTACAGTATTAAAAAGATAATGCTGTGTAAGTGCCAAAGAATTAAACATTCAGCTGCTAAGACATTAATACAGTAATATTTTTTAGTGTAAATTATAATTATCAATTTTTTAATTTTTTTTAGTGGGATTAGTTCAAGATCTGTAATTGTTATAATTAAATATAAATGCATCAAATTTTGTTCTGGGTGTTTTTTGTACACCTGATGAATCATGGAAAAAGAAGAGGAAAAAAAAAACAAATGGACATAAAACATACAAGCAAAGAGATCCACATCTTGTCAATAATTCCTTTCTGAATTATCATTTTATTTTGTTTATTGCTTTCTTTACGTTGGAACAGCTAAATAAAGAAAACTTGAGTTTAACAGTTCTAATGAGGGTAGTCAAAGTCTGACCTTGCTGAACTCGTTGATGTTTATGGGGAATAAGGGAAGTTTTGTTCCATATTCCTGAGAACTAGTTAAGACATTACATGAGGAAAAAAAATAGAGAACTGCACATGCAGTTTGTTCAGTGTTATTGTTAATCAATGCTGGCTATATATTCTGAGCAAAGCATGGTTCCTTTTATATATATTTTTTTCCTTTGCGTCTCCCCTAAAAAATAGCAAGGTTAAGCATTTCTGCACATATCAAACCATAGTGTGCCAAGAATTACAGCCACAAGGTAAAATTTGTATTCATGGTTCAGACCTTTGATATGATGAGAAGATGATAAGAAACCATAGAGCCGGTGTGGAAGTAGAAAGAATAGAAGACAAATTCACTTCTCATCCAAGAAGCTTCTTCAGTTCAAAGTGCGAAGAATAACAATGCAGAAGCGCTCAGGCCTGTTTTCCATGCAGGTAGGTACACACTGAGCATATGCTTTAACAGATGGAGGTCCCAAGGTGACTTTGCCTCTGAGATATTTCGATTTGCCTCAGGCTTTCTTAGCATTTCTGATTACCTGTTGAATAGTGAAGATCTTTGCATGTGCTGAGTGATAAAGCGAGTTCCAAATCAAGCGCTGCCTCCCACCTTCCATAGACAGAGACTACTCGCCCTCAGCGTTTTCTGAAAAATACCAGACATTCTGCAGCGGTAAATTAAACAGGAGCCATTTAAAATTCATGACGTTGTGGAGGGAAGAAGTGAACAAATGTAGCCATTAAGACATTTGTCGCAGAGTTTGCTGGTCCACAGGGGTGAAAGAGGGGGGAAAAAAATGTGGCTGTTTAACAAGATGATGCCTACAGCTTTATGTAAAATTGGGATGGCCATTTAAGAATGATAGATAAGTGATTTCTGCAAGATGCATCTGCTCAGTGGAAAGGGGAATTTATTTGAACTTGTTTCTGGAAGCGGAAAAGCATTAGTTGAAGAGCCCCGCTGTTAAACGACAAGTGTAAAGTACTTTTGTTTTAACTTTCATGATTGACGGGTCACAGGAAAGCTTAACGAGGAATGTCATTACGAAATCCCCGAGAAGCTGGAGTAGAAGGAGAGTGAGGCGTGAGGTGAGAAAAAGGTGCACACATGCACAGACACAGGCTTTCACACTTCTCTCTGACAGGAAATCTTTTCCTTGCCCACCATGTGGTTTCTGAGTGCTGGTGATGGGGAGAGGCAGTGTTAAAGCACACATACAGCCACTGTGTGTCTCTGCCTGGGTGGGGGTTGGGTGGTGGTGGGGGTGAGGTGCACTTTTTCAAGGGTTGGTGTTTTCCATCAGAGCCATATGTTTTTTCTCTTGGGCTTGTCACTTAGATCAAAGTGGGCCTAGGCCTCCATTCTGCCTCGACCGACTTGACTCACGCAGCCTTGCTGCCAGCTGAGAGCACATGATCTGACTGCTGGCCTGCAACATGAAGCCTACGACTGGCTGTGATGTATGAAATAACACAACAAGTTGTTAGGGCATAAATAAATAAAGTCTGTGCTCAAGTTGCATTAAGGCATGCAGAAAGAGAAATGTACCAAGTCATTCCATAAACTTACACAAATTAGCCAGTTTGTTTCTGGTGTGGAAGAAAATAACTGAAAAAAACAACTTTACACCGTCCATTGTTAATGGCAAAAGTTTTTTTATTTTTTTTATTTTTGACAAACTTAAGTGTAATGTGTTTGGTGGTTCTAGACCCCCTGACCCCCATCAACTTTCCTGATGCCCACTTAAAAGACCTTGGCTTTGTCTCATGTCTGCAGTTTAAAGATTTCTGGATCACTTGGATAAATTCATTGCCTGTCATAGCAGTTTGAGGAGTGGAAAAAGGTTAAGGACCCAGATTGAGAGTCGACATAGTGGGATGACTTCAGCGATTTATTAAAGGATCAGGGATTACAGATAGACATGGACGATTTTAACTTCACCTTTCTCCTTTAAAAATAATGTGACAGGGTCGGTGTTGATGGGGGTTTTTATGCATGTTTTAATATTTTGCTGCATGTTTTATTTAATTCATTGCGTTTTTAAGCTGCTGTGTTTTTACGATTACTTTTGCATGCAGTTTTTTTTCCCATTACCCTCAAATGTTACAGACACAAACCTATCCCCGAGCAGCAATCAGCGAATGAGCAACAGGTGCAGTTCGCAACAAGGTGAAGGATAAGGCAGAAGCACTCAGCAGAAGGTGTGCTGGTGGGGAGAGTGACCAAGAGGACGGCTGAGGGAGCGGCTGGGAGCGGCCATGGAAGAGCGTGGCCATGGAAGAGAGCGGCCCCGGAAGAGAGTGGCCATGAACAAGGGAGCAGCCATAAATAACCATCTTAGAAGGCAGCGACCCGACAGAGCACACAGCCTGGACAACAGAAACCGAAGCCTGAAGTGCAGCAGCCTGTACCCGTTTGGTGAAAATATTCCAGCCTGGGCCGGTAGTTTGGCTACCGCCCAGGAAAACCGTAAGTATTTTTTAAACTTGTGTGCGACGGGTAGCTACTGGAGGGCCGGCTGCGGGTCCAGGAGGGGAGTGTAATTTGGACCTGTTGTGTATGCCAAGATGCTTGTTCTGGTTTGCTTCCCTTCCCAAGGACGACCGGAGCAGCGGAAGAGGTGCTGTGGGAAGAGGACGGTCGGGGGCTGCCTTGGAGCACGAAGGAATTGGCTGCCAGTGTTCCACGTGCATGAGCGACTTTTCAAAAAGAGGATAAAGGACTAGCAGAGGGGTACTGCATGGACCGTATGGATTGTTTTAGGCATCATCTGTTTTTTTAAAATATTGGTATTTTATGTAATAAATTTGTTAATGCTGACCCTTGGCTCTGGTTTAACTCTGCTCACCCCTGATTTTTAAAGAACCTGTTTTAGAGTCCTAGAGCTCTGCAACTCTCTAGGTGGCGTTGTCGGGATTTTAAGTTAGTTTTAAATATTTCTAAATTATATTTTAAATTAATTTTAGTACTCTTTAACTGCTTTTAATTTACATTTATGTCATTAGTATCTTTTAAAGTCTAATTGTAGTTTTAAATTGATTTTAGGCCACGCAACACACGTGACAATAACACTTGAGAAAGTTGTGGCCTTGTTGGAACTATGTAGAGTTCAAATGATTTTATTTTCCTTGGTATTGATTTTAAGAGGTGCATAACATTTACCCAAATTTTATGCAACTGTGCAACATTCCTACCTATTGCTGTACTGAAGGCCTGCCAGTATACTCTGCAGTTGAAGTAAAACCAACCTAATGACATCATCAAGTTTATGCATGTAATCATCTAAGGTATGACGGCTTGTGTTCAAATTCAAATAGCTGGAACAAAACACAGTGGCTCTTTGGGTCTCAGCTATCATCTAGTTCAGATTCATGGACAGTGCTCAGCCAAACAGTCAAGAGGCAACTATGTCTCATACAAGGATACAAGGAAGTTTATTGGTCATTATACAACAAGTTGCATAATGAAATTAAAATGTGATCCCCTCTTGATTAATTGATTGTATAAAAAAGATAAAATGATTAAACATGGAGGAGTGCAGATGGTGTATTAAGTAGTCTCACAGCCTGAGGGAAGAAGCTGCTCTGTAGTCTGGTGGTACGGCAGCGGATACTTCTGTATCTTTTGCCTGACGGCAGCCAGGTGAATAGGCTGTGGCTGGGGTGCACAAAAACACATACAGACATACAACTGCATGTGTTTTGTAAATATTTATTACCAGCCATTGGGGCCTCATTTCCACTTAGTTATCAATAAACTGCTGTAACTCATGGCTCTAGGTTTCTGAATCACTGCCCACATGAGGGTTTAAGTCTCCAAGCCAAACGATAGAGTCCCTTGGAGGTGTTTATTCATGCACAGCACCCCAGAATAAGTCTACAATGCCAGTGGAGACTTCTGTCCCCAGGTTGCTATACAACATACTCCAATTTGTATCCCTGCAGATAGTCAGCCCACAGAGCTCAATTAAATTATTGTAGTTTGTGCACAGTTGATCATCTGGTGTCAAGTTTGGGCTACCAAATGTCTTCTGACAAGTTTCTCTCCCAGGTCAAGCTCCTATAGGAAGGCCTGGTTCTGGGCAAGCTAATGCATTTTTTTTTTGGCAAATAAATGAAGGGTCTGATGTGCCTCCTTAAGGCAAGTTCTCAGTGTTGCTCTGGTGGTGTTTTCTTTCTTTGTCACCTAATTGAAAGGCAGTTAATTTGGCTCTGGATACAACCCTCATTTCTCCATTTGTCCAGGCTTTCTGGCCAGAGAATGATTTTACTGTTTTTGTGATCATCATGTTATCAACACATTTGCTCTTGTATGCTCTAGATTGATGTGGTTCTCCCGGGGGGGGGATCTCTGAACACATGCCAGCCTATGTGGTCCAAACAGTTCTGGGGAGCTGCTGTTGCTTCATCTATCCACACTGTAACAGTTTTTATCGATGATTTTGGCATTTTTTTCAGCTGAGATTATATTAACAGCAGAAGCAGGGAAATATGATTTGATGGACCTTAATGTAAAAAAAGGAGAGCTGAGTATGTTCAGGACTGTTTTTATAAACATGTAAAATATAAATTTAAAATTTATAAACTCTACCCTAATGAGATATGGACAAACTAATGGAATTAAACAGTAAAACAATTCTGAGGTCTGCTAGATTAAATCACTAGCTACGAAATCAATATCATCCAGCTGTTTGTTGTCATTTGAGTGCTGATTAACTTTTTTTGAACTTGCATCCGGAGAAATATAAACAGCAACAACAAAGAGGCTGGTCGATTGTCTGGGTCGATACCATGGCCAACATTTTTGCACTAAAAACAGACATCTGGCTAACAGTGTCCATGCACTTTGACTGGGTTTGCACACCAAGCATCATCGATGGAAACACAGATTCGGCCTCTTTTCCTCCAGTAAGCTCAATGCAGGCTGAGTCTCGGCTGCGCACACACACTCGCACAAACACGGACACACACTAAGCACATAAACACAATCTGTGTAATGGACCTTTTTGTGAAAATGTTCATTTGTCTATACACACTGTTAATCAAAATACAATCAATATTAATCGGTCGGGCAAGTGGATAACAATGCAGAAGACTTGCTCCCTCATTTCAGATGGATATTGAAAACAATTTTCAAAGCAGCTGTATTAGAAATTACCTCGATAGAAGGTTATACCTGGTCACGTAAGAAAACAGATGTGAAAAAAACTGAACGGTCTGTATGACAAGTGAGATTAGCGATCCAATTAATTTGTTTTGAATATTTCTGGGATTCTACTGGCGTGCTGTGGCAGCTAAAGCAGCAGAAGGAAATTATTCTGTGACATTGAAAAGAGAGATGTATGTGTAGAGGAGGAGGGAGAGCCAGCTAGGTGAGTAGCAACAGATGAGATTGAAAGCATCACTGTTATGCTATTAAATTGTTTTTCATAAAGCACTTGTCATAAAAATATATGCAGCAAAGCATCTTATGTGGTATTTAATTATAAAGTCAAGAAAGTGTGTGTGTGTGTGTGTGTATGTGTGTGTCATTCTCTGCTGTGATCCCACAGTTCTGCACAAGGGTTTTTCCTAGAATTGGAAAGTTTTTTTAGCAAAATATATTCAATGTTTCAAAGGTAAGCAAAGGTAAGCAAAGGCTGCCTTTTTTACAGACAAAAGTCGACAGATTACTTTCATACATCAATTAGTGGATTATTATCAGAAATGCAATAATGTTCATAAGCAACATTTACCATAACCAAGAGTCCTAAGCGCCTCTCTTAAAGGTTTTCTCTTGGTTTTCTTACAAGCAAATAAGATTCAAGTCAATGTTATATGATACAAATAAAAGGAGGTCATACGGTGACCTGAAAGTATCAGAGGAATTGCATTTCTGAAATGCTTTGCAAAGGGGAAAAACACAACCATATTATATAAATGCAAAAGTTGCAACACAAATGCAAAAGCAAAAAAAACTTGGGCAACATATTTGTGTTTCTCCTGATTCAATTTATGGCTGTGTTTTCAGCCCAAGTCTGGCAATCAGACATTGTGACTGTCAGATGCTTCTTTCGCATCTGGAACAATTCTGGCACTCAGACAGAAAATTTTTCTGACTTTAAGTAAAGAGGAAAACAGCCATGATGAGCGCAGATAAGGAGGTATATAGTCCCAAATAAACAGTTTTATACATAGCAGTGACTGCAGCAGCCAGAATGATGACTTGTCACAGTGACCGTCATTGGATTTCAGAAACTCACTCTTTGATGGTCAAAAGTTACTTGAAAATGAAATCCTCGTATTGATAAAACTTTTGGTTGTTGTGTTGATTTAGCAATCTGGGCCTCCAATCTTTAAAGGTGCTCTGTTAGCTGCCTGTTCTCTATGTCTGGCTGCATTTATTGGATTCTCCAATGCAAGAACCGTCTCTTCCAGTAGCTTCCAATCACACCAAGCTGGTATTGTTTTGAATAGGATTTTTCACAGCAAAGCAGGCTAGCTGCTACCATTTCCTTTGTATGCTCTTTAGAGATGACATAACATAAGAAACAAGTTTTATGTTGATGTTTTGCTCCTCTGTTTTGTACCTTTTTTTTTTTGTTTTGATCATATGGAGCAGGACACTTTGCATAGAAGCTGTGCCATCATTCAGCACTAAAAGTTGCAGCACAATGAAACAGGACAAGAATAATTTCAAGGGATATTTACAGCACAGTCATCCTTATCAGTTCCTCTGCTTCAAAACAAAGTTCAGGAGTCACATGTCATGCATGCAATACTTTCAGTGGGAGTTAAAGGGAACTGTGAGGTTCAGTGATTTTAAGGTCGGCCTGGGAGATACCAAGTTCAATGAGCCCCATCACTATGCAGAAAAGAATAGTGTTAAAAAAAAAAAAAAACCCAAAAAAGTTATCTATTGATGGAAGATTTTGTTTGTTTGTTTGTTTTTTCAACTGACTAATTTTGTCATATACAGACTTCTAAGGTTTCAGGGCTCAATTGTTTAATTTTTTTTGATTCTACAATCATTTCCATCAATTTTAAAGACATTGTTTACTCCAAGGTAGTTGCGATTTAAGAACAAAGAGAAATTGTTCAGCCAAGTCTAAATTGCTTAGACACCCAACATTTAAACCTGTGAAGTCAACAAGAAATGCTGTTGTGCTGACAAGACAAGGATACAAATGCCAGAAGTGGTCTGTCATTGTGAGTAAATACAGTTGCCTCTGAAGGGTGAACTGTATATTTTCTGCTTAACAGCTGTAAGTGTAAGCTCTGAAATAAAAGTCCCTTGAGTGTGAAAGCTGAAGCAAACAATCTGAATCCACAGAGTCCGGCGTCCACATGATGTGAAAAACACAGTTCCAGACAGTGTCTCCTGACAAGATTATAACACTGGAGTATTGGCTCAGTTGTCTCTTGCTTTGGGCAAATTGTCTTCTGTTTCTGGACTATATAAAATCCCCTCTGTCTGTGACACAGCTGTGTGTATTGTTATAAGACATGCTGCCCACAGAGATGCCCACACAGTCTCACATGTAGACAGATAAATGCATTTGTATACAAATGCTGTAACTCTCAGTACAATGCAGGATGCAAGAGAATGCAGCCACTGATCAACCAGTTAGAAACACTATCATACTGTGACTCAGTCCCAGCTGATTTATGATGAGCGGCAGGGTTCAACCTAGACAGGTCACCAGTTTATCTCAGGGCTGACTCATAGACAAGCAACCATTCATGCTCACATCCATACCTACAGGCAATTTAGAGTCAACTATTAAACTAACTTAACTTCACCACCTTTGTGGATTTTAAAAATAATCTAGTGGTACTTTTCTGCATTGCATATTTTTATTTACAGGTTTTTAATCCTAGTGATTATAATAACAACTGACAGTCAACTATAATAACTAGTACTATAATAACTATATATAACTAGTACTATATTATTTTATGTGTACTGTTGTTGGTCAGAACACACCCATCTTTGAACTACGTCATTATTTTGAGCTTAACTACACACCTGTAGAATGTGGGAGCTGCATCTTGAATGGCTGTGACAAGATCCCATTGACAAAGTCTGGCTCAGACATATAAACACTTTCTGTGACTTTGCTTCCTAGTTTAGCAAGTTAAAATTTCCATAGTTGTTATTTTTTGGTCATTGGTTGTGTTTGGCATCACTTATCTCCTTTATGATCTGCTACCAAGTAAATAACCCAGCTGGTTACACTGATACTAATAGATACTTTTACATATTTTATTTCTAGTTTAATTTGACAACTGGGTTTTATATGTTATTTGCGTATTTTGTGAAGCATTTAATTGTAGGAATTAAAATTGGTTTTTTTTCTATGTTCTGCAGTCAGAGAAAAGTCCACACATGACTCCTTTTAAAGTCAGCCATGATCAGTGTTTGGTTTCTGTGCGACATGTAAAGGCCCACTTTACTCATATAGGCTACATTACAGAGTCATAGTGGGCACATGACTTTTGACAGGCGTAAGGAGAAGTAGTTCCTATCAACCTGGTATAATTAGACTGTTATGGTAATATCAAGTTACTCATGATAAAATACACATTCATCCCCAAACTACTGAGTTAAGACATAGATCATAAAGCAGGAAACATTAGGATTAGAAACTTAGGATTGCTACTTTGGGATCGATTTACACATCACTAGTGTCTGGGTCCACAACTATGGGCAAGGAATTATTTATTCTTGCAGGAGTAAATTGGGGCATTAGGACATTAATTATGGTCATCATGACTGCATCATAATAGTTCATGATTTTATTTTCAAGTAAATACATAACTTGATTAATTCCTGCTGTTAATTATAATAAATTTATAATTTATAACTTTTGAATTACCTTAGTGTTAGTGTATTATACCATATGGTGTGGTTCTAACTACTGAAAGTTGTTTTTTTCCATGTGGTAGCACTCTAATTTTAAAGGCAGTGTTAGTCCTAATGGCCAATCGTTTTGTCTGCCCAACAACACCAACAGCCTCACCTCAGTACCAAGGAGAGCACACAGCATGTTTGCCAACTGATCAATAAACAGATTAACTCTGTGAAACCAACGAGTGAAAATATCATCCTCTCTGTCAACATTTTGACCGTACAGTCACAGTAATGTAAGCAAAACTACAGGCTTGAGGCTACAGGCTTTTCACACCAAGATTAGACAGAACAGTTTAAAAATATATACAACTCAATAGCCAAACTATTTAACCGTAAAGTGACACATCTTACAAACTGTGAGTTCTCCTTCTGCATGTCCCATCTGTGCTCGAGCTCCAGTTTGCCTGCGGCCACACACTTATCTCTATTTTTCAGCTTTACAAGTTTACCTCTTGTCTGGTCCTCACTGAGGATGATTGAAATGGAAATTGGAGCTCTGATTGTCTGTTGTCAATAATTGTGTGATTAGTAATTTGTCCCCTGGGGTTTGTTGTACCTTCTCATTGCTCAGAGAGTCCTCATAAACAGCAGTAAACAAACACAGATATCTGTACAAAACAACCTTAGTTAACTCAGCACATCTATTTCACTGAGTGTGTCTATAAATAAGTAAAGTATTGCAGCTGGCCAATATGGATAAAATAGCTAGACTTGCAGTATAAACAAAAACATTTCATTTGTTTCTTCCACCAGATTAAAGCAGCAGAAACTCAGTTTTAGCTTTGTGACAGTGTATTCTCATCAGGCAGTCACTCTGATTTCCCAGAATGCCACCACAGCTCAAATCAGTGAATACAAAACGTACCAGACATTGATTCCTTCATCAAAGACGAAGAAACCCTCATCTCCTGTTTAAACTTTAAACAACAAAATTTGAGATTATTTAATCTAATTTGACATCCCAGCCGTGAGCTTTTCCATCAAAGACAAACCTCTGCATCAAACAAAAATGTTTGAGATGGATTAGTGAAGTTATAGAAAGATCAATGGAAAGTGTTATTTTTTCTGACTGCTGAGCTTTTGAAATCAGCCCTTTTCATCTGAATTTACATTTGCAGGTGAGGAACTGTGAAACTGTAAATGAGTGTGATGACAGATAAGCAATACGATTAAGCATTTGGAACAGAATCTTCATAATGTTGTTCTTTTTGTTTACTGACTGTGTGGAGATATGACGCACAGAGAAAAAGGAAGAAATACGAGAAAAAAAAGTAGACTGAAAACCCAGAACTCTGGTTTCCAAAGTAGACAATAAGTATCTCATGTTTAATTAGTTCTGCTTTACAAATCAGGTTTTAAATCTCCTTTTCCCTTCCTTTGTTCTTTCATCACAACTCTCTTGTTTTTTCTCACTCATTTACTCACTTGACCTCCTCTTTCTCTTTCTCTTCTTCAGGTGTATTCTAACACTACGTGTTACACACTAACACTCATGTTCTTTATTTCTCTTGCTCTTAACTTGACATTGTTATAAGCAGTGAATAGCATATGCTTATTTTGTGAATGATGCTATCAGTCAATCATGCAAGCTTGACAAGTGTAAAGTGCTAAATGGAAGCCTCCAAGGGCTATTTTAGTTCATGTATGTGCAGCGATGCAAAGTGCAAAAAGGCTGAGTCAGGTGGATATAGATCAGAGAGTGTGATGGTTAATAAATATACTTTCATCGCTCTGAAGCAGGTGAGCCAGTCAGAATAAAGTATAGCAAAAACAGCCAGAGAAAGGAAGAAATTAGTGGTATAGTGTTAGAAATAAATGTTAATAAAACTGTTGATTGGTGAAACAATTTTAATGATCTTATCAATCCAATGTTATTTTAATTTGTACTCTTCTGTGTTTCATGTTGTAAATAATTACATTATATTGTTATGACTGAGGCTGACAGATATGTATCAACCTACTATAGAGTATTGAAACAAACTGGTTTATAGACATAGCACAAAGATGTAATTCTAAAACTGATCTGTCTAAAATCAACTTTCCTTTAAAATACTATGAAATCTCAGACAAATGGGCAAAGCAAATTTCAAGGTCAGTTTCACAAAAAGTTGCTATGAAAGTTCCTAGTATGAAACATTTCTTGTATATCTGTTTGTAACCTGTAAGTGTCTTTGTAGCAGATTAACTGCAGATTTTAAGGTTTCTGTCAAATATGAGTTTCCAAAACTTAAGAGTTTTATCTAAAATTGCCTTCTCAAATAGGCCGCTGAACTCAGTCTCAACTTCCATTTAATGATAGAACATCATGTTTTAAGGCTGTACCATAAAAACGAAGTGCCTGGAATATATGAGTGTTTGTACTGAGTCTAGTGGGTTTCTAAATGCTGGAGTCACCAAAACCCCTAATGCTTACAAAAACTGTATAAGAAGTTTAAATGGATTGTCTATAAAATCTAAGATAATTGATCACACTCAAGCAAATTTAAGCAAACACAGCTGTTGATTAAACAAACAAAACAAAGGTTAAATGTGTAAAATAATAAAATATAATAATAATGAGCAGAATGACATTAAAAATACAAATATCTTGAATTTATCAAATAAAAAAATCACAATATTTAAAAAATTAAAATATTATATATATATTAAATAAAATATTATATATATATTAAATAATATATATTAAAATATTCCAAAGCTTGTCATCGTGTAGTCTGCATAGACATCTCAACAAATTGGTGTAAGTGGATTTTTCAAAGCCTACATGTGCAACCTCTCATGACAAAATTTATATCAAGCAGACCCTAATGAACCCTAATGCACTTGGGGTTGCAAAAGTATAATTATCTTTGGGAAGATATAAGAATAGAGTGAGAGGTTCATTCCAGGAAAGGTGCTTTACTTCAATGTTAATCAAGGCTAAGCTGCCTAAGGTCAGAACCCCTGTAATCATCATGAATCACCCCACTGAGGTTTCCACGAACACAACTGGCCTCCAGAAAGACAGTGAATGAGTCTGAGAAAGGCTGAAAAAGAGAAGTTTCAGTGAGATTTAGGAAGCAATGTGATTGACACTCTTTATTGTTTCAAGTTTTTAAAGGAATGAAGGATCAGCATGGTTTTTGTTCTTCCCAAAAACATGAATTTCCCTGATTTATCAGAAAAATATGACAAGACAAGGTAATACTCCATTATAATGATGACAGGCCATTACTTCAAACAGCTCTTCTCCACAGCTGCACTTTCTGGAATGACAGTAGGTTTCTGTATGGTGTGTGTGTGAGTGTGTGTGTGTGTGTGTGTGTGTGGGTGTGTGTGTGTGTGTCCGCGGAGTGAGTGTATATAACGTCTTGCCCAGTTTGCAATTCCACAGGGTGCCACAGAGCGGAGTGTCTCACTACTGATCAACCACAGAGGTCAGGTCAAGAGTCAGATTAAATGTCAGACGTACCACATGTCCAGAGATTACCACCATGGTAGGACTGCTGGTTCAAGTTCAACATTCATTTCTGCATGTGTGCATTGTGTGTGTCTGTCTGCATGTGTGTTTGAGTGCCTGTGTGTGTGCATGCATGCATATGGTGTGCCAAGGTGGGGGTATGTGAGGTTAATTCTGCGGAGCCTGATTGTAAGGTTACTGGGATTACAAAATAAATTAACTCTATTAACTTTAATTAACTTAGGGCCTCTCTTACTGTTCTCTTCTCTCATACACACATACACACAAGCAAAAGGAAGAAAAAGCCTATGGAGTAATGGTGTTATATATGGAATAATACATACTGTATTAATCATAGCAGCCATAGTTCTCAGACTGGGAGTCTGAGAATTGAAGAGAGTTGAAAAGGTCACATGCATCAGCAGCTGTGACACTCAGTTTATGGAGGCAACTGAGGAATTAAAAAAAACAAAAAAAACAAAAAACTCATAGCACCCAATTGCCGCATCTTACATTCAAAGCTTTATTCCTTCCCATCATAATTATGTCAATTGTAGACACACAGATACACAAATTTTCAACTAGCCAGGCTCCACACAAACATTAAAAGAATAAGCCTACCAGAACCTCCAAAGCTCATTTATTGGCATGTTGTGATGAAAGTTGTATCAAGACATACCAGTATATATTTGGATAAGTAAAACAATAACTTTATGGATATAAAAAATGATATTTTTTCTTTAAATATGAAACAAATGGGCAATGTATTTAAGTATTACATGACTTAGCATTAAACAGTAAGGAAACACACACAGAGTTGTGCTTTGGTCAGCTTGGTTAAACCAGCTGGTCGGAGTTTCCACTCTGGGATGCAAAACAAAAAAAACATACACCAAAACTGTTTTGGTCAGTAAGTTTTCATTTGCTGCCGCAGCATTTATGAATTCTGGTTTAGTCACAATGAAACCTTAAATGGCTGTTCACACCAAGAACTACAACTATAACCATAACTGTAATGAAAATGATGTGAGCGTTCACACTGACTGATCAATGATAACATTTACGCACTGTGCACTACAGGAAAATGGTCATTGGTGACCTGCTACTGCAATATGCTGCAAGGAGGAGAAGGATATGGGTTCATGAAATTGTTCAAAAACAACAGGAGTTGGAAGAATCAAAACTTTGTTATGGTAGCTGTTTTCTTTTGATGACAAGTTTCATTCATACTATCTCTTAATAGTTGTAGTCATACTTAAAGTTTTGATGTGGACGGCCTTTAATTTACCAATAAAGATGTGGAATATTACAAAACTTTTAATGTTACTCAGTGCATTTCTGGCTCTACATGCTGTGTATTTAAGCTACCTCTGTCTGCTGTTGCTCTTATTCTTTCTTCCAAGGCAGACAATTAAAGGAGCAAAAAAAATAAAAACTTAGCCAATCACAGATTAATTCCTTTAATTGCATAACTCTAAGAAATCTGTGAAAATTTCAGCCAATATCAATACAATGCAAATTGTGCTAATTCATCACAAGACATTAGAACCAGCGAGATTTGAATATGTCAGACTTCCTGGGAAAAAAACCCTGTAATTACTACAGCAGAGAGTCAGCTTATCCAGCTAATTTGACCTGTTAGTCAGGTTAAATAAAAGGACAAAGGTTTGTCCTGGAGGTATTAACAGCATTACCAGCCATAGTGAAAACGCATGGTGCCTCGTGTCTGGCAACTGTTGTCATTGTGTCTGCATGTGTGTTGTGAGTGTGTTTTGTGTGTGTGTATGTGTGTCTTCTTTATATTTTACAGCTCCTTAAATGGTCATCTCTGTCTAAACCCTGTCTTAAGATTGAAAGAGTTCACTCTGTGTGTGTGCATGTGTGTGTGTGTGTGTGCATGTGTTTGTTGTTTGTGTGTGTTAGTGGTAGCAAGACAGTGTGTGCGTTGGAGGATGAACTTGGAAGTGTCCCAGCGGACACAGGGCAGTGGGGTTATGCTGACTGTTCTCAGGTTGAATAGTGTTTCCAAGTGGTAAACAACTCTGTAGACTGACACAAGAGCAAACTGTAGCACCCATGGGTGGCAAAAAGATAAGCAGAGACAGTTTTGAGCAAAGGTACTACAGTTTACAGCTCATGAAGAACACAAATATGCAGTCATCACACTGAAAAAAATTATTAATTTCTGCGCTGTTTCATATGGATTAGTTCTACAAGCAAAATATAAATATGTTACAAAAGTGGACAAAGGAGGTACATTCATACAGGAGGCTGACTTTGATATGGACAACATGAAAATAAACTATAGTAGCATATGAGGAGAACCAACATACACTACTGTTGGGTTGGAACATGAAGTCTGCCAGAAGACCCGGATTCTAAAAGATTAAAGTGGGAAGCAAAATATTTTTTTTACTGACATCCACCAACACACATCTGCATAAATCAAATCTGCTTTGCAATCAGTTTAAAGTATTTTGTGGTGTTATGTATGACATACATTTGGCATGTTATTCAGTTGCACTTTTAAGTAGATGCCTTGCACCCAATTTCCACATCTTACATTCAAAGCTATATTCCTTCCCATCATAATTATGTCAATTGTAGACACACAGATACACAAATTTTCAACTAGACAGGCTCCGTTCCAACATTAAAAGAATAAGCCTACCAGAACCTCCAAAGCTCATTTATTGGCATGTTGTGTTCAGTGGTGATGCTAAAACAGAGCTGTCCAAATGCCTTATGTTTATCTTAAACATATGAAAGTTGTATCAAGACATACCAGTATATATTTGGATAAGTAAAACAATAACTTTATGGATATAAAAAATGATATTTTTTCTTTAAAGTAGATGCCTTGCATTCACAGTGTGATGTTAGTGCAAGAAATCATTATGCGTGTGAAAAAAACTTTATTTTTGTTATGTTTTTTTATGGAGTTGCACTTAAATTATCCAAAATGTTTCCAACAATGTTCAAATTGAGAAATTCAAATTTGTTGCTACTTGCCTTGCTTCAAGGTAATCACCAGTCAGAGAGTAAGGAAGGAAGTCAGCAAATGTAGATAAAAGTAACATGAAAATTTAACTTAATTCACTTGAGTCACTTAATTCAGACATCAATTGCAAGTTAACTAGAAGCTTTTTTTAAGTGCTCGATTATGCTAATCATATTTTTAAAAAACGTTAAATCATGTTATTTATTCATTTTTTAGTAGTAATACAACATTGCCTAACAGGTAATTATACAGTATGTGTGTAACAGCTGCTTAGTCACACTATTTACTGCCATTCACCGTATCCATGATGATGATTTGATCTCAGCAGGGTTTCTGCCTTAATCCAGTTGTTCTTTTAATGTCCTTCATTTTTTTTTTTTTTTATGAGGGAAACAAACACTTCGTTCAAATCCTAGATTATGCTCTGCCTGCCTTCTTTTCTTATGGAGCCTGCAGAGATGCTTGTCCTTTTTCATAAATCCAGTCAAAATTCTGGAAAGTGTCCAACTGTCACAGAGGTAAGATAATCCTGTAAAATCATCCTGGGTCCTGTCACAGTGTCCGCAAATCCAGCCTCCATTCCCTGTCAACGACTCCGCATCAGTGACACTATGGGGGGGCTAAGCTGAGACACACACACAAACATACACACACATCCACCCTGTTCAAAGCTATCTGTTATGCTTGTTAGCCAGTGGACATGCAAAGCTGATGTCTTCACACTTATACACTGCCTTTCTTAGTGTGTGTGTGTGTGTGTGTGTGTGTGTGGCCTGCAGAGGCAGAGTAAAGGCACCAGAAGTGATAGACCAGATTTCCTTTTGCTTGACTGAAAGAGGGGCCTGTGGTTGCCTATGGTGTTCAGTTGATATGAGATCAGCCAGATATACTGCCATAGTAGAATCACATTCATTGACCGAATAATGTAGAGCTGCATTGAGAAGTGGCACTAAGCTGGACTAAAACATACCTGTAGTTACAATTGTTCTACAACATTACCCTGGAGTATACTTTTTTGTCACAATTAGTCAAAAGTGGAGAAATTATGTATATGTACATCTATAATATGATTTGAATAGACCTCTCTGATTGGTCGAACCTGCTTAGGCAGTTTGACATTGATATAAGTCCATCTCTGACCATGAATAGGCAATGAATGTAGTCCTAAACTGTTCTTCAAGTTCAAATAATCATTGAGTTTAATTGAGACCATTCCATTTTTCCTTTATGTAATAGTCTGTTTTATTTGATCACCACTTATTGGTGTTATATCTCCTCCAGCTCATTTAGTAGCTATGACTTCAACACATGAAACAAAAAAACTGATAAGTCAGAGAGTGAGGAAGCAGGTTGGTGAAGTAGCCTAGCTGATCAGTAGTTGAGAGTGGCAGACTACCTGATTTTGTTACCTCTCACAACATATTAAGAGACATCTCCATTGATCAGAAAATTCTGACCCAAAGCTGGCAACCCAAAAAAGTACGACCCAAAATCATACCCACATTTATTTGAACCCAGAGAGGTTGAACACAAACCCAATCAGCACCAATTTCACAGCTGATGAAGACCTTAACATTAATTTACAAGTTGTCATAACAAAACTTTGTCTTACCTAATAGGATGTTAATAGCCCTCTTTTCTGCACTGGGCCTTGGTGTGTACAATCCATCACCCTTGTTAAGAAATAGATACTAAATTATATCGAGGCTCCTGTTATTCCCCTCTTGCTGATTGAAACTGCATTGCTAATTTAAAAAACTCTAATAAATGACTAATTCTTAACTTAAAAGTCCAGATGACAAGCTAATTTAGCATGAACTTTCTTGATGACACACACCCACACACATGCACATACTATTGTTTACTTTCATTTGGATTGCTTACTTGTGATGGAGTATTATTCATTTTTAATGCTTAAAGATGGCTTCAATTTCCATGATCCCAAGAAATCAAACTTTGTCTCTCATTGTTTATCTGACTGAGAGACCCATAGCTTCAAAAATTAGAAACTGTCTGTACAACTCCACCTCTTTAGACATCTTTGGAAAATTTTAAATGAAAAAAAAGGGGGTGAAGATGAAGGAGTGTCACGACAGACCTCCTTGTGAGCTCTGAAAGAGTTCCAATTTAAAATGCCAGACAGAGTGGAAGAAACAAACACTGAGGACTATGGATTCTCAGCAGTGGTGGTAATTTGACTTGAAGTGTGTTTAAAGTATCTCAGAGTGCTTTAGAAATATTAAATACATAAAGACATTTCACAAAGAGGGATGGCATGCTCTTTTTCTCTCTCATTTTTACAGACATACACACACAAACTTACTAAGGTCACTTCTGGGGAATTTACATGGCCCCACATTAATACCTAGAGACGTCCCCTAACATTAACTTTAACCACTGACCCAAAAACAAGCTGTTTTCAATTAGTGACATGGCTTTCGTCCCCAATTACATAAAAGTCATCCTTGGTCTTAGTCTCTGTCTCTGTCCTGACAGTCATTACCCCCCAGACACACACACACGCACACCCACATACACTCCTGTGAAACAAAAAGGCAAAGTAATTGTACCAGGCAGGGCAGGTATCTACAGGGACTGAAAAATAAATGTGAGTCTTCTCTCAGAGCATCACACACACACACACACACACACACATTCACAGAGGACACACACACACACACAGACACAGACACACCACCTTCCATGGCTCATCAGTTTACAGAATGCTGAGTACTGCACTCTGCACAGCAATAAAGGGTCATTTACAATCATTTATTATCTCTTGCTCACTCTCTCTGCGAACCATCATGCCTATCTATTCATCTTTCTGCCTCCCTCCCCGTTTCTCTTCTTTAATATCTGTTGTTCATCCTCTTCTTTCGCCATTTACATCTATTTCTAGGTCTTCTAATTGAATTTTTTCTTTGGACATTTTTGCCCACTTTTTTCTGTTTTCCATTTTCCAGTCGTCAGCATCATCTTAATGATAATACATACAGGGGGTTTTGTTGAATGTTGACTCGTTGGATAATGCTGCAATAATGACAAAATCTGCCAGTGCATATATTTAAGCTTAGACAAATATTAGGGTCTTAAACTAAAAGACCAAAAATCAGGTTAAAATAAATGGAGAAGAAATTAAACCTTAAAGTCTTGCAATTGCCTTTGATTGGATTCTGTTACATCACCTAGATAAGCAACTGTCTACTAACTGATTTATCATAGGAACTTAATGGATGACAATAGGCCATGTCAGTGATGTGTGAAAGCTTTTTAACCTTCCCTCTGTGGCCAAAAAAATCAGTGTTAAGTTCATCAACTAAAACATTTAAGAAAAAGAAGCAATGTTAAAAAAAGAGCATTGATTGTTGGTCTGCAGTGGAACTCTGTTGGTCTCTTGCAATGAAGTGCCAGTGGTCTTTAGCACTTGATGTAAACTGTGCCTTGTAAAATGACCTAATAACTCTGATGTTAAACAAGCATTTAGCTCCAAAGTTGCCAGGTACCAAAGTTTATCAAAGGGTTTTGTTCTGTGCAACCGCAAATGCTATAAATCACATGTTTCAGCAGGAAGTTTTACAGGAAAATTAAGTTGATTTAGGCAAGAGTTCCCAATGAACGTGTGACCTAGATTCCTGGTATTCAGTCCTAATGTAAATGTGTGTTACAAATTTCTTCAATTTCAAGCAAACGTTAGTAAAAAAGAGAAAATCAAAAATTTGGATAAAGTGAAGCATAAGCAGCATAAGAGTTGTTTTGACTGGATAATGACATGTTTATCAGTGGTTTGATTGAATCAGTGTTATTTTCATACAAAGAGATTTCACCAAAAAGTTTTCATGCCAGTCTTTGTTTGTTAGTGGAATAGTTTATTTTAACATTGTTCTCTTTGAGGAAAGAAGCCATCTAGACATTTAAGTGTAACTCTAATAATGTAGGGTTCAATACATCTTTATTATTGAATGAACTGGGAAATTTAATAGAAATTTAACCTGCAGAAATTCATTCATTACAAAATATTCAATTCTATTGCTGATGCTTTATTAACTTATTTTACTGCTATTATCTATTTAATTGCATTTACTTGCTCTCTTGCTCCTAACAGAATTAAAAAAAAATATTTCATTATTGAATAATATGAAACTTGACAGGCCATACAGTATAACTCAAGTAATCCAAAGTATTTTCGGCATATCAAAGTAATACCAATCTGTTTAAATTCATATTTCAATGTGTTTTGTCATCTACTCTGCTTTATAAAATCACTTTCTTTACATTAGCAGATAATGTGAATTTTGTGCCCCCTCTCCCGAAGTGAGGCTTTCATTATTCCTTATTGTGTAGGTGTAATGGGCAGAGGGATCGATGGAGACACAGCCAACTACAGTGATCCATTCTCCTCGATGGTTTGAGCCATGCATGTTAAACACAGAGAAGGGGGGGAAGGACGGTGGTTGAGTACATGCTCCATTCCACTTTAATCGTCCTTATGGATAGAGAGGCTTTTAAATAAAGAAATGATGGGAGAGTGAGAGACAGAATTAGAATATGAGATGGAAAGAGGAAAACAATTAGGCCAGAGAGGGACACAGAGAGAGAGGGAGGGGTAGGAAGAAGGCAGTGTCATCTTCTGCAATGACCTCGGGTGGCTTATTGCTGATGACAAACTTAATGGAGCCTCATTTCCCCAGCCCTCTTCACCTCACTGCACCTGTCTGAACCTTTCTTCTCCTTTTCTTTTCTTTATATTCCTCTTTCTCTGGGTACCATAGTAATTATGTATGCTTGAAGTAGACTGATCATTCTGCCCAGTCACTGTGTTAACATTAATATAACAAGGCTCTTTGGAAACTATCTTCTCCCCTCTCTTCCTCTTTTCTGCCGAAGCATCTGTTAATACTGTCATTATGACCAAACAATCTAAATGGACAGGGTGAATCCACTGCAGTTTAATTAGCTTGTGATGAATGCAGATTTAAAGGGCCAGAGCTTAGCCAGCATTCAGGATTTTAAAATCCATCTCAAATCATGCAAATGAATACAGTCAGCAAGTTGAACAAAGAATAAAAACTACTCTCTCTTTCTAAAAAAAAAAAAAAAAAAAAAAAAAATGGACGTCTGCCAACCATCACCTTTAAAGCTCACTACCTTAAAACATTATATCTCATCTGTTAAATCTGTACAGAAACCTGAGTGTGAAGAAGTGAAGAAGTAAAGCAAAGAATTAGAATTTGCAGCTGCATGGATGGTGCTGAGAGTACTTCTCATTAGGGTGCAGTTGCTAGGTAACCAGCGCAGAGCTTGGATGTTACAAATCCCGTCAGCGCCTTTTTTTTTAAAACAGTTTTGCGTAGCCCAACCTGACTGTGCTGTTATCTGACTGTTCTATGACTGCATAAAACTAGATACCATTGCACGTCCTTGTCCTAAACCTAACCAAGCAGTTTTGTAGCCTCACAGAAATGTATCTCAAAACACAGAGTGATAATGACCATAAAATGTTTATTGTTAATCCACTTTGCAGTTACATCCCAAGAAAACTGCACCTCTTACTGTGACTGAAAGCTGTTGGTGTGTAAGCAAGAGACAAAAGAAGGCAAAACTTGGCCAACTGACCACAGTTTGTTTGAGCTACACCACAAATATTTGATGTAAAATTACCATAAATGTAATCTTGCACATATTCCTGTAAATATTTGCTTTAGATCTTAATCACTTCAACTGGAAACCTTACATTTCTGTCACCACAAGCTCTCCTAAAGGTCAGAGCATGTTTGCTGAACTCACAGCTGACCTTTTGCCTGTACAAACAGTGCTTTTGTCTCACACTCAGCGATGCTGGTTTTGTCCCACTGTGTTTTGTTTGAAAGCCCACTGTGCTTGATGACCAGAAAATGCAGCATAACAAGCAGAAACCCACTCAGCTGTTGGACGAGAACACACATTGACAATTTTTTTTTTTCTTGTTTATTCAACATGCTAATCATGCTAAGCTCATAGAATCCGATGATCTTATCTGCTGCTGCTGCTCAGTAGATATGTGCCTCAAATATGATACATCACCACCTGGTTCTGCATAAAGTGTGAATGCATTTCACTGGACTGAATTTAAATGTGACTGCGGCTCAACATGAAAGTAAGCCACCAGGGCAGCTATGTTGATGAATACTGCTTTTATCTTGCATCAGCTAACAAGCTCTCCCTGTAACACAGCTATAACCAGTATTTTTAATTCAGTGTCATGCTGGGGAATAGTGAAATCTCGTCATTTCATTGGACCAGTTTCAATGATCTGATCACACACAAAGCATGAAAATTTCACTTCACAGCATTTAGCTTGTTCACATAATTAATGTCCATTGACATTTGAGTAGGCTTTAATATTTTTGAGAATTTCTATCTTCTTTGCATATTCCGTCAATGCAGTATGTGAAATGTAAACACAACAGTATACAGTTAAATATGTTCTTCCAAACAGAATATGATTGTACGCTAATTATTTTCACAGCCAATCAGTTACTAAGTCTAAAACATTTTGAAAATAATGAAAAGTTTCTATCAGATATTTTAAGAGACTGTGGCAGTGTATTCACACAACAAGAAATCTAAGAGAGAAAAAGAAAAATTGGCGAAAAATAGATGTTTAATTGACAATAATGTTATATCAGTTGACTAATTAACCAGTTTCTTCCTGCCAGCTATCACCTTTTCTGTGTAAAATGGAAAAGAAAAATATGTTTGATGTCCTTATGTCACAAGATTAACCTTTTTTGATAAAATTATGATGGGGCTGAAACATATATTAATTAATTAAACAGTCAATCAACATGAAAATAATTGCCAACTACTCCAATAACTATTAAATGCCAAAGTCTTTTCCACTCATAACTGCAAAACTTTCTCTAGTTCAACACCTTTTTTTTCTTTTGTTCTAAATGCTTTTCTTGTCAACTGTTAGTAAACAACATGCTTTGGAAAAATAATTTTTATCTAGCCTATATTTCACTTCCTTTTTGCATTTTAAAGTAAGAGATATTTATTGTTTTTGCATTTTGCATGCACAAACAATCTCTTTTTAATTAGGCAGCCTCTAGTACAGAGACTGGGGCTGGCTTGGGGCTTAAGAAGTCTGAAATTCCCAAACCAGTAGGGACTTGAGCTCAAAGGAAACCTATTACAGTCAACGAACTTACATCACCAACATAATGAATGTTGGCATGCAGCATCCACAGGGAGCGTCGTAGCCCCCAGCAATGCAGCTCTGGGAACATCTCAGGAAGACTGTTTAACCTTACAGCAGGACCAAGCGCTCCAATCAAAGAGCTATCAGTCCACTGAGGAGCAGCAATTTGTAGCCCCTGGGATCCACATGTCAGCATTTTCATCAAAGCATATGCAGGGTGAAGCCTCTGTAAAGGTCAACCTGACAACATCACAATCCACAAGAGGTCCTTCCTCAGTTTAGGGATGTTGACACTGCTGTCACTGTTTCCTCTGCTGAGTCACAGCGACAGGTCAGAGGAAGGTCAAGATGGGAAAATCTCTGAGAGACACTGATGACCGGTGTTGGGGAGGAGTTACATCCAACAAGGCTGCATACTTAAATTGCAGAACAAATGTAAAGGGAATAGTTACTGACAATAAAAATATTGTTACCATTCAAAGTTTTGGTAATTCAAAATACAAACTTTCTGTAAAAGCTAAAAGGTATGGATATACAAGAATGCAAGGATACAAGGAAGTTTATTGGTCATCATACAAAAGGTTGCATAATGAAATTAAAGTGTGGTTCCCTCTTGATTGATTGATTGATTGTAGAAAAAAATAAAAATAAAATTATTAAACATGGAGGAGTGCAGATGGTGCATTAAGCAGTCTCACAGCCTGAGGGAAGAAGCTGCTCTG